>CP139502.1:78012091-78612091 GCA_021014915.2 Artemisia tridentata subsp. tridentata
ACAACAAGTATCTGATTGGTGAGTTTCTATTGCTTTTAATGTTGGGGAACACATTTCATAATATCAAGTATTGGTCATAGTTTATGTAATAGGTTGTTTTTCTATTAAGGCCTTTATGTTTGTACTTAAGGTTCGGCCTATGTAGAAGGCCCATGAGCCGTGGCCTTGTATTTATTTTCTACTATTAGGGCAACACCTCTTGTTATTGTAAACACTATAAATACCCCATCTCTTGATGAGAAGGGTGTTGGTTCTTGATTAATTGAAAGTTTATTATTCTTATGCAAGTTTCATCCATCTCTCTCTCTCTAGAATCCGCAACTTGTGTGATAGATTTGTGACCTAACAAGTGGTATCAATCGCCAAGGATAGATTAGGTTGTTTTAAATTAGATTTGGTAGAAAATTTGAAGTTTTTTGTCTCGCAATCCTTCGACTTAGGCCGGTTTCTTCGAGTAAGACAGTTGAAGTTCTTCGAGTTAGAAGTGATTCTTCAACTTAGTCTTCGAGTAAGCTTAGGTTCTTCGAGCAAGACTTCGAGTTAGAAGTTTTTCTTCGAGCAAGCTTCTTCGAGTAACGTTTACTCTTAAGTTCTGTTTATATTTTCCGAGTTAGGAAATCAGAACTTCTCACTTACAATCCTTCTACTAAGGGATTCTATACTTGGTGAAATTTTATTCTTCGAGTAAGGAAATCTTCGAGTAAGGACTTAATTCTTCGAGTAAGGACTTTTATCCACATTTTCTACTTAGACATCTAAACTACAACAACAACCTTCTTTATCCTCAAAGATCCATCATCCACACAAGTTACTTTACATCTACATAATGTCTCAACCACCGAACTACAATTACTTTTACAATCAACAACAGCAGTATCCTCAGCAACAACAGTATCCTCCACAACCGCAGTATCCTCAACAACAACTCTTCATGCAACAACATCAATTCTTCCCACAACAACAATTCCCTCAACAACAACCATATCAACAACAACCAATGCAATCCTTCCCACTTCTTGCAAAACAACCACATTGGTTTGATCAAATGTGTAAGGCCATCAGCCGTCAACAATCAAGACATGAAGCTGGATCACTTGACACACCTCCTATGCTCACTCCTGGTAACTATGTTCAATGGGTAAGTCAATTCTTAAGGTTCATCAAACTCAAGAAACCACATGGAAAATTCATGAAAAATGCTATCATTGAAGGTCCATTCCAAATGCCAACTACAACGGTTCCTGGAGATCCAAATGCTATTCCTCCAAGAGAAGCAACTGTGACCCCTATTCCTGATGCTCAACTTACTGCAGAGCAAATACTTCAACATGAAGCAAATGAACTTGCAATGTCATACATTCTTCAGGGAATACCTAATCCAATCTTCCGAAGCATTGATGCTCAGAAAACTGCTAAGGATATGTGGGAACACATTCATCTCCTAATGGAAGGCACTGAACTGAACCAAGAAGACATGGAATCTAAACTCTACCTCGAATACACAATGTTCATGATTGAATCAGGGGAATCACTAGAGTCTTATTACTATCGGTTTACAAACATCATTAATGACTTGGACAGACACAACATTGTTTTACCCAGGATTGCAATCAACACAAAGTTCCTCAGCTGTCTTGGTCCAGATTGGCAAAAAATATGTCACGTTTGTTCGTCAAGCCAAAAATCTCCACAATGCATCTTATGGTTTGTTGTATGATTATCTGAAGCACCACCAAACTGAAGTTGACAAAAATCGAGCTCTTCGTGGTACTTATTCACCTTCTACAACTCCAAACTCACTGGCACTGATAGCTCAATCTCACTTTGCTCCACCTCCACAGTCAAACCAGGCTTATGTCCAACAGCAACATCATTTTAACTATCCTCAACAAACCTCTTCCACCCAACTCATTCCATATGATTCAACACAGCAATCAAATGCAAATCAACTAGTCACCTATGACAACACTGATACCATGCTCTACACCAATACAAACAGTGATGAAGATGATGCATTCAACTCTTTGAATGAAGGATTTGCACTCATTGCTCGTCCTTTTAGCAAATTCTCTAACAAATCCAACAATCGTCTCCGCACTTCATCCAACACAAGGAATCAAGCTGTTGTACAAGATGGACGAGTTGAAATTCAGAATCGTGCTTATGAAAGAAATGGATCAGGGGGTTATATGGGAAACTCAGGAAATGGACAAAGGTTTACTACAGCTAGTGGAAGTCGGAACAATGCAGGTGCTCCTCAGAGAAGGGTTGAAATAGTTGAGACTCGGAATACAGGAAATGGGAATACAATGGTTAAGTGTTACAACTGCAATGGGAAAGGTCATCTGGCCAATGCATGTCCCAAGCCTAGAACAAGAGGCAGTGAGTTTCACAAGCAGGCACTACTTCTTGCTCTCAAGGATGAATCTGGGGGCACTCTTACTGAGAAAGAAAACAGCTTCATGGCAAATGCATATTCTGATGGTGACATGGAACACTTGGAAGCAAATGTAGCTGTGATGCTAATGGCCAACATGCAGGAATTGCACATGAGTGACACATGCTCAATATATGATACTGATGGTCTGTCTCAGGTACCTGATCCAACAACATGTCTAATACATGAAATTGTATCACCATCTGCATCTGCATCAGACAAGGAGCAAGTTGTTCAAAATGATTCATTATTATCTCCTCATGAAGATGAACAAATGAACACAGTTGTTACATTTGATGAAGATCAAATTAACCAAGTTGTTACATTTGATGATCCAATTGATGAAGATAACAATGATCAAATTGAACAAAATGATATTTCGCTTGGTCCAGATCCAGAACTCATGACCTTGCTATTGACCACCCAATCTCAGTTGGACTCACAAAAATCTCATATTGATAAATGCAATGAGATCAATAGAAACTTAAAAGCAAAAGTTGCATCCTTAACTAAGGATCTTGAGTGCTATAAAATACAACTCACAAATTTTGAAACAAAAGAAAAACGAGAAAAAAGTTTTGAAGTTGCATTCCAAAAAGCTTATGTCAAAGAACAAGATTTACAACATCAAATACGAGAATTAATTGTGTCTAATAGTAAATTGGTTTCCAAATTTGGAAGAAGACAAAAGTAAGCTCAAACAACAAGTTGAACACCTCAATTCTGAACTTTCAAAAACAAAAACGGAGTTGTCAACTAGTCAAACTAGTTTTTTGGAACATAAACAAGTGTCTAGGAAACGAATTGATTCTTACCTTGATGAAATTGTCGACCTGAAATGCAAATTAAAAGAGTTTCAAAACGTTGTATACAAAACTGGTGAGTCTATCACAACAATACAAAAGTTCACTTTGAAACCAAGTCCCACAGGTCATGGTTTTGCTTTAGATGATAATAAACCACGTTTTCTACACACAACACTCAAATAAAATCCAAAGTTGTATAGTGCAGACCAATTATTTGATGAATCTATTGTGTGTGTTGTTGTACATGATTGTGAGGAAGAACAGGAACAGGAAGAAGAGAGTCGATCAAAAATGAGTTTTAAACCATATGGTATACCATTTGATTATTCATAAGTACCTCATATTTCCGACACCTTCGTTCCTCAAAAAGATAAAACAGAACAACCATGGTTTGTAACGCAAATTAATGAATCTTCTTTTGAGGTTGGTCCTGTTAAACCAGTGGCACAAATTAATGGTCCTTTACCAACTTCTGGTGTAATTGCACCATTACCAAAACGATATCTTGTACTTAGATATTTTGATACATTTATGAAAGACATCAAATTTTTAGAAGAAGCAATTGAACGTAATTCTGAGATAAAAGTTTCCACTTTTCTATCTCTTTACGAAAAAGAAAAGAGAGAAATTTTTCAAAAATAATTTTTACCATATGTTCAACATTTGCGTCTCTGTGCTACACACTGGGAACAGGAACTCCAAACAGATGTAACATCCATGATGAACACTTTCAATGCAACAGAAAATGCGATCTCAAAACAAAAACGTCAAAAAAAAGTTTTACAAAAAAAAGTTGATCGAGTCTTGGAAGATGTTCTAAGTTCTGATATTATCTCTGTGTTTATGAATTCCATTTATGTGTCTTGCAATGATATGCTTGTTGATGATCACACTGCTGACACTGAAACGTTGAGACATGAAATTGTGAATTTAAAAAGAGAAAATGAGAGAATCATTAAACTCAATGATGATGTGCAAAGTAAACTTTCAAAAGAAAATTTTCAACTCAATCAGAAGCTGCAATGGTGTCAAACTCAGAGTCTTGATTTTGAATTAAAATTGCAAAGTCAAACAGAAACAATGTCTTTTTAGAACAGTCACACATCCAAAGTTAAGTATCTTGAAAATGAAAATGCTGTTTTAAAAAGTCAAAATTTCAAGTTTGAAAAGGACATCAATGAAGTTTGTCAAAATCGAAATGACACCATTCGCTTAAATAGAGAACTCGATTAAAAAATTCAACAAAAGAATCACATCATCATTGAACTCAAAGAGAAAATCCAGTTACTTGAACAAGGAAAGTTTGTTAACACAAATGTGATTGCACCAGAAATGTACAAAATGGACACCACACCTAGGCAAACATCCCCTCAGACTACTAATTTGAATGCTTCCACTTCTACAGGAATAGTCACCCCTACTAGCATTAACAGATCCAAGCATAAGTGCAACAAAAAGAAGAATATGATCTGGCAACGTAGGAGCGGCACACTAAAAGACCAAGAAGTAGAAGATCACCTTAGGAGTTTGAATAAAACGCATGTTGCGTCTAATTTAGAATCGAACTTAAAAACTGGTAATTCTAATCTTGATGTAACGAATGCTAAGACTTTGAATGTTTTGAATGTTGATGCATCTTTTGTGTTCTGTCGTAAAAGCATGTTATCTGGTGATCATAAAAAGTGTAACACCCCAACCCGATAAGGGTAGAAGTATTACGTTATGGTGACATATCAAAGCAAACATAAGCATAAGACTTAAATAATACAAATGAACTTCAAATGTTACAAAGGGAAAATCTGAAACTACAAGGTTACAAATGAGAATTTCAATAAATATTAAGTCTAAAATATAACCACTTCTAGCCATCTCTAATCCAGAATAGCTATCAAGGTGTAGTCTTCTAAGTCCAAAGTACTCTCCACTCATAACCCAGCTTCCATCTAAAACCTGCCGCATGGAAAGAAATGCGGCTGAGCTTAAAAAGCCCAGTGAACAGATATAGATAACATAACATAACGGTAAATAAGCATAAGAAACGAAGGAATAAGCATACAAAACGAAAGCATAAACATGAAAGTCATACGAATTCAAAGGAGAACTAAGAATCAAGAATGCATGAGAACTGAATAATAATGAATCGAGAGAAATAATGAAATAATGGAAAAGTTCATATAAGGATGTGCCATAGGAACTCCATACATAATCCGTCAAATCATACTAAAGCCATACAAGTATACGAAGAGGGGAGACCTCTAAGTAATCATAAGTGTGAGAAGGAGTGTAAGGCACACACCACCTGGTCACCATACATATACATACATAAACCTAGGATGCATCCATATGCTCCCTAACAAAATATGAATGCCAGTACTAGACTGGTCACACATATATAAAGTTGGCCAATAGTGTGGAAAACTAGAAGGGGGGTTGAATAGTTTTACTGTTTAAAATTAATTTAAACCGTTTTGTTAGTTATGTGAATTCAATTAAACTTATTCACATAAAGATAATCAAACAATATATCTGAAAGGAAAAGAGAGGAATGATCAAACCACATAACACGGATGATTATAGTGGTTCGGCTACAAGGACTCTTTTCCTTGCCCTACTCCACTTCCCCGAGCCTTTAACTTGAGAGTTATCCTTCACTAAGAAACAAACTCTCTTCTAGGTGGTGAAAACCTTTACACGTTGCTTACTTCCTTTTCCGGTACTAAGCTAAACACCGAGTTCTACTTCAGGGCAGAACCAACCTAACGTCGCCTATACAATTACCGACACTAAGCTAGATGTCGAGTTCTTTCACAAGGGTACAACCACTCCCTACACTCTTTGTGTTTTGAGGACTAAAATACTAACCACACTCACTGAGATAAATGATTCAAATAATGATGTGTGAATTACACAAAGATCACACAGACCCTAACTACTACAACTTGCAACAATATGTTTTGTTGAAGTTCTTTTACTTGATCTTCTTTGCTACAAAAGAAAGATCAATGATAGTGTTATAACTAATATGGGTTAGTAAATGAATGAATATATGTTTTCTACTTTCTAAGTGATGAGAAGGCCAAGTGATCAGCTTGCTATTTATAGGCAAGCTGATAAACACTCGGCGGATCCGGCGGATCCCTTAAAAGGGATCCGTCCTTTATGTCGAAGGGATCCGTGGGCATGCCAGAGGTAAGACAGCTAAGAGATTTTCCAAATCTCTCCAATCTTTCCATATCTTTGTGTTGTCATATCAAGATCTTCTAATCTCAACTATCTTACTTGAAGATCTATCCAAGATATTACAAGATCTTACCAAGATTACATGTATGATGTATGCCATGATGTCATTGTATCATTTTAGAAATAAAGTTTCCTTTTAAGGAAATAAACATGTAGATGTATGAAATGTATTTCCAAGTAAACTTGTGAAATGTAAAATGTGTTCTAAAGAAACTTTAGCTAGTATTTATAATTTGCTTAAAGATATACTTTGTAATTGTCATTAACAAAACTAAGCAAAGATCGTAAAATATAAATAACGTTTTTGGGACGATATTTGTATTAACAAATAGTGTACAAAAAATCATAACATAAGGAGGGAACGCCGTAGATCTATCACACCTCTACGGGAGTGTCATGTCTAAGGTGCCATCAAAGACATGGTCATGGTACCTCCACAATTAGTTAAGCTCAGGCACAGATCTATCATAGCATACAACAATAATAAACTAGCATGGCAAGAGAAACAAGATCGTAACTCAAATAGCATGGCAAAACATAAGCATAGTATAGCAGAGACATTTAGATAAATGTCAGAATGAATCAATAAGAATGACAATCATACAATGAAAGTCACGAGTCAAATAAGGGAATCATATCAGGCATAGGATCTCAAAGGTTCATAATCAAGGTTTGAAATCAAATGGTTCATAGCTAGGTTCAATTCAAAGGTTTCTATCAAATGTTCATTTAAAGAAATCTTTTAATAATGGTTTTCATAAAAATGATCTTTAGAACGGTTTTCATAAAGGTAGTCTTTAAAAGTAGTTTTCATAAAAGTTAGCAAGTTTCTATATGAAAATGGTAGCGCATCATACTCATAACGTCGTTTTAAAAATAGTTTTTCTCAAAACATTTCCATGATACAATTAAGAAAGGTTTTCACATCCAGTTACAATATCAAATGAACCTTCAAAGCATCAAGTGATTTCAAATACTCATGTCATAGGGTTACGAATGAATTATATCAAGTATCATATCACAAGGGTCATAATGAATGAATGTCAAATGGATCATCATAACAACGAAGCATATCAAACGAATGAATCAAAGTACAGGGGATCATAGCAATGGCTTAAGGGGATCATATCAGAATAACGAATTAATAATCAAGATCGAGTCATGAGGATGAAAGCACCCTTACTGAAAAAGGGTAGAATATCTGTACCTTGGACCGCAAGTGAAAACACAGCTAGAAACATACAGATAGGAAGCAAACTCCATCTTCAGCGAATCTACACGAATTCATGATTGTCTTATTAATAACTTATTTTAAATCGGATTGCTCATTTTAGTCGGCTTTCCATTTTTTTGTAACTTTCTATTTTTATCACGTTTTCTGATTTAATAATGTTTAGGGTTAAAAATGCCATTTAGATAATTTTAGCCTTAATATGATAAATATTTTAGCTTAGGGTTAATATGACACCTTTAATAATTTTAGGGTTTAATGTGTCAATATTACAAAGTTTTAAGGTCCAAAAGTAAATTATCAATTACATATCCGATTTCCTTATATTTACTACATTCCTCACTGTACAAAAACAATCCCAAAATACTCTTTATTTTATTTGATTCCAAATGGAAAACCACAAGAAGACTACCAATTCCAACAGCCCAAACGATTTGCACTTCCTCCCATATGAATTTGTGATTCGAACATAGACTCAGAAAGAAAATAACCACGCATGCACTCTCCTCGTATGACCTATACCGAAATCGATTCGCATATACGACAGCCTCATACGATCATATTACTCACACGACAACAGTTAAATGAACGTTTTCAAAACCATGCCGACGTGTAAAACACACGACACAACCACCACATGAACTCACATGCAAAAACACCATGCGACAACCCAACTAATAAGACCCTACTATACCCGACACAAACAGCCTATAACATTCATGCATATGACACACACAAGTTACACAATTCAGTCCACAATAACGAGTCTTCACGTACCTCTCATTACACATAAACACGCCTAAAGTGTCCCTAGTGTATGCCTCATTTAATTACCATATAATAGCAGATTTTATTGCTTGTTTCATGATAGTATTAGGTCGACTAGAGGCTGAAACATGTACATTAAAACTGTCATGACATAAACAATATGTAGACGTATGGTTTTCGTATTTCATGTCACTCATTAACGAGTATATCAAGTTTACTTAAGCTTATTTCAAAACTGATTCACATGACCCCAAAACAGATACAAAGATCAATATATGGGTTTCATTTTACTCATTATTAAATAGATTATATGTATTCATAGGTCACATATGTGTTTTCAAACTTAAGATATCACAGTATATTAATTTACACCATATGTTACTGATCTGACGCATATGTGTTTTCTTTTCGGTTTATTCAGTTGGAAATTTGTAATTCTTTAAACATTCGAAGTTTGCATCACAGCATATACACATAATGAGATTGTATTAACATCTTTATTATCTACGTCTATTTCCAGATTCAAGTCGTGTTAACGAGATCGTACTTAAAGACCAGATTTAAAAGCTTACGTGACAGTCTTATCTTCATATAATCATATTAGCGGAACATATGGTTTAAGTTTTCGTGTCTGTGGATCGTATAACATAAAGGGTATCGGGAGTAGAGTTTTTATGAATACCTTGGATCGGATTAGAGGAGTGAACAAGGAATATCAGATTCACAACAGAACTTTCGAACTAAAACAAATTCCTCCTTCGAATGAACACTCACGATCACATCACCTTGTTGCTACCTTCGTACTCCCTTCGTAACACTTGCTCTTCTTGAGAGCGAACATCCAACTTGTAGATGGCTTTAGGGTTTTAAGTGTGAAAGAAACTATGTGGCATACGGTTGATAAAAGAGAAAACGAATGGGAAGATTTGCAAAGTGGGCCGAGACTTTTGGTATAGGTGTTTTTAGGGTTTGTGTTATGAGGGAATTATGGAAACTATATAAAAGAAAAGTGTGCATGATTTGGTCTAACAGGAAAAACGTGCGAAAGGGAATCCTCACATTTGGTAACTTGCATAATTTGTGGAATTGATTTGGGACCTTTTAAGTGACAATATATTTTATTTAAATGTTACATGAATAATTTGGTTATAGCATTCTATTTAGGCGTGTGATACATATTTGTTAAATGTGTACATTTTTTTTATTCGATCAATTATTACGTTAAATACTTAGGGTATAACCGGGATTAGATGTCATAATGCTTTAGATGTCTTTTATGAATTTGGAGATCAAAGGGGTAATTTTGGTATTTTACGTGTTCAAAATTTTCGGGTTTTACAAAAAAGTGTGTTGCAAAATCTCTTTTATCTCATAACAAGAAACGTACATCTGGCATTCCCTCTAGGCCCACTATTGCTTCTAAGTCTATACTAGGAAAATCGCCAAGTGTAGTTTCTAATAATGCCGTAGACACACCCATAGTTGCGAATTCAACTCATAAGACAATCCCTTCATGTAGCGAATTCACTAAGAAGAAAGCGAAAATTAGTTGGACATGGCAACGTTGGTTACAAAGGCAACCTAGTTTTACATGGCTACCTAAAGTGATTAATAAATGTGTTACTAACCCAACGGGTTCCACCGTTACCATCACTCCATCTTCGTCGTCTTCTTGTGATGCAAGTGATTCAAATTGTTCTATGGATTGTTGATAGCGGCTGTTCCTGACATATGACAGGCAATCTCAAACTTTTAGTAAACTTTGTTGCAAAGTTCATTGGCACTGTCAGATTCGGGAATGATCATTTCGCTGCTATCATGGCTATGGAGATTATGTCAATGGCAACATCGAAATTAGTCGTGTATATTATGTCGAAGGCCTTGGTCACAACCTTTTCTCATTCGGTCAATTTTGTGATGGGGATTTGGAAGTAGCATTTCGGGAGAAAACTTGTTTCGTTCCTGATTTACAAGGAAATGATCTCATGTCGAGCAAACGTGGAACTAGTCTTTACACCATTTCAATGTCTGATATGACTGCTTCTTCTCCTATATGTCTACTTTCCAAAGCACATTCGAAAAAATCCTGGTTATGGCACAAACGACTGTCGCATCTAAATATCAAAACCATGACTGAACATGCACGTCACAAACTAGTCGATGGTCTTCCAAGGTTTCGATATGCAAAAGATCACTTGTGTCCAGCTTGTGAACAAGAAAAAGTACTCGTACACATTTCCCTTCAAAAACAGAACACAATACTGATCACGTTCTTCAACTACTTCATATGGATTTGTGTGGCCCTATGCGTGTTCAAACGATAAACGGTAAACGCTACATTTTTGTAATTGTTGATGATTTCTCCAGATGGACTTGGGTCTACTTTCTCCGAAGAAAAGATCAAGCTCCTTCAATGATCATCACCTTTCTTACTAAAATTCAAGTTCAGCTTCGTAATACGGTCAGAAAAGTTAGAACAGACAATGGAACTGAATTGAAGAATCAAACTCTTCGAGATTATTTTGAGAAAGTGGGAATTGAACATCAAATATCTATTGCAAGAAGTCCATAACAGAATGGGGTTATCAAAAGACGCAACAGGACGTTAGTGGAAGCTGCAAGAACAATGTTAATCAATGCTCAATTACCTGATTACCTATGGGCAGAAGCTGTATCAACTTCATGTTATACACTGTTGATGCAAATAATGTTCTAAAAACATTATTTATATCTTTCGATAACTTCACGTTTTGAGGATGACAAAATGTGAAAACACTTTACGTTAAAATTGACGCAAACAAGTTTTTAGACGAAATATCTTATTTCTACACAAATCACTCTAGGTATGCACAAACAAATTTACAACTTGACAAATGATCAAAGAAGTGAATTTGTGTTTAAAACTTCACATTTTTAATGAGACAAAACATTTTTTCAAAAATATACTTTACAAGTTATTTTTGAATAATTAAGAAATGTTTTATTGGAAAAATAAGTTCAAATAACATAACAGCTATTTCCCCCCCCCCCCAAAATCAGCTCCAAACTTCCCCAAATAAATTTTCACCACTAAAGAAAAAAAGAAGAGCGTTTTTGTTTGGCACGGTACCACTAAATTTAGTGGTACCGTGGGTGATTTAGTGGTATCGTGTACACATAACGGCTAGATTTTTTCTGCCTATAAATACCAGCCCTCTTCATAGTTTTTGGGCATCCTTTTTCACACAGAACTTTCTGAGTTCAATTCTCTCAACACATCTTTTCTTCTTGATCATTTAGTTTAGTTTTCTTTTGTTTAAGAGTGATCCAATCATCCAACCTAGAGATCACCTTCATTTCTCTTCTAGTGCAAGAGAAGAACACAAGGTATCAAAGAAGATACAAAGTGTTGTAGTTGTAGTTAGAGCACTTGTAACACTTGTTACATACTTGTTGTATCCTTGTATACATCAAGTTCATTTTTCTTTTGAGAGTTTTTCAGAGAAGATCATTGTGATCTTAAAGAGATATTGAATATCTCTTGTAGCTTGTGAGCTAGTGTGTTGATCAAGAGTAGATAGGTTAGATTGAGTCAACTGAGGGTTGATCATTGTGATCTTGTCGAGATCTTAGAGATCTCTTGTAGCTTGTGGGCTAGTGTATTGATCAAGTGGATCAAGGGTAGATCGGGTAGATCGAGTCAAGGGCGTTGATTGTGTGAAGTAGAAAGGATCGAGTGGATCGTGGTAGATTGGTGCTAGTTAATCTTAGCACTCGACATTTAGCTTAGTGTTGAAAAATAGGATAAGCGACGTTGTACGGTTTTCTCCGCCTGAAGGGAGGTTTGTTGACATAGTGCTTGAAACTATCGAGTGTGGTACTCGGGGAGTGGAGTAGGGCGAAGAAGAGCTTCGTAACCGAACCGCTATAAATCTCTTTGTCCCGGTTTGATCTTTCCATCTCTTTTCTTTACATTCATTATTTATATTAGATAGTATAGTGTAGAGTTCATATTGGTGTTGATTGATTACACATAAGAATCGAATCAAGGTTTTTCAAAAGTAAATTTTTGAAACAATTTAAAAACCGGTAAAACTATTCAACCCCCCCCCCTTCTAGTTTTCCACAATTGGTACCAGAGCCAGGTTAGTCAAGATTTTAAAGTAAATTGTATTTTAAAACTTGAATCGATCAATGGATTCCGACAAATATCAAGAAGGGCAATCTATGCAAAGACCACCACTTTTCGAAACCAATTGTTTTATATATTGGAAAACAAGATTCGAAACGTATGTGAAATCAAAAGACATTGATCTTTGGCATATTATTACCGAGGGTGACTTTCAACCGATTCAAAAGAATCCGGAAACTAAAAGGGATGAAATAGTTCCTTATAGTAAACAAAGTGATGAACTTAAAAGAAAACTAGCCAAAAATGATGAGGCTAAAATGATGTTTTATAATGCTTTGACGAAAAAGGAATTTGATAGAATTTTCATGTGTAATACGGCAAAAGATATTTGGAAAACTTTGTTTGTCACTCACCAAGGTAATAATCAAGTCAAAGAGAACAAGATAGATCTTCTTGTGCAACAATATGAAATTTTTTCTATTTTGGAAGATGAATCTATTGATAATGCTTTTGCTAGATTTAATACTATTATTACTAGTCTTAAAGCTCTTGATGAAGGTTATTCTAGCAAGAACTATGTTAGGAAGTTTCTTAGGGCTCTACATCCCAAATGGAGAGCAAAGGTAACCGCCATTGAAGAGTCAAAGGACTTGGCGACATTATCACTCGATGAACTAATAGGAAACTTGAAGGTTCATGAGATGATAATCAAGAAAGACTCCGACATAGTCAAAGGCAAAAGCGAGAGAGTTAGATCTCTAGCATTTAAAGCCAAAAAGGAGTCTAGTGATGAGGAATGTTCGGATTCCGATAGTGAAGATGAAGAGTATGCGTTAGCCGTTAGAGACTTTAAAAGGTTCTTTAGGAGAAGAGGTAGGTTCGTTAGACAACCTCGTGATGAAAAGAAGTCGTCACAGAAGAACCGAGTTGAGAAGAAAGGAATGAGTGATAGGAGATGTTTTAGATGTGGAGATCCTAATCATCTCATAGGAGAATGTCCCAAACCACCGAAAACCAACAACCAAAGAGCTTTCATAGGAGGCTCTTGGAGTGATAGCGGTGAAGAAGAAGAGAAGAAGCCCAATGACGAAACATGCCTTATGACTCAGGCTTCGAATGAAGTACATTCCGACTCTTCTTATTATAGTGATGATAATTCGTCAATAGATGACAATAGATTATATGACGAATATAATAAACTACGTGAAGTAAGTTCTAAAATCATAACTAGAAACAAAACACTAAAAACAAAATTGCACGAACTCGAAATGCAAGTTTTAGAACTAAAGGATCAAGTAAAAAGACTTGAGAAAAATAAAGAAATAGATGTAGGTTGTAGGTCATGCATAAGTCTTCGAGTAGAGAATGAAAAACTCAAAGAAAATGCTTTAAGGATCATTAAGTTTGAAAAAGGAACAAAGACACTTAATGATATGCTTGAAAACGTTAGGTATAATGAACATGCTGGAGCGGGCTTAGGATTTGACCCAAACAAAGCTTCGACAAGTAAAACAAAACAAGTAAAATTTGTCAAACCCACAAGTTCTGTCAAAACATTGGACGGTACCATTAAAGGTATAGACGGCACCACTAAAATTAGTGGTACCGTGTGGTACTGGAGACAGAACTGAGTCAAGTTTGAAAAATAATTCAAGTCCTAAACCAAGTCACATAGTTGTAAATGGTGCCAAAGTACCTATTGCTAGTAAAAAGGAAGTCAAAAGCTTTTACAAACCTTTGTCAACCCCCGGGCTTGGCTTTGTAAAACCCGACACTAGGTCAAAGACTCCTCCACTTAGAAAAACAAATGTTTCTAAACCTCGGTTAAGAACTCCTCTACCGAGAGGTAACTCTAGAAGACAAAGTTATCCAAGTAACTATCCCGTAACTTGGAATAACCGTCAACTACAAAGTTACTTACCATGGGAAATATGTCCTCCGTTCCAACATCCTAACCAAATGCAACTAATGTATGGGATGTGTAATACTAACAACTTTTGACCCATGAGATATTGGGGACCAAATGTTTAAATGTTTGTCTTATTCAATAGATATGCTTGGGAATCGACTTGGACCCCGAAGAATGGGTCAAGGATAGTGGATGCACTAATCATATGACGGGTAACCGAAGTCTATTCTCATCATAAAAGGCGTACAACGGAGGTAATGTCACTTTCGGTAGCAAACTTAAGGGCAACATCATAGGCAAAGGTACGATTACTCAAAACTCCCTCACTATTAGAAATGTTGAGCATGTAGATAACTTAGGATTTAACTTGCTTAGCATTAGTCAAACGGTAGACAATAAGTGTAGAGTTATATTCTCCGAAGAGGGTAGTGAGATCACCAAGAATGGCAAAACCATAGGCAAAGGAGTTAGGAAAAATGGCTTATTTGTTATGAAAATAGGAAATAAGCCTCGGGATAAGATTTGCCTAGCAACCATAGATGATAATTCCACTCTATGGTATGGGAGACTAGATCATGCCAATATGCGTTAAATACAATCATTGGCGTCTAAAGAACTAGTTAGAAACCTACATAAGATTAAGTTTGATAAACACTTTTGTGACACTTGTAAAGTTGGAAAACAAGCTCATTCTTTTCACAAAGCTAATAATATGGTCTCGACCTCTAGATGCCTATAACTCCTTCAAATGGACTTATTTGGTCCATCTGCCGTACGGAGCTACGGAGGAAATTACTTCACCTTAGTAATAGTTGATGACTACTCTAGGTATACTTGGACTAGATTCCTTAAGAAGAAGACACAAGCTTTCGAGGAATTCGAAATCTTTAGTAAGAAAGTCCAAAATCAACTAGGGTGTACAATAGTTTCTATTATGACAGATCATGGTCGGGAATTTGATAATGAAGTGCAATTTGGAGTATATTGTGATGCTAATGGTATTACATACAATTTCTCAGCTCCACGCACTCCACAATCAAATGGGGTAGTTGAGCGGAAAAATCGTACTCTACAAGATATGAGTAGAACGATGTTGAATGAAGAATCAATTCCACAAAAGTTTTGGTGTAATGCGGTGGACACCTCAACTTACATACTAAATAGGATTCTAATTAGACCTATTTTAGGAAAAACACCATACGAGATCTTGAAAGGTAGGAAACCTACTCTTGATTACTTTAGAGTGTTTGGAAGCAAGTGCTTCATACTAAACACTAAAGACTACCTCACCAAGTTTGACCCAAAGTCTTACGAAGGTGTTTTCCTAGGTTACTCCCAAAATAGTAAAGCCTATGTTATCCTAAACAAGGAAACAATGAAAGTCGAAGAATCACTCAACGTGACATTCGATGAAAGTCCTCCACCAACTAAGACATCACCCTTGGTGGATGATGACTTAGATGAGGAAGAAGCCATTAAGGTTAATGGCAAGAAAACCTTAGAAAATGACATTAAGGAATCCAAGAACCATCCCATTGAAAATGTCATAGGAAACCTAAACCAAAGAACTCTTAGGTCACAAGCACAAAACAAAAGTAATTTCTTTTGTTTTATATCTACCGTAGAACCTAAGAATGTCGGTGAAGCAATTAAGGATGAAAGCTGGGTAGTTGCCATGCAAGAAGAATTAAATCAATTCACCGCAAACCAAGTTTGGGATTTAGTACCTCCACCTAAGAATCAAACCATCATAGGAACTAAGTGGGTGTTTAGGAATAAACTCGACGAAAATGGCATCGTAACTAGGAATAAGGCAAGGTTGGTAGCACAAGGCTATAACCAACAAGAAGGAACAGATTACGATGAAATTTATGCACCCGTAGCTAGATTAGAATCTATTAGGATTCTCCTTGCCTATGCTTGCGCCTTAGACTTTGAATTATACCAAATGGACGTGAAAAGTGCATTCCTAAATGGTTATATCAACGAGGAGGTATACGTTGCACAACCTCCAGGATTCGTTGATTTCGAGAAACCGAATCATGTTTATAAACTCAAGAAAGCACTCTATGGTCTCAAATAAGCTCCTAAAGCTTGGTATGATAGACTAAAGGCATTCTTGATTGAACATGAATACACCATGGGAATGGTTGATAACACACTTTTCATGAAGAAATGAAATTCACATCTCATCATTGTTCAAATATATGTCGACGACATCATATTTGGCTCAACTTGTCCAGAACAGTGCGATGATTTCTCTAAGATCATGCGTGACGAGTTTGAGATGAGCATGATGGGCGAATTAAATTTCTTCCTTGGTCTACAAATAAAATAAATGGAAGATGGTATCTTCTTTAATCAATCTAAGTATAGTACGGAGATGCTTAAAGAAATTTAGTTTAGAAGAATCTAAGCCCATGAAAACTCCTATGTCCACGAAAATGAAACTCACGAAAGATGAAGAAGGTGAGTCCGTGGATAGCACTAAGTATAGAGGTATGATAGGAAGTTTATTATACCTCACGGCAAGTAGGCCCGGCATCATGTTTAGTGTCTGCCTTTGTGCTCGCTTCCAAGAGGATCCCAAAACCTCTCACCTTGAAGTGGTTAAGCGTATCTTCCGATACATTAAAGGCATTATACAATTGGGATTGTTCTATCCCAAGGGGACCGGTGTAGAAACTGTTGTCTATGCTGCTCTGATCATGTGGGAGATTATGTGGATCGAAAAAGTACGAGTGGCGTTTGTACCTTCATGGGTTTTTTCTAACTTTTTGGTTCTTCAAGAAACAAACAGCTCTTGCTATCTCCACGACCGAAGCCGAGTATGTAAGCGCCGGAAAGGCATGTTAACAAGCACTATGGATGAAACAAGCTCTTATTGACTATGACATCCATCTAGACGACGTTCCCATTATGTGCGATAATAAAGGTGCTATTGACTTAAGCAAAAACCCCGTTCAACACTTTCGTACTAAACACATCAAAATTCGTCACCACTTCCTTCGCGATACCGTTCAGAAAGGAAACATTTCTATTGAGAAAGTTCCCTCTCAAGACAATATCACCGACATCTTGACCAAATCTCTCTAACAAGAATCCTTCTACTATCTTCGTCTAGGTCTAGGAATGATGGAACATATTCCATAAATCTTATGACTATTTAAATATTTCACTGGAAATATTGAAGTCATCTCGTGCGTCTCGTCTCATGACTCTTTAAATATTTCACTGGAAATATTGAGTCACTCTTCACATCCCTCGTATGACTACTTGAATATTTCACTGGAAATATTAAAGTCATCTCCTTTTGTTTAGTCTAGGTTCTCCTCGTCAAAAGAATTTATTAGGTATAAATTATTTCCTCATGTCAAAAAGTCTCTCTAAAACAGCGAGACTTATTCGTCAAAAATCAAAATGGGACGAAAATTCATCCCTGCAGATCACGGCACCACTAAAGTGGCACGACACCATTAAATTTAATGGTACCGTGGTACCGTGTATCTGATACAATTCGTATTTCAGTCCTCTTTTCCCACATTATTCATTTTAAACCTTCCCAACTTCTGCAATTGCTGTCAAAACCAAACCTGACAACGCAAAATTCAATTACACCCCTTCAAGATCTAATTCAAGGCATCGATTCTCAAGATTACCAACTACTTTCACTTCTTCAACATGACTTGTAAGTCATTTGACTATACTTTTATTTAATCTTGAGTCTAGGGTTTGTTCTTACATGAAAATTGAATTGGGTTTTTTTTTTTTTAATTTTGATTGAGTCTCTATAAAATTAGGACTAGGATTATGCAATGCATAACCTTCATGATTCCCTTAACGTAGGATTTGCATAAACCCACTTAAACCACATATTTTTAGTTCAAACCTTGTTTTTATTAGATTAAGTAAGATAAGAGAAATCATGTCTAGAATATTTGCAATAAGGATTAGGAGTCATTAACATTCTAACTTTTCAAAAATTTTGGCGCCAAAACATTGAAGTTGCCAAACACCCCAATTCTATTGTTTTCAAAAAATTTCACGAAACTAGGATCATGAAACATTTTTCATGCATTGTTGATGCAAACTTAAAACATTTTTCTCATGCATACATGATCTCACGAATATTGATTGAATTACATAACTAATATGTATTTATTGACATATTCGCTTGAGCAAAACTGAAGATAGGAGTGTTTGGGTAATCTCATTATTTTTAGTTCTAGAGTCGAGATTACCGCGCCTCCACATAGTTTGCATATAGGCACACACTAGGCACGTGTCTTTAAGTGAAATATTCTCAATTTTAATCTTTGATAAATTTTTCATAAGTAACAAGAGATATCACATGTTTGATTACGATCATGAACTGACAGCTGATTACATTCCCAAACCATCAATTGAACCAAACACCCCACTTTGTCACATACAAAGCTTCCGTCACCTAGAGTCTCATCTCTTCCACGAAGGACGTATTGTCGAGTCCTCCTTTCTCAATTATGATCATATCCAAACCATGTTTCAAGAATTCAAATTCGATTGCTAGTTTCGGATTAATGATCTAATCTGTCCTCGTTTTGTCCTTGAGTTCTATAGACAAGTTAAACTCGTACATAACGAGGATCAAACTTTGTCTCTCTAATTCGTAATACAAAATCAAGAAATCTCACTCACTCTTGACCAATTTGCTATTATTCTTGAACTTCCGAACCATGGACAATGTTCCTACATGGAAGGTTGGTCTCTCAAAACCCTCACGAGTCACCAAATTGAGGCTGGTCCTTACAATACCCTCATTCCCACTCCATGTGAGATTAAAGAGCATATTCGTCTTCCTCAAAAAGTTCATGGTTTTCTTAAAGAAAATGGTGAAATTGAGTTCCGTGAGTCTCATGAGTATGACTTAGATCCACTCAAAGTCTATGTTGATGAAATCCATCCACATCTACGTAGATGGATAGAAGTCATTCGTGAAAATGTCTTTTGTCTTCCTCACAACCGTGTGCACCTTCCGGCGTGTTGTGCTCATATGTTGTATTGTCTAGTCACCGAGCAACCTGATGAACTCAAATAAGTACATTTTATTACTATCATTTATCCTATTAATTTGACTTGTTTTATTATACTATGTATGAGGATTGATACTTAATCGTTTACTTTTGTAATTCTCAGGTAAAAACAAGCATTTGGTGAAACTTGGCGATTTTGGACTAATTATGGAGCAAAACATGCAAGAAGTTAAGAGTCTACTGAAATGGACAAGATCAAGACGAATCTGCTCCAGATGCGCCGCATCTCACTTATCACATACGGCGCATCACTATCAATATTTCACCAGATACGATCCAAGATACAAGAGGACATGCGCCGCATCTATTTATGGAGTTACGCCGCATCTTCTGGCGGTGTACGAATATTCTTGAATATTATAATCTTGGACCCCACGCGAAGTTAAGTCAATGCGCCGCATCTACTTACTAGATGCGCCGCATCTTACCCTCAGACAGAAACTATAAATACCCCAAGACCAGACGAATTCGGGAGGCATAATATTATATGCGAAGTACGAAGTACAGAAACCTAGGACGAATTCAGACGAATAGGCAGCACAAGACACACCCAAACAAAGATACAAGAGCTGTAAGAAGGTGCTGCATGTGTTTAATTCATTAAGTAGTTTTGTTTTATTGTGTTAGTAAACTTTAATTCATCAAGATTGGTGGCTTGTGTAATGTGACAACGGAAAGATTGCACTCCCTTAAAACTGCTTTCTCATTAATTAAAGTTTATATGTTGATGTCTTTGGTGACTTTTATTAGTGCATTGATAACCTCTGTGTCTAGCTGAGCGTTGATCGGGTCGCCATGCCTCTGCCCTCGCCTATTTATTAGATCGCCTATGCATTCTATCGTCTGTAGAAAAGTAGGAAGAAAGATAAATAGGATAGTCATAAGTAATCATTAAGGGTTTACTCGCCGATAAGATTAGAACCAACGAGAAAGGACTTAATCTCGGTGCGTTGCATCGAACTATACACTTCATATAAAACTAGCAATAAAACAAGTGACAAACAACTTATCTATCAGGACAGATCTTCTTATTGTCTCGAGTATTTATCTGTGTACGTGTGTGCTATTCGCTGATTCGTGCCTATTGGTTTAGTTTGTTATTTAATTGCAACCAAATCGTGCCAGTCTCTCAGGCTGAACCCCCTTGCGTTAGAATAGGTTGTATAGCTAACTTAATATATTAAAATACTGATTAGAATAACTAGATTATACGTTCCACTCTTAGTGATCGACACTCTACTTACCATTATATTCATACTGACCGGGTACACTGCTCGTTAAGTGTGTGTGTTATTGATAAGTCGGCTAAATATAAATTTAAAACTTGAGTAGGCATTAATACTGCTAAACCGCAACGACACATCGCACCGCATCAAGTTTTTGGCGCCGCTGTCGGGGAGTGAATTGTTATTATCTGTTAATTTGATTAGTATTTTAATTAGGTTTTTAATTTTTTTTTTATTATCTAACCGCTAATTCTGTTGTGTATTAGATTAATTTGCATTCATTGTACTATTTTGCGTATTTTCTGTTTTGTGTGTTATTTGTTTTCTTTGTGTTTATTTTCGTTTGTGTTTTTATTTGTTTTCATTTTTCGTATTTTCTGCATACTGCTATCATTGTACTGAGCTAAATCGAACGATACGGCGCATCTGATCTCTCAGATACGGCGTATTGCGTTTAATTTTTATAAAATACAACGCGTTTAATTAATTCGATACGACGCATCTTTTCCCCAAGATACGGCGTATCTGTTTTTAATAAAAAAAATTTCTAAACGTTAACGCCATACGACGCATCTGCTTTAGCAGATACGGCGTATCTATTATTTTAATTAAAAACAGTTTTCGAATTATTAAACAGATACGGCGTATCGATTTTTATCGATACGGCGCATCTTCTGAATCAAAAATCTTATATTTTGAAACATAACGAAAATACGGCGCATTAACTTTTGTTAATACGACGCATTTAATTTTAAATAAATATCGATTTTTGATTATTAAAATTGATACGGCGCATTCTAATTTCTAAGCGGCGTATCTATTTTCTGAATAAAAGTCTGATTTAATTTTAACGATTATAAGATACGGCGTATCCAACTTTTTGGATACGGCGCATCGTCTGCAGATATCAGTAACTTTAATTTTTTCGTATTCCATTTTCGTTGTTAATTTTCTGATATATTACTTTCTTGAGCAAATCCTACTGATGCTTTCGTGATTATCTCAGAAGGAAAATGGTCGGATTCGGAGAACTTATTGACTTCAACTTCGAAGCCAATTTTATGAATGAAATATTAGTGCATGATAAATCACTCGAACATTACGATGGGGACTACATTGAACTTAATGACCTTGATGGACCATTGGAATCCAATGACCTGTTCATGGATAATGCGGAATCTGAGTTAGAAGAAGGAGAAATTGTGGATAGTCCAAAAGTCAACGTTATTATTACTAGGAATTACAATGAATTTGAGGGATATGATGGTTCTTGGGATTACGGTAGAAGGATCCACGCCGATTGTGCTTACAATTTGCAATTCCCATGCATGATTGGATACAAGTGTATTGACGCCAATTTCTTTCCTATTTTACCAATCAATGTCATGTCAAGAAGCTTTTACAATTCTATTATGAGAAATAAAGTGGAGCATAAGGGAAAGAATGTTGTTGGGGCCTTCATTAATGTCCCGGTCTTCGTTGGATGCTTTACTATTGTTACTAAGTTCGCCGTTGTTGAAGACATGAATGCCTATCCTGACAGCGATATGGGTGACGTGATTGTTGGAAAACCATTTTGTAGGGAGATCACTATTAATGCAAAACGATTTGAAGGAAAGATCACCTTTCAATGTGGAAGCGACATTATCACTTATATGATGCCCCGAACTCACCCTGGGTTTAAACATGCTACTAATAGGTTATGCTACAAATTCTCTCCATTCCTTTTTATTAGTAATGATGACATGAAGAGAGGAATTGAGTACCCATATCAAATGATGGAAGGATTCTATAAAGGAGTTTTGAATTTGGGACCTGAATATATACGTGACGAATTAGTTGCTAAATGGATCCTACATGGCAATGTGGGAACCAACGATCGATATTGAAGAGCTGAACGTGAGTCTAACTTGAAGACTCTGGAATAAAGACAAGTGCTGACCGGGAGACAACCCGGATTTATCTTTTAATTTTCTGTTTTTGTGTCGAGTCAGTCAGGCCGCAGAGGATACGGCGCATCTCAATCCTGAGATGCGACGCATCTCCTGCAATGGTCATATCTTACTTTTTCCGCATATTTATATTTTCGACTTTAAAACTTTTTATCAGTTTATTTTAATGCGGCGCATCCCTGGTTAAGGATGCGACGCATCTTCTATTCTGATCCGTACTTATTCCAGGCTCGATACGGCGTATCTTCTTCCATAAGATACGGCGCATTGACTGACCTGATAATTTTCATTTTTAATTTTTATGTTTTATTTTAACTAACTACTAATGTATTATGCAAGTTTGAACCTTTCTTAACTTAGGTGTGTTTTAAAGCCTTGGTGGCATTATAGATTCCTTCATTTCCTGTGGATACATCTATTATGAAGCTTAAACGTTCTAATCCACAAGAAAGATGATTTTTGCTCTTATACAAATGGAGGATCATACCGAGCAAATCTCAGGGGAGTTTTTCTGTTCTAATTATTTTATTTTCCAGTTTTTAACCTTTTATACAAACAACGAGGACGTTGTTTAACTTAAGTGGGGGGATTGGAGAATTAGAACACTTAACATTTACTTGTCCTAAACTTTTCAAAATATGCTTAAAATATGCTTAATATATCAAAACTTAAAATTTTTTTAGCATGTTTTTGTTTAAAGTCTAAGTTGCATTGCTGCACACATGACGTTATTTTCAAAAATTGTGATTTTTCAAAACTCACAAATCTATGAGTGTGCCGGTGACTTGTAAACTTTAGAACTTGGCTTGTATACTATTCGAGACCACCATAATAAGTATTATTTATATAATTGGAATGACTTGTCTAAATTGGTAAAAATTTCTAGGATTACACCCAAATAGCCTTATATGTTATGTGTTATTAGCTAACTACACTGGTTAGTTAACCCCCGTATAAACCCTTTTGTTACTCTCATTTTTAGAGTAAGATACCCCTAGAAAAACACTCAGAGCCATTCCTTTCGTTTCTTACACCTTTGTTAAAATGTTTCGTTACACCCTTACACCTTAGCCTACCCTATAGATTAAAATCCGTGGTTGGTTAATTGCTTTAGGCAAAGTGTGTTTCCTTACATTACCTGTGTTCGCATGCGTAATTCATTATCTATGGTTAGGTCGGGAAATTGCACAATGCAATTGGAGTGAAAGTAAATATTGTATATCTTTGAGTTTATTTTTCGTGTGTTTACTACTTTCACTATTACCGTTATTTCTGAAGTCATGAAAAGTATGGAAAAATTATCCAGAATTATCGTTTTGGTGATGTGGTGAAATTTTACACATCTATTTTGATGTAAAAAAAAAAAAAAAAAAAAAAAAAAAAAAAATAGAAAAGAAAAAGAAAAAGGAAGAGTTGGATGTTTGTTTTAACCAACTTATGTAAAGTTTTGTATTAAGTGGTCGATATCACCACTAATTGTTTTATATTATATCTATGGATTGAATGGGAGTTGGCAGTTATGGGAACGCCAACTAAGATTTATTCTTTGATTAAGATCTTGTTGAGTATAATTCGTGTCTACCTAAAGCGTGTGTTTCAAGTGTTAAAGCGTGAGTTATTCTATGATATGAGTCTTATTCATGGGATGGTTGGGATAGTGATTAACCACACTTAGGATTTTAATTTATCTGTTTTGTTTATTTTTTATTTTACACCAATTTGTATCCCAAATATTATCCATACCCTATATTATTCTTGATCCAAACCTTTGATTTATTGAGATTAGGGATTTGAGCAATCTTAAGTATCGTAGTCGTGGATTCGACTATGTATTTATGATTTTGTCGCCCTTTTTGATATAATATTATTGGTAAAGATTACTTGGTCCTATCTTTAGCCTATTCGAGTTAAGGATTTGAGCAATTGCAAGTATCGTGTTCGTGGATTCGATCATGTATTTGTGATTTTGTCGCCTTTTCTGGAATTTGAGATCGATAGAGATTAAGGAGAATAATTAACCCTTGAAGCCTAAAAACCCTTTTTACCGCTTTAGACTTGTTATTCCTTGGCTTTAGTGGGGGAGATGTATATACTTGCCAAGCTTATGATAGAATATTCGTCACGACTGGACAGTTAAACGATTAGATTTGCTTTTATCAAATTATTTTATTTTTACTTCTAATTCGTTAAGTGTTTGGTTGTGTGATTATGACAAAAATGAATACATGCTTAAATATAAAAATAAATCCTAATATCTTTTAGGATACATTTTCATAAAATTAATTCTAAGGTTTACTTGGGGACAAGTAAAGTTCAAGTGGGGGGATATTTGATGAACTCAAATAAGTACATTTTATTACTATCATTTATCCTATTAATTTGACTTGTTTTATTATATTATGTATGAGGATTGATACTTAATCGTTTACTTTTGTAATTCTCAGGTAAAAACAAACATTTGGTGAAACTTGGCGATTTTGGACTAATTATGGAGCAAAACATGCAAGAAGTTAAGAGTCTACTGAAATGGATAAGATCAAGACGAATCTGCTCCAGATGCGCCGCATCTCACTTATCACATACGGCGCATCACTATCAATATTTCACCAGATACGATCCAAGATACAAGAGGACATGCGCCGCATCTATTTATGGAGTTACGCCGCATCTTCTGGCGGTGTACGGATATTCCTGAATATTATAATCTTGGACCCCACGCGAAGTTAAGTCAATGCGCCACATCTACTTACTAGATGCGCCGCATCTTACCCTCAGACAGAAACTATAAGTACCCCAAGACCAGACGAATTCGGGAGGCATAATATTATATACGAAATACGAAGTACAGAAACCTAGGACGAATTCAGACGAATAGGCAGCACAAGACACACCCAAACAAAGATACAAGAGCTGTAAGAAGGTGCTGCATGTGTTTAATTCATTAAGTAGTTTTGTTTTATTGTGTTAGTAAACTTTAATTCATCAAGATTGGTGGCTTGTGTAATGTGACAACGGAAAGATTGCACTCCCTTAAAACTGCTTTCTCATTAATTAAAGTTTATATGTTGATATCTTTGGTGACTTTTATTAGTGCATTGATAACCTCTGTGTCTAGCTGAGCGTTGATCGGGTCGCCATGCCTCTGCCCTCGCCTATTTATTAGATCGCCTATGCATTCTATCGTCTGTAGAAAAGTAGGAAGAAAGATAAATAGGATAGTCATAAGTAATCATTAAGGGTTTACTCGCCGATAAGATTAGAACCAACGAGAAAGGACTTAATCTCGGTGCGTTGCATCAAACTATACACTTCATATAAAACTAGCAATAAAACAAGTGACAAACTACTTATCTATCAGGACAGATCTTCTTATTGTCTCGAGTATTTATCTGTGTACGTGTGTGCTATTCGCTGATTCGTGCCTATTGGTTTAGTTTATTATTTAATTGCAACCAAATCGTGCCAGTCTCTCAGGCTGAACCCCCTTGCGTTAGAATAGGTTGTATAGCTAACTTAATATATTAAAATACTGATTAGAATAACTAGATTATACGTTCCACTCTTAGTGATCGACACTCTACTTACCATTATATTCATACTGACTGGGTACACTGCTCGTTAAGTGTGTGTGTTATTGATAAGTCGGCTAAATATAAATTTAAAACTTGAGTAGGCATTAATACTGCTAAACCGCAACGACACATCGCACCGCATCACAACCCTACAATCTCGCTTAGTTTGTGGCAAGGAGAATTGTCGGTGTCAGTGGTTGACTAAATAAGGCGATACCCTATGGCATGTTGTTGACTCGTCTATATCGGTTTGTCATGAACTCATTCCCTCACCTCCAAAACAATCGATATCTCCTGGTCAATCCCACCATGGCTCCTTTAACTCAAACCACCTACACCTCTCTCTATTGGGAATGTACATCATCTCAAGGGAATCATGATGACAGTTCGGTATCGTGTTATGATGTCTCATCGAGTGATGATGAATGAGAGTGTGCTCAAGCCAATGGAACTACTTTCATTATTAGGACTTATTCATGATTAATTATAGTTGGGATTATTACTTTTTATTATCTTGCATGCTTGACACTTATCCTATCACCTTGCATGATTTTTAATTACATGATTCTTGGATGATAGCTTATTTTGTCATTTTTGTTTGCATGCTTATCGATTATCTTAGAAAATTGCATCATAATCTTTAATTGCTAGGAGTAGCTTAATATGGGACATATTAGGCAAATAAATCTTTAGTGATTTGAGGCACTAACATTTCCTGCAAATAGTTCCCCTAGAAAACTTTCCTCTAGCTGCCCAGAATTAGGCTGCACAGGAAAATTTGTGCCTCACATGTCACGGTACCGTTAAATAGGCCATGGTACCGTTAAATTTAATGGTACCGTGTGGTATTTAGTGGTACCGTGCCCTTGTTTGACAAATTTTCACTGTTTCCTCTAGATCCCTGCATCCCTATCCTCAAACCTGCAAAATTTTGCAAACTCACATACACCCTAAGATTCCCTTACTACACCATAGGACACTACCATCACCTTTAATTCAAATCTCCCAACTCTTGCCTATATAAGGCCTCACCATTGCAAGCTCATCTTGCATCTCATCTTCAACCTCACACAACTCAATCACCATGTCTTCCAAACAAGGATCAACAAACCACATTTCCAAGAAACCTAGGATAATCGTAAAACCGCCATCTAAACCTCTCTTTGTTGATCTAACAAAAGATGATGAAGTCACAACACCACCTTCCCAAGCCACTCCTCACTCACCATCTCCACCTAATGCTCCTTCCAAAACTTCTTCCACTAGAACCACATCTTCATCATCTCCATCTCTCAACACCATGCCATCATCCATGAACTACACACTCTCACCCATCACTCTATTGGATTATGCCATGCCAACCCCATCACCAACTAACTCACCACCACCTCCTTCCCCAATCATGGGACAACCAATCCAACCTCATCCCTTTGATCTACATAGTGCTAATTGCCTATGTTGCCTCCACAACCGTAACCTCATCTTATCATTGAGAAATGAGATACATTTCATGTTTTCCTATGTGGTGCATCTCTTGAAACCACCACCACCTCCAATCATGTCACCATCTCCACCTCCTCCTAGCCCACAAAACTAAATATGTTCATGTTTAGTTTCCAACAATAAATATTTAGGACCCCTTTTGGAAATGAAGCTTGCCTCTAGTCATTAAGGATTTATGCTTCTTGTTGTTTGTCTTTGTGTTTGTGATGTAGTCATACTTATGTATGACATTTATTTTTATGAATGAATGGGTTTTTTATGTGGTTGTTTTATTTTCGCTTGGCTACTTAGTCAACTTTTTATTTGTGGTTGGATATTTGTCGTGATTGCTACATGTTAGATATTGTATATTTGTCATCTAACTTTGTTTTGTAGCAAGAATCATTGATCGATTCCTTGGTGTCCTCCAAACGAGGGGGAGTATACATCAAGGGGGAGCTTTAGCAACCTTTTTGCTTCAACAAAAAGGTGGAGAAATGGGATATAAACTCATTAAAAACTTGTTAAAATTAATTTTAACTTAAAATGAGTTTAGGTTTTGTCATCATCAAAAAGGGGGACATTGTTGATGCAAATAATGTTCTAAAAACATTATTTATATCTTTCAATAGCTTCACATTTTGAGGATGACAAAATGTGAAAACACTTTACGTTAAAATTGACGCAAACAAGTTTTTAGTCGAAAGATCCCATTTCTACACAAATCACTCTAGGTATGCACAAACAAATTTACAACTTGACAAATGATAAAAGAAGTGAATTTGTGTTTAAAACTTCATATTTTTAATGTGACAAAACATTTTTTCAAAAATATACTTTACAAGTTTTTTTTGAATAATTAAGAAATGTTTTATTGGAAAAATAAGTTCAAATAACATAACAGCTATTTTCCCCCCCAAAATCAGCTCCAAACTTTCCCAAATAAATTTTCACCACTAAAGACAAAAAGAGGAGCGTTTTTGTCTGGCACTGTACCACTAAATTTAGTGGTACCGTGGGTAATTTAGTGGTACCGTGTACACATAACGGCTAGATTTTTCTGCCTATAAATACCAGCCCTCTTCACAGTTTTTGGGCATCCTTTTTCACACAGAACTTTCTGAGTTCAATACTCTCAACACATCTTTTCTTCTTGATCATTTAGTTTAGTTTTCTTTTGTTTAAGAGTGATCCAATCATCCAACCTAGAGATCACCTTCATTCCTCTTCTAGTGCAAGAGAAGAACCCAAGGTATCAAAGAAGATACAAAGTGTTGTAGTTGTAGTTAGAGCACTTGTAACACTTGTTAAATACTTGTTGTATCCTTGTATATATCAAGTTCATTTTTCTTTTGAGAGTTTGTGAGAGAAGATCATTGTGATCTTATAGAGATATTGAATATCTCTTGTAGCTTGTGAGCTAGTGTGTTGATCAAGTTGATCAAGGGTAGATAGGGTAGATTGAGTCAAGTGAGGGTTGATCATTGTGATCTTGTCAAGATCTTGGAGATCTCTTGTAGCTTGTGGGCTAATGTATTAATCAAGTGGATCAAGGGTAGATCGGGTAGATCGAATCAAGGGTGTTGATTGTGTGAAGTAGAAAAGATCGAGTGGATCGTGGTAGATTGGTGCTAGCTAAGATTAGCACTCGACATTTAGCTTAGTGTCGGAAAATAGGATAATCGAAGTTGTACGGTTTTCTCTGCCTAAAGGGAGGTTTGTTGACATAGTGCTTGAAACTCTCGAGTGTGGTACTCGGGGAGGGGAGTAGGGCGAAGAAGAGCTTCGTGACCGAACCACTATAAATCTCTTTGTCCCGGTTTGATCTTTCCATCTCTTTTCTTTACATTCATTATTTATATTAGATAGTATAGTGTAGAGTTCATATTGGTGTTGATTGATTACACATAAGATTCGAATCAAGGTTTTTCAAAAGTAAAGTTTTGAAACAATTTAAAAACCGGTAAAACTATTCAACCCCCCCTTCTAGTTTTCCACATACACAAAACCGTTGCATGATCACCAAACGGCAACACAAAACTCGTTATGAGATTGTTCACAACCGAAAGCCGAATATAAATTACTTTCATGTATTTGGTGCCCTTTGTTACCCAAATAATGATCGTGACGATTTTGGAAAACTCAAAGCCAAAGCTGACATTGGTATCTTCATTGGATATTGTGAGAACTCCAAAGGTTTTCGAATCTTGAATCATCGTACTAGAGAAATTCAAAAGACTATTCTTACTAATTTCAATGAGCTTACAGATATGACTTCTGAGCAAAACAGCTTAGGACCCACAACCAACCATCTAAATTTTCCAGATCAATCAGCTGTACCACTTTCCCTCAACCATAAGGAATTGGAAACCTTGTTTGCTCCACTGTTTGATGATTCTTTTGCATGTCGTGCACCAGATTTATCACCAATTTTCGCTGCACAACCTAATCATAATCCAATACCTGATACACATACTACAAAAAAAAAACAGTTGATGCAGATGCACCTCCAACTGAATCTCCATCAACAAAAGAGCAAACCGCTTTCAACACCGAAAATGCAGATGAAGATCTATAACAACAAGAAGTACCCGCACCTGCAAATTATGACGGCAATACCTTCTTTAATCCATTTTCTCCGGCTCCAACTGTTCCCGATATTGCTGAGTCGTCTACACGCAACTTGGATCCGTCTAATATGCACAATCTTTTTCAACATTACCCTTCAACACACAAATGGACAAAAGATCATCCCTAAGTAAATGTGATTGGTAATCCAAATAATCCAGTATGACACGACATAGACTTCACACTGATGGTGAAACATGCATTTATGCTCTTACCGTCAGTCAAGCTGAACCAAAGAAAATTAAAGAAGCAATGACTTATGACAATTGGATTGAATCTATGCAAGAAGAACTCGATCAATTCAAACGTCTTGAAGTCTGGGAATTGGTAGAAAGACCCGATGGAGTCTATGTTGTCGGACTTAAATGGATTTGGTGAAACAAACTTGATGCCGATGGAACATTCATTCGTAACAAATCACATCTGGTTGCCAAAGGATTCAGCCAAGAAGAAGGAATTGAATTTGAAGAATTCTTTGCACCAGTGGCTAGACTTGAAGCTGTCCGCATGTTTCTGGCGTATGCTGCCCACAAGAACATCACCATTTATCAAATGGACGTGAAAACTGCATTTCTGAATGGTCAACTCCGTGAAGAAGTGTATGTCACACAACCAGAGGGCTTCATCAATTTAGATCATCCTAATCATGTGTACAGACTCAAGAAAGCCCTTTACGGCCTTAAACAAGCCCCCAGGGCATGGTACGACAAACTGTCCACATTCTTACTTGCTAATCACTTTACCAAAGGATCAGTTGATCCCACACTGTTTATTCAAAAACACGGGGAGGACATCTTAATTGTTCAAATTTATGTTGATGACATCATTTTTTGGTCAACACATAAAAAGTACTCAAATGCTTTTGCAAGATTAATGAAACAAAATTTTGAAATGTCCATGATGGGTGAACTTACGTTCTTCTTAGGACTTCAAGTTCATCAATCCCCCCGTGGTATTTTTCTAATTTAGTCCAAATATGCTCTTGAGATTTTAAAGAAACATGGCATGACAAGTTGTGACACATATAATACACCTATGTCTGAATCATCCCCGAAGTTGGATGTTGATTTACATGGTACACCAGTTGACCCTACAAAATACCGTAGTATGATTGGGTCCCTCATGTATCTAACAGCCAGCAGACCAGATATAGTTTTTTTTGTATACCTATGCTCCCATTATCAGTCTCGACCAACTGAAAGACACCTCTCTGAGGTTAAAAGAATCCTTCGATACATAAAGGGAACCATCCATTTGGGGATCTGGTATCCGAAGGATTCTGGTTTTGAACTAATCACTTTTTCAGATACTGATCATGCAGGATGTTTAGATACATCTAAAAGTACATCTGGGGGAGTGGAGTTTCTAGGAGACAAACTTGTATCTTGGCAGTCAAAGAAGCAGGATTGCACCTCCTTGTCATATACAGAATCTGAATATATAGCCATGTCAGCATGTTGTGCGCTCAAGTCATTTGGATGTGATCACAGCTGATAGACTACGGTTACATTTTCAACAAGATTCCCATGTACTGCAACTCCAAGAGTGTCATTGCCATCTCATGCAACACGGTTCAACATTCGAAGTCAAAACATATCGCACTTCGATATCATTTCATCAAAGAGCATGTTGAACAGGATACAATTGAATTATATTTTGTGGGTACTGAATACCAATTAGTGGACTTATTCACCAAAGCCTTGCCCCATGCAAGATTTGTGGAATTAGTTCACCAAATTGGTATGTGGTGTTTGACTCCAAATGATTTAAACAACTTTCTCAAACATAACTCAGAAAGTCAAACACCAAAACTCTCTTTGTAAATATCTTATTCAAAAACACAAAAAGATTTTTCATTATTACCTTTTCTTATTATTCAAAAAAAAAAAAAAAAAAAAAAAAAAAAAAAAAAAAGATAAAAAATAAAAATAAAAAACAATTTTCATTTCTTTTTAGTGTGCAAAATTCAAAACAAATTAAAATATGCTCTTGATATTCACATTTAATCAATTTTTGATCACAAACATATTTTGAGGGGGAGAATTTTTTATTTATCATGATTTTTGCACTCTTATCTAAATCTTCATCATTAACAAAAATCTTCATCGTGCAACATTTCTGTGATCTCTTGAACTAAAAGTTTGACAAAGTTTTAAAAGTATTTGTTAGTTTAAGGGGGAGAAATGTATATTACAAAAGTTTACAAACATTTGGACCAAGGATATAACAAAAACAAACCTCAAGGACTGTTGTTGTCAATTGTCAAAAGATTGTAACATAAGGACTGTGTTTGATGGGAAATACGAGTTAAGGGACTAAACTTGACAAATTTTCAAATTGTTCCCTATATAAGCAACAAACTCAGAAATTTTAAAAACACACAAACTCAAAATACGAACCAACTTACCGCCATTTTTATACATTCATCCAAGCTTTTTAATCTTCTCTAATTTCACGATTGTAAGTGTTATACTCATTCACCTATGTTTGAATATCACTCGCCCAAATTTTTGAAACATTTCTGTGGCTTAATTGTTCAATCGATGAATTAGGGTTTAAGGCATAAATTTGGGCATTTCTTGTGTGTTAGCTTTTAGTCTAATTAAATTAGTTCTTTAGCTTAACATCATAATTAGGATTGCTCTATTGCTTGGTAATTGGTATTTGAAACATCAGTGAATGAAATGTTGAATGTTTTAGGGTTTAAGTGGTCGTATGCATGGCTGCTACTTCTGGGAGTATTGTGTTTGAGTTTTGAGTAGTTAGATATGCTTAAATAGGTCCCCATATCATGCGCCTTAAGTCTTGTAACCTAAATCAAACATATGTTCTTAGTCGAAGTATTTCGTAATGCATAATAATCTTTTGTGACAAATGTGATTGTTTGCTTAGATTTCTAGGTACTAGGATTTGCTTAGAATGTGTTTAGGAAGGTATTTGATGCTTGCATGGTCCCTGAATCAGTCTAATATAGAATTTGATTAAGTATGAAATTCTTCGAGTAAGGAAGAATTTCTTTGAGTAAGGATGAATGTCTTCGAGTTAGAAGGAAAAATTTTCCTTACTTATAAAATTTTATGAAATTCTTCAAGTAAGAGATTAATTTCTTCTACTTAGAAAAGTTTTATAAAATCCTTCGAGTAAGGAAAATTTCTTCGACTTCGAAATTTTTTCTTACATTCTTCAAGTAAGCAAAATTTCTTCAACTAAGAAATTTTTCCTTACATTCTTCGAGTAAGGAAAATTTCTTCGACTAAGAAATTTATCTTAAACTCTTCGAGTAAGGAAACATTCTTCGACTAAGAAATTTTTCTTAAACTCTTCGAGTAAGGAAACATTCTTCGACTTAGAATATTTTTATCAAACTCTTCGAGCAAGTATGCAGTTTCTTCAAGTAAGGATTTAATGCAGTTTCTCCGAGTTAGGAGGGTTTCAAAATTTCCGAGTAAGGAAAATGGTTATCTCCAATAAAGGGCTGTTCTTTTCAAAGTTTTTCTTAAATCCTTCGAGTAAGGATGTTTTTCACTCTTTCTTCGAGTAAGACCATTATTCCTTCGAGTAAGCTGATTTTTCAGACTTGTAAAATTTTTCCAAAATATAGAAATGTGTCAAGTTGAAAAAGTGTGTTTGCTCCTATATGGTTGTTTGTTTATTGTGCACTAATTGTTCATGATCATCATACATGTTCCTATATGGTGCATCATATCACTTAAGTGTAGATCATGGAATGAATAACTTACACTAACACAAATATGCAATTTCCATTGTGTTTCTTTGTTGGTGTTTGTGCTTCTCAGGTTCAAAATGTCTCAAACATCCATAGCAAGGAATGACTTGATACCCGAAGGTGATGAAAGGAAGATAGGAGAATCAAACTACCGGGTAGACTTGGAAACACTACCATGCCATCCTACATGTCAGATCATGGTGGAGATACTGAAGAAACACTTTTGCAGACATGTTCTGACTAGATCTGCTACAGTTCCAGAAATCTACCTCAATCAGTTCTGGCATTCGTTATTCATCAGTCGGGACACCAAGACCATGGCAGTCACCCTGGACACTAAGAGGATCAAGTTCGATGTTCATCTTCTTTGCAACGTTCTTGGGCTTCCTCCAACTGTTTTTGGCAAGTACACAAAGTTTGTAGATGATCCAACTTTTGAACGTATAGTCAAGTCCTTAAAACACCTTGGCTATGACGATTCATTTGAAGAGATCACATCACATTCCAAGGTGGACAGAAGATACATTCCTCAACCATGGTTGACAATCTACACCATTCTGAGTCATTGCATCACGGGAAAGGAAACTGGACATGAGCACCCCAGACTTGAACATCTGTAGTTCTTCTAGGGAGTCATCAACTTGGCACAAACCCGATGACACCCTACAACCACCAAAGACAAAAGAAGAGGAAATTGAACAACTCAGGAAAGCCCTACAAGAAAACAAAGCAAAGTATTTGGCTGATCTTGAGAAACTCAAGCTAAAGAAGAAAGGTGAAGGGTCCAGATCAAAGGTTAGTGAAGAAGAAACCTTGCCAAAGTCTGATGATGAGACAGAAGCAACACTGTTTAAATCTGAAAGTGCTTCACGGAGTGAATCTGAGGGTGAATCTGAAGAATCAGACCAACTCATGAGGAAAAGAAGGAAGATGATGAAGATAAATAAAAAGATGATGAAAGTGATGACGACAATGACAGTGATAGTGATAAGGATGACGATAACCAAGATGATGATGATCAAGATGATGACCGTATACCTACTCCACCTATTATACCATCATCTGTTGATCAACACTCCAAGACAAAGCCTCCCTCACTAAGACTTACACCCCAACAACCTGAAACAAGTGAACTCCAGGATCTTAATGAACAACTCAGCGCATTGCAAGTTCAAGTAAAGACACAATAACATGACATCGATGAGTTCAAGGCATATGATGTGTCTCTAGCAATGGAAGACTTCCTCAACAATAACTTACCAAAAGAGATCGGTAGACACCTTCAGGAAACACTTCCAACTCTTTTGAAGGAATATGTCAAGAGAAAGCTTGATGGAATTGTAGCTCATCATATTCAAACAACACCGCTCACAATTCAAACAAAACCATCAAAGCCTTCCGCCGCAGATCTCAAAGGCCAATTGCTTGAAGCCATCATCAATGATCCAGAGGAAAGTGATCTTCGCAAAGCGTTGTTCAAATCCATGAAGAAAGCAGAAAAGAAGAATGATCCTTGCAAACCGGTCAAGTCAAGCAAACGTCGTCGTGATGATCCTGACAAAGATGACCAAGCAAAGCCAAGTGAAAAACGTACAAGAATGATTGGACCTACAACTATACTGCCATCATCCAACATTCAGCATACTGGCGAAGAAGAACTAGTACCTCCAGATACAGGAACATTTGATGATGCTGAACCTCACAATGACATCACAAAAAAAAAAGCTGAAGATGTTCCTGAACCACCTGCGCATGCACCACTAAAACCTGCTCCTGAATGGATTAATCCAGCTACTGAGAAGTTTGAATGGTTTAAAGAAATGGTGGATGCATACCCTGATATTCCAGAAGACGAAGTTCCTGCAAAAGGCTCAGTTGTGGACTTCACAAAGAAACTCAAGCAAGTGACGAAGATCCCGAAACAACAACTGTCTGACAATGTCAACATCCGTAAAGCAGGTTTCTCACAATTCAAGACTTCGATTACTTCTCAACTGGAATTCGAATACAACCTGGAACAAGTTGCAAGAGCCTTATCTGAAAATGTTAGCTGGGATGTTGCAAGATCTTCTCGTGAAACCGACACATTCCTGTTTCGTGACTACTCACAACCCGTACCGCTCATTGGTCAAGCTCATAATCCCAAGATACCTAAAGCATATTTCATCAATAATGACTTGGAGTATCTGATATATGGGAACACCAATCCAGAAAAACGATATGCTACAACTCTCACCAAGTTCAAGGCTGCTACATATGTGCGAGAAGGACTTGAATAATAGATTGGAGACTTGTGCAGCACCTCAATTGCATAATACAATGATGAAGCTGTTCTAGGAGTCTTTCATTGGCCTGAGATGCGCCAATGGTTCTACAAATGGAAACTGACGTTTACCTCAAAACACAAGATCAACTACAAAGACAAGATCCTTTCCATCAAAAGTGCTGAAACAAAATCAAAATATGGCTACAACTTTCTGACTAAGATCACGGTTCGAAGACAAGGAGTACTCGTTCAACGAAGCAGACTATCCTCATTTGAATCTTAACGATATTGAAGATATGTACTTGCTTAAGATACAAGGAAAACTCGAGCATCTCCCTGGCAGCCTTCAATACGACATCATCAACTCTCTCCTTCTTTACATCCGAAGAATAGTAATAAAGACAAGAGTCGAAGATGTTCACCACGGTGTTAAAAGTTACTAGAAGAAACTAAACCTCATCAAACCTGATCTTAGACCTCCGGGAATCGCAGAAATGAAACCATATTCTTTCATCAAAAGACCATTTGGAGTAGTGTATGTTAGATCTGGAAGACCAAAGTTCATGGGCTACGAAGACATTCATAAGTTCAGTGATAAAACTTTGATACAAGTCAGGTCTGAGCTTGATCATATTCAAGAAAATCACACTGAAGGGCGGAAGCAAGGTTGGTTAGGACACATGACTTGGAGACAAAACGATGTGAAGCAGGCGATCAAGTTTTTGGCAAGGATTAACTACAAGCTCAAGCATTGGGTTCAGATGAGAAGATTGGAAAGCTATGTGGGGGGAAGAGCTAAGGATCCTAACAATCTCACATTTCGTCATCCGGAGTAAATCACTGGTATAATTATCATTTGTTTGTCATCATTCAATATTGTTTATATATGACTATGGCTTGTGCACAGATATCAGTGCACAACCCATACTTGTAAAGAAAGTACCCTGAGGTACGCTTCAGTGCCTCAATCCTAACATAAGGAGCGAAAGCTCCTTACTTTTGAGTAGAATTAATCAAAATTTTGATAAGTTTTTCAAAATTCCGCTCAAAAGAACAAGTATTCCCCCTCGTGTTTAAAACCTTAAAAAGTGATTTCACTTGTTGAGGGGGGGTACTTGAAACTAATCTTTGTTCAACACTGAATAATTCTTGTAAGATTCTTCCCACAAACTTCAAAAAGCATATTTTAATCAAAATGTTTTCCAAAAACAACATCGATATGCTATTTTTGAGGGGGAGAATAATTATGTGATTAAAATATGGTAATAAAACGTATGAAATCTCGCATGAGCTCGACTCAGATTTTACCCACGAATTGACAAAAATTAAATGTCATTAATCGAAAGGACTTGTCCTGGACGGGTAATAACTTCAAGCTGGTTCATCCAGTGATGTAAGCGTGTCTCGAATAGGACCTGTTTGAGTAGAGTGTACCATTTCGAGAGATTTTCTTTGAACATGACCAGGACGGGTAATAACTTCAAGCTAGTCTAACTAGTGATGTAAGCGTGTCTCGCATCGGTTATATTCACTGAAAAATCAATCAATTCAAAAGTGCTAACTCCACCCGACATGTGCAAATTTATCTTAAAAACTTATGAGCACATGTGAAGGGGGAGTATTTCTGAAAAAGCAAAACTCTCAAAGTGTTAACAAAATATGTTTTATAATCATAAACATTTTGAGAGATTTTCAAATGATTGGTTTATGGCAACATAGGATAGTCAGGGAGTTATAAGGTGACTAAGGTTAGGAAATACGTCCTATGATCCGCCAGAACCGGAGGGATCTACCCATGGACAATACCAATAGTTTAGAACTATAAGTCCTTAGGTATGATTGAAAAAAGGAGTAAAGAAATGAAAGGAGAAAGAAGGGGTTGAAGAATTAAAAAGAAAGGTAAATGAAAGGGTAAAAAGAAATAGCCCTCCATATATTCAACCTTAGGGCAGAAACTGGGTTCAATTCATATGCTACTAGATGTCACTACATTGACACTGGTATTGAAGACAAGCCATCATAGACCCAATGATGCACTGCACTAAACCTTCTAGCCACTCAAGTGTCTCTCAAAAGATACTTATTTCATTTCTCACGGAGAACCCTTCATAATCTATCGACCTCTCACTCCGAGATGAGTTGATATTGAAAAGGAGGCACTCTGCTCCATGCCTCCGAAGACTTAAACTAAAATGCACTAAATAGAGTCTAGAGCCGCGAGATACATAAAAAGTTCTCTTAGGAACACTTAATATTTCTACACTGGTTGTTCAACATTATGGACACCAGTTGTAAATAACAAGTGTCCTACGTAGATCTTAGCAATCTGCCAAGAACATTCATGAGGGAATTCACAATTGTGATTCTCAGTGATTGAATGAAAATTCCTGCTAGGGTCAACATCAAACAGCCCTGACAGCAGGTCACTTCGGTAATCCCTTGTGGGTTACGCTTAGTGTTCGTGGTGGTTTCAAACGGTCTACAGTCGTGGAGTGATACTTCGGTATACTTCAGAGACTCACCCTGAATCATTGATACACTTTGGTGTATCTGTGTAAGCTCTCTTGGGGGCATCCGATTCAGGAACGGCCTTGGTAAGGATTAGAGAAAGTTTTCTTACTATGCTGTTGACGATCTCGAAGTCTGAACCTGTAAGTGCCGGATGATTTATTGCTAACTGTTTACTTGCAGGTATTTATGGAGACCAGGAGTTCCACCACCACCATCACCATCATGCTCATACTAACATCACAAAGAAAGTTCTCACAAAGATCAAAGCGAAGCAAACGTTCAAAAGTCAAAAGATTAATGCCAAAGAATGAGAATACTTGAAGTGTAAAGATCAAAGTCAAAAGAAGTATGAGCATGGTGGAAAAGACATAAAGACACCGGGATTAAAGACGTTGGTGGAAGGCAGATCATGACATTACCATATCACACATAACAAGAACAAAGAACAAAGATACGATAGACGTCAAAGCCTAAGAAGCAAAGAAGACGTCAAGCAACCTTGATGACCAATCCTTAGGGGGAGATTATTGGGAATACATTTCATAATATCAAGTATTGGTCATAGTTTATGAAATAGGTTGCTTTTCAATTAAAGACTTTATGTTTGTACTTAAGGTTCGGCCTATGTAGAAGGCCCATGGGCCGTGGCCTTGCATTTATTTTCTACTATTAGGGCAACGCCCCTTGTTATTGTAAACACTAAAAATACCCCTTCTCTTGATGAGAAGGGTGTTGGTTCTTGATTAATTGGAAGTTTATTATTCTTATGCAAGTTCCATCCATCTCTCTCTCTCTTACTTTCTCTCTCTAGATTATACAACTTGTGATGATAATATTGTGACCTAACATTTAAGGATGAGCTACATCTAAATGATATGGTTATACTGACATATAAATGAATGCCTTGCAGATGTTGCCGGTTATGCCACAAATGTAGGTAGGATAAACTATACAAAGACAGGCTCCAAGAATCTTGATTTCTACTTGTCCAATGAGAGGTTGTTACCAGTTTCTATCTACTATTATATTTATGCATCATAGTTTTAAGTAAACGGTTAAATATGCTGAAATAAATTGGGGAAGTGCTTACCTTTTGTTGTAATTTCTTAATGTATGAAACAGGGGACATGTGACAACCGAAAATTTTGGGAGTCATTTTAAATATCGCATTACGTTTAAAAACAAATAATTAATTATTAAGAACCTTGTTTGTGAAGTTATTGGAATTTATTTGGATTATTGGTAATGTTATTGGAATTATGGTTGAATGATGAGTGAAGTTTTCGTGTACTTTGAGTTGAGCACTACGTGATTTGGCACAATATAAACCTAATAATATGTTTAATAAGTTGATTTTAGCGTCTTTAGCAAAGATATACATATTTATAGTCATTTTCGTGGAAAAATGATTTTAAAACTAATAACGTAAGTTAAAAGGCCTCGAGAAAATTTTATAAGGCTTAAACGAGCCTCGGGAATAAATAATGAAAAGATTAGTAACTTGGCACTTAGGCCGCTTGCCCAAAATTACATGTTTGGTCCTTGTGGTTTGTAGGGTTGGCACTAATAGCACACAAGGGGTATAAAAACCCCATTATAGCAAATTAGGGTTCAATCTCCCCTCCCCCTTTTGCTCTAGCCGTCGCCACCCCTCATAGCACCACCTCCGGCCACCTTTAGTACACCATCACCACCACCATTAATCCTACACCGCCACCACACAACACCTCCTCTCGATCTCCTTAGTCCATATATTAACCACACGCGCCCACAATCCCCACCACCACCTTATACGTGCCATTATCACCGTGTTTTAGAGAAGATCCATGTAGATCCGTGAGAGAAAAGGTAAGACACACCGTGTTTCACCCTCGTGTGATACGGTGTGCGCTCAAACATGTATATAATGAGTTGCTTTAATTATTTCGAGTGGGTTTGGGTAGTAACAAGTGGGAAATCGTTTTAAAAAGCTAAAAACTAAATTAAGAGGTTCAGTATCATTGTGTGGTCATGTTATTTTTGTGTTTGGTTTTGGTTTGAGTCGCGTGGTCGTGGTAATGAGAAGGAATAAGCTCCCTCAAGCTTATTCCGAGCTTAAGGGTGTGTTTGGTTTAGCTTATTTTTACTTTGTCATGGTTTTGTGGTCGAGTTTGGGTCTGGTCCGATTTACACTTGTTTAGTGTTAGTTTTGTTTTAATTTTTGAGGTTGTTATGGTTGTGTTTGGATTGAGCCGAGACCCCACGGGTCCGTTTGGATTTGGTTGCGTACCATGGTTCGAAGCCGAGACCACCATGGTCTTGGCATGGTTATATTGTGGTTACTATTGAGATTGAGATTGAAACACGGATTGGCTTTGGAATTTGTGATGTTATCGAGCCGTAGGGTTAGGGCCGATTGAGGTTGATCGATATTGTTGAACTTGGATTAATATTGTGAGCTTGAAATAATATTTGTGATGTTTTGAGCGACGTCGAATTCCACCGAGACTTTGTAGTCTCGGCGTGGTCTCGACAAGCCGAAAATGGATATTAGACTTGTTATAGACATATGGACTATTCGGTTGACTTATTGACCCGAAAATTATAAAACTCAGAATTGTGACTCGAAACGTGAGATGACTCGATATATATTTAGTTTAGAAATAAAATGAAAAAAGCGGAAAAGGGAAATGACAATAATAATAATGACTTAAAAATATTAATTAACAATTATTTTGTTATTTAATATTTTTGAGGATAAAAAGGAAAGTATTAAATGAAACAAAAATAGAAATATATATACGAGTTATTAAACGTTTCGAGGGCACGCGAATCGAAGGATACCACATATGGAGATATTAATGTTTATATGGAGTTATTGTCGAGTTACGGATTGGTTGACATTATGTGACAAACGGTAATTTTCCACAAATATTTAAATAATAAATGTAAATTTATTATTACATGACTGATAAATGAGGCAATCATGAGCCTACATAACTATTTCAGGAAACAAACCCGCACACTGTAACACATAATCTCACCAAAAACAGTAGATTTTCCACATTCTCACATTTACAAACCCCAACATAACAAAAACAAGAAGTTATCTTGTTTCCCCTGAAAAACAACACCACACGCGTACAGACATCACATCAGTAATGGTTTAACTTTAAAACTCATTAGCGGAGTCAATAGATTTCATTTTATGCCAGTTTTGTAAAAACGACTCCAGGATTATACTTTTCACATTTATTAGAAAAATGTGGTATCACATTTACAGTTTAACGCAATGGGACACGGAGCACGTGAAGCTTAAAATAAACATATCTTATCACAACCACCTTATCCCTAAAAACCGTCTATATACATCTATTATCACTTTTGTTCTCTCTCTCTCTCCTAGCATTCATCATCCCAACGCCACCATACCATCACTTTCATCTCGTCTGAATCAATAGGACTCGACGCATCGCTCTTTTCTTTTTCCTCCTTCCTATGAAGAGTCACAGAGATGTCTTGAAGGGGCCAAGGGACAATGAGTATTGCTCATTTCGGTCACCTCATGGATCAAAGCCGAGAAAGGAAGAGTCAAACTTGTTTATTCTTCTCCCTTTTAATCACCAACTGATCCTCAGGAATGCCACATCCCCTAAATCTCGTAAAAAATCAAAGAGTTGCTGTGGTGGTTCTTGCTTGAGGTCTGTGGTGCTTGTTGTTGCTCGACCTCTTTTATGGGTCACCCCTTGTAAATCGACCAGTGTCTATTGTAAGGATCTTGAATACTTAATCTCATTATGTTTCAATTTATTTGTTCGCGAATTTATTTATTTAAGTTAAGATTGATTTTTGGCATATCAATTGATTTATGGTTCTAGTGTGATTAAAATCCTTCTATTGTTGCTAAATCATGTGTGGCAATAAAATGTAAATTCACAATTAAAAACTATATTGGCTCATTGGGTAGAAGTTAGGTGGCTCGACCTTAAGCTTAACTTTGGAACTGGGTGCATCGTTTCGTGTTTTAATCATCTACTGGTCTTGTTTTAATTCTAGAGTCATTGTAGTGTTTGTTTTCCCTCTGATTGAGTCAACATCTGTAGGGTATAATAGACTTGAGCCAAGAAGTAAAAGTCTTAGGATTGTGCCCGAATGGTGTTAAAGATCGAAACCCAGTATGGGTCGAATGATTATTGTTGTTTTGGGTTTCAGAAGAACCACACCCACCAGGGTGTTTAGTAGTGATTTGTCTCAAGTTATGAACATAGGTCTAGTAGTGTTCATGGCCTCGTGTTGTAAACCAAACACGACTCGAGGAAAACATTATCTTACTAGTGTGTCTCGGCTTATAGCATGAGCCGAGAGTCTATGGATCGAAATCACTCGACCCCAATACAATGAGGATTCGCGAGTGCTTCGTCATATGAATTTAGCTGCGTACAACTAGTTTCAAGGGAAATTGGTGTCAAAAAGTTTATAGCAGCCAAAGGTCGAATGTTAGACCCGTTTCCCGGGTGTTGGGACCCCACCCAAGATGAAAATGAATAAAGACCTTATGTGATTGGCCAGTCAATATTTGTTGTGTAGTGGTCAAACCCGATAGTCAAAATATGACTAAAGTGGTTATGTAAAATATGATGTGTAACTAAAGGGGCCTAGGTTGCCAAGTATTAAACATGTGATAAAGTTAGATGTGGCTAAATAAGAAGGAATGAGACTTGAGGGGCCATTCTTGCCAATTGGGCAAACTTGTCACCTAAAATAACTAAGCCTAGAACTTTCCAGGCATTTCTTATCTTCTCTAAAGGTGTGTATGTGGGTGAGGTCGGTTATAAGAAAAGGAGGGAAAAGAAATAAGCTTGATGATGAAGCTAGTGAAGTGATCATGTTCCTATGGCAAGATTAAGCATAACCTTGATTTCCCACAAGTAAGTAATCTCTATATCTAGTGTATTTGATGAATTGAGAAGTTAGGGTTTATAAACCCTAACTTGGAGAAGATGAATAAATGGTGGGATTGATCATCATATAATCAATATATGATTATATGATGATTAGAGTTGTTAGGGATAAGCTAATGGTTGTATAAACCATTTTTATGATTATTATGTTATGTGTTAAGTTTTATATGATGTTATGATTTAGGATGTTATGATGATGATGATGGAAGATTGTGATGATGATGATGATGATGATGTTCTTGATGTGCTTAGCTTGGAGCTAAGGTAAGTAAAATGATGATAACATGTGTTATATGGATTTCTATCATATATGTGTTATGTATGTTTGATGTCAAGTGATATGGACTTGGAATATGCTTATGTGATAGCATGAGTGAAGCTTATGTGATGAGTTGATGTTATGGTTATGTTGATGTTATGTGTTAGATGAGACTTGGGTAGTAAACCCGTAAAGTAAGTGTTTTATGTATATGATACTTATGTGTGGTTTGAATTATAATGTTATGTTATGATCATTTTACTTATTAAGCCTTTGTGCTTACGGTTTAGTTGCCTAACCGTTTTGTAGGTTGGCATTGTTTACATGGGCGGCTTGGATGTAAGGATTAAGGATTTGGATATGCGAGATTAAGGTAGTATGTGTAGGAGCTTAGGTAGAATATCGGGCTCATGTGTAATTTTGTACCCACATTGGTCTTTTATGAGTTGGTAAAGTGTAGCCGTATGGCAAGTTGTATGTAAAGGTTGTCCAAACGATTTGGTAGTCATTTGGTATGTCAAAGTGAGTTTGAAGTGTTTATAGTCAAGTATAAAGGGGCGTTTGGTTTATGTATGAAAATACCCATTTTGGGTTGTAAACGGGTCAAGGGTCGTTGGACCATGTTTGATATGTTAAGTTAATGATGTTGGTCAAGTTTGATGTAAAATGGAAGTTATATGGGTGGTATGCAGTGAAAATGGGTCAAAATGGGTCTAAAGTGGCTGATTTGTAAAGTACTAGTTCGGGTGGTCAAACGGGTGATGTTATTGAATGAAAATGATGTTTATGATGTGATAATGAATTCTAGAAAGTTTCGTTAAGTTTCGAGTCTCGAAAGTTGGTTTTTCCAGAAATTAGAGTAAGTTGCTAAAATTTGCATATTGCAGAATTTGCATATTCCTAGAATTTGCATATTGGATCCCCGTTTTTGGTTTGAAGTTGTGGTCCTTAGTGTGGATCAAGATTTGCATATTGGATCCCCCTTTTTGGTTCGAAGTTGTGGTCCTTGGTGTGGATCAAGATTAAATTTGCATATTCCTTAAATTTGCATATTGCCAAAATTTGCATATTGGCGGTTGGGCAGTGATTATCAGAATTTGCATATTGGTTCGAAAAATCATATCTTTTAAACCGTAAGTCGTTACGTGTCGTGCCACCCGTCACTTTGAAGGTAATTGAGTGTACTTTCATTTAAAAATAGTCTCAAGGGCTGAATGTATATATATTTTTGTCAGTTGTCAAAAGAGTAACAGAATGTCCATGAAAGTCAAGCGTTTCCGCGTGTAAAGTTAAAGTTTTTGGTCCAAGCGGGCACGGGGTGTAACATCGAACCCTTGTTTCCATGATCCAAACCATGACAGTCCCAAAGGGGTGTCGTGGTGGTAGTTTAATGTTCACAGTCATGGCTCATCTCCAGCCCAAAAGGGCGTTTGGGGTCCTATTCGAGTCAAGAATAAACATCAAGGAGAGTGTGTGTTTCAAGTCGTGAGTCGAGCCATTTAGTCACAAGTGTGGCTTGGCTTAATCAAGGATGTCTTGCGTAGTTAATGACAAGAACAACCCAAGAGAGGGTCTTATTTTGGTACAACTCAAAGAGACGCCCATAAGGGTGCGTTGGGTTCTACTACTATGCAATGGTACACCCAAATGGGTGTTGGGTTGCTTTGCGAAATGTCCTAACATTCATAAGCCATAAATCAAGCGTGGGTAGAGTAGTATCATGAGTGGTGAGGTTGCGATGTCAAACCCCGTCAACAGCCCTCACTCGAGGCTTTGAGAACGCCAAGTCAAAGTGGTGTCGAGCTCGTCACTCGAGTTCAACAATAATCTTATGCAAAACTGTGTTGCGTCAAACATCTCTATCTTCATAGACTTCCAGGATAAACACACAAGTTTCTTCATGGGCTTATGTGTGTGCTTAGCCATTTCAAATTCGTCTAGCCCCCATGCGTATATACTCCCTTGCTGTCTAAGCCTACTAGGCCCAAGTTTGGGTGCATTGGATGTAACAGTAGTCCAATCCATTTGAAAACCCCCTTTTGGTCTTAAGTTGGGCCACATCCCAACAAGGATAAAAGACACATATATCTTAGCCGAGTACATATATCTAATCGACAAAATAAAAGGAAATTTATATCGCAACCATTGTACAAAAGTGTCGACGTGATCTCGTAAACAACTTACTTCACAAGTCAATTCCGGCATATCTCTTTTCACATAATTTACAAACCTCGTCATAAACTCACATCAAATTGTAAAAACATTAAATTACGACACAAACAATATATATATATATATATATATATATATATATATATATATATATATATATATATACATATATACACACACACACATACATTATTGTAAACATTTATACATTTGCCACGTAAAAACCCTTGTGAAAAATTAACTTACTTAAATCGTTTATCAAAATCGTGAACACATAAAGCGGAATTTTAGGAAAATATACTTAAGATTTTATAACAATTTTAGAACGAATTTTTCCTAAACATATAAAATTGTGACAAACCAAGACATCAACATACATGTACGGATCATGCCTGACTCCTATTAAATAAATGTACTTATTATATAAAACGGGACAAACAAAACATTTTGTATACAACCGTCATACGTTAGTTTTCAAATCACAAATCATTTAAATGAAGTTCATCACTTACACATAATTTTCCTACATTTCAAAACTTATATAATTATAACAACTATTTTTACATATCCTTAACAATGATGTTCCAAGACCCCGACAATGTCTAGTATCGTTCATAATCACTTTTCGTTCATTGTCCTTCGATTATTGCCAAATAAAAATCTTATTCGTCTTCGATATCTTTATTGTCGTACACATTATGTACTCCCAATAGCCAATACCCGCAAATACTTGGAAGACTATTTTTAAACTCAATTGCTGCCACACAAGCAACAACAACATAAACACTTTAAAACTTTTAAATTAAATTTCGTGGAGACTTAATTTAGATTGTGAACTAGAGCATGCCCTATTAATCTTGGTCGCGTGTTGGTGCCGTACACTCTATGATTCACTACATCCACTGTTTACCGTATTAAGGTGAGTTTATAGCCCCACTCTATTTATACTTGTTTTACAATTTGGGTGAGAAACATGCAAAACTATTTTATGGACCATCACTATTGTTTTTATCAAACTATTACGTAGGTTAGCCTAAGCCCTGTTATGTCCCTATTGCCCAAACTCATGAACCGTCAATTCCTGTTGGGAAGCGCGAATGTTATAAATAGATCTATTGGGAGTAACGTCCCTGTTTGGTTTGACCGGATAGGCAAACGAACGTATACCATGTCGAAATACAAGTATCTGGGATAAACACTTGTCGGGGCTAGCTTTTATATTTAACATGCTTCTAGAGCATACACACTGTTATAGCTTCGGTTTCATGAACTTAGTGCTAGTGTAATAGACTATTTTTATGGTAATGTTCATATACAAAACTATTGGTCCAAACTTGCTGTTCACTGCTTTAATTTAAACCTGTGAACTCACCAGCTTTTTTTGCTGACTTTTAGCATGTTTTTCTCAGGTGTTTAGGCAACTCATTATTGGCAAGGCATGGCAAAGCGATGGACATAAACTATTTACCAAAGTGTTATCACACATTTTTAAGACTTGTTTTTGAGGGACCACTAAACTCTTGGGCTTACTTGTTAAATTAAAAACTCAAATGAAATCTTGATTTAATCTATTGAATGTATTTTAACGAAGTACGTATTCCGTTTTTTATTATCTTGTGTTATGATTTCCAATTCAGTAGCACCCCATGACCCGAATGCTTTCACAAAGCCAGATTTTTGGGGTGTTACAGATTGGCATCAGAGCCTAGGTTATAGAGAACTAGGTACATATAAATCCTAAACTATAACCGCATTTTACAAAAACAAGTCCCTACAACCGCCACTTGCCTGCCTGCCTTGCTTGCCACTTTACTTGCTGTTTACTTGTCTTAACAATATGTTACTGTTCATACTATAAGTATGTTATATAGGTTTGATTTTTTTCAACCAATTAGTATATTTATAAGTCCTAAGGAATACAACGGATGTATTTCCCCGGGTCGTAGTCCCAACGAAGGTTGAAGTCGAGTTGTCGGTTACGGTGTCGAAAAGTGAAGTGAATAGTGATATAAGAGTGATATTTTGGAGATTTACACTACGAATATGAAATAACAAACAAAAACAAGTAATCAAGCAAAGAATACAAGCAATTAAAACACACGATTCCTAAAACGCAAATTAAACTTAAAAACGTACGTTACGAAATCTAAAAACGCACCTAAATAGTGGAATCCTAAATTATAAGCCCTAAAATATAAAAATAATTTTCCTGAATGCTAAATACTAAAATAAAATTTTAGAAAAAAAAATTATATTTTTTTTATTTTTATTTAATTTAATACGAATTGTTGGGAATTAAATATTCAAGAAGTTTAATATCGGGTTCTATTCAAAGAAATACTCTAAGTATGATTCTGCTGCTACAGCATTTGGTTCCTACTGCTAATGTTTGTTCCTGCTGCTAGTATTTGATTCTGCTGCTAGCGTTAAACATTCTGCTGCTAGGCTTGACATTCTACTGCTGAAGGATTCTGCTGCTAGCGTTAACATTGCTACTGCTAAAGTACTTTCTGCTGCTGAGTGGATAAGTATGAAAAGATATTATGTGTATTTAAGTCAATAATATACGGTAGATAATATCTTACCCCATGTGATCAGTCATAATGTTATATTCACAGAACAAGATGTAAACATATATACAAGTTGTATCTTAATGACTGACACTCTCAAAGCAAGTGCTCGACTAAACTTAACAATATTTTAAAAGATCTTTCTTATGATATAAGAGAAAGATCTTAGACTAGTGATAATTACACACGAATGGATAAGTGAAAAACATATAACTCTCAAGAATATAGAACAAATATCACAAGTCGTAGAAAACATAAGATTCAAGGTTTTTGTAACCCTAGTGATATTGAAGATCACTCGTATTATCTTGAATAATATTGAATCGTTTGGTGATAACATTGCATGTTCTTTGTTCTACATACACAAGCATAACTGTTCCATTTCCATAACAAAAAATAACCTTCTAAGTGTGATTGAGTAAATTCCGCGTACTTGATCATATTAACTCAAGTTATCACATACACAAAGAACGAAGGTTTAACCACCTTATCAGTGTATCGATCACTCTCATCAATTGGTATCAGAGCGCCAGGCTGATATAGTTGATTTAGAAGAAGAAGAAGAAGAAATGGACGTTGAATCTATTTAGACCAATGTTGCTGCTAAAATACCCATGCTCAAACAGAATGAGTTTGAGATGTGGAGGCTAAGGATAGAACAATATTTTCAAGTGCAAGACTATGCACTTTGGGAAATTATTGAAGATGGAGACTCTTTCAAGCCTACCAGCACTACATCAACTGTTGACGGCAAAGTGCTGACAACTCTGCAGATGAAGCCAAAATCTGCAGAAGAAAGAATACTGAGGAAAAATGACTTAAAGGCAAGAAGCATGCTGATGATGACCATTCCCAATGATCAACTTCTAAACTTCAGCAAGTTCAAAGATGCCAAGTCATTATTTGAAGCTATTATTGCTAGATATGGTGGAAATGAAGCCACCAAGAAAACCCACAAGACACTGCTCAAGCAGCAGTTTGAAAACTTCTCCTCTACATACAATGAATCTCTTGACCATATGTTTAATAGGCTTTAGAATATTGTGAGCCAACTTGCTATTCTTGGGGTTGAAATACCTCACGAAGATTTGAACTCAAAATTTCTGAGAAGCCTACCAGAAGAGTGGGCTATGCATGTTGTTGTCTGGAAGAATAAGCCAGACCTTGATATAATGGAGCTTATAGATTTGTATAGCAACTTTAAGATTGTGGAGCAAGATTTGAAGAAGAATGGAGGTACTAGTTCTAATACTGGGAACATGGCTTTTATGTCAACTCCTAGTACCTCAAAATCAAGTGAAGAGGTGAAAGTTGTTGATGGTGTTGGTGCTGCTAGTTCATCAAGCAGTACCATAGGTATTTTAGATGAAAAAACTTGTTGTGCATTTCTTACAAGTCAAAATAATGGGTCCATGCTCACCTATGAAGACCTCCAAGAGATCAATGATGATGATCTGGAGGAAATGGATCTAAAATGGCAAATTTCTCTTCTTAGCATGAGAGCCAAGAAGTTCTATCATAGGACGGGGAAGAAGCTCGTAATCAGCAACACTGATGCTGCTGGTTTTGATAAGTCAAGGATAGAGTGCTATAACTATCACATGATGGGTCATTTCTCAAGAGAGTGCAGAAGACCAAGGCAACAAGATAGCAAGAACAAAGTTTTTGGAAGCACATCCAAAACAAGGGAGGTTTCTGAGCCGAACTCAAAGGCTATGGTAGCCATTGATGGGCTAGGTTTTGATTGGAGTTTCATGGCTGATGAAGAAGAAGATTCTTCACAAATGGGACTCATGGCTTTTTCTACTTCTGAGGTACAATCTCATAAAGCTTGTTCAAATGATTGTGATTGTACTGCTCTTAAAGAATTACACACTTTAATCAAACATTACGATGACCAAAAGAAAGAGCTAAGCAGAACTTTTCAAGAGTTAGTAGATTATAAGTGTGGATTAGCATCAACAGAAAAGCAGATCTTATACTACAAAGAAAATGAACTTGCTTTTTCTGATGACAAAGCTCTTCTAAGACAGGACATATTCTTTAAAGATGCTGAAATTAAGCTTTTGAGAGAGGCTTTTGATAAGGTCAAAAAGGAAAATGGAAACATTCACTTGACTACACAGACACTAGAACATGCTTCTAGAGGTGTGACTAACATGATAGAATGTCAAGTGATTAATAGAGCTAAGTCAGGAGTAGGATATAAGAGTGTCCCACCTCCATACAGAGGTATCCCTAAACCCCCAGGGATTGACCTCGAAAATTCAGGTATCCCTAAATTTCAACAACTTGAGCTACAATATGGTGTACAACCAAAGACCAAGCTAGTTGTTGATGAATCTAAGAAAGTAAGTGAAAGTTTAAGTAAAACTTTACTTCCTGAGGACAAGGTGTCCTCTGATAGAAGATCAAATAGTGTAGTCATTGAAGACTGGGTATCTGATGATGAAGAAGATAAACAGGTTATGTCTAAACCTGAAGTAGTTAAGAAAGCAGGAACAAGGGTTCCTAAAGTGATCAAAAAGGATACTGTTAAGCCTAGAACAAACATTAAACATGTTAGGCAACCAGTTAAATATTGTGAACAATATAGATCCACTAGCAAGCCCAGAGGTAACCAAAGAAATTGGAATGGCCTCAAGTCTAACCAATTAGGTGATGACTTTTTCGTTTATAATAAAGCTTGTTACACATGTGGTAGTTTTGATCATCTTGCAGCTTTCTGTAACAAATGGGTATCTGGGTATGAAAACAATAGAGTGAATTTCAAAAGGCAAACTCCTCAAACTCACTTTCACTCTAAGTCTAAGAAAACAAAACCCAGAGCAGTTACCAAAGCAGTTGTCAAAGCAGTTTCTGCTGCTAGACCATTCATGACTGTTAACCCAAGACCAACAGTTAAAAATGCAAAATCTTTTTATACAAATGCATCAAAGACTGTTCAAAGGCCCATTCAAACAAAAGCAGTGGTCCCAAAACAAGTTTGGAAAATTAAGGGAACAATTACAAAGCATGCAGTTTCTGCTGCTAAGCATGTAATTCATTCTGCTCCTAGGGAAAACAGGGCAAATGCTGTTAAGGCCTCAGCATGTTGGATTCTTAAATCCAATGTTGCATCAACTGTACTTAAGAGATTAAATTTCATTGATGCAAGAGGCAGATCCAAGTCAGTAATGGCTTGGGTCCCCAAAAGAAACTAATACTTCTCATTTATGTGCAGGAACTTTCAATTGATCAACCAGAGGATCAAGGATACTCAGATAGTGGATGTTCTAGGCACATGACAGGCAACAAGTCTTATCTCTCAGATTTTCAATCAATAGATGGAGGCTATGTTACTTTGGAGGAGGTGTTGGTGGTAAAATTTCCGTAAAGGTACAATCAAAACTGGAAATTTAGATTTTGAAGATGTGTACTATGTACAAGAGCTAAATTATAATCTTTTTAGTGTCTCACAAATGTGTGACAAAAAGAACAAGGTTCTTTTCTGTGACACTGAATGTCTTGTACTTTCTCCTGATTTTAAGATGCCTGATGAAAGTCAAGTGCTTCTTAAGATTCCTAGAAAGGGCAATATGTACAGTGTAGACATGAAGAACATTGTTCCTAAAAAGCATTTAACTTGTCTTGTTGCAAAGGCCACTTTGGATGAATCAATGTTATGGCATAGGAGGCTTGGTCATATTAATTTCAAAACCATAAATCAGATTGTTAAGAATGGTTTGGTAAGAGGTTTACCTCAAAAACGATTTCAAAATGATCAAACATGCATTGCTTGTCTTAAAGGCAAACAACACAAAGCCACTTGTAAGCCCAAGATTTTTAACTCTATTAATCAATCATTGTTTATGCTTCATATGGACTTGTTTGGTCCTACAAATGTTAGAAGTATGCAACATAAGAGATATTATCTAGTTATTACTGATGACTATAGTAGATTTACATGGGTTTTCTTTTTAGCTACTAAGGATGAGACACCTAGCATCCTTAAGACTTTCATTACTGAGATAGAAAACCTAGTAGACAAAAGAGTAAAAGTCATTAGATGTGATAATGGGACAGAGTTCAAAAATAGAGTTATGGACGAATTCTGCAAAGAAAATGGTATTAAGAGAGAATTTAGTGTTGCTAGAACTTCACAACAGAATGGAGTTGCTGAAAGGAAAAATAGAACACTAATAGAAGCTGCTAGAACTATGTTAGCTGATTCTAAGCTACCTATAACTTTTTGGGCTGAAGCAGTCAACACTGCTTGCTATATTCAAAATAGAGTTTTAGTTGTTAAGCCTCACAATAAGACATCATACGAACTTTTTAGAGGTAGAAATCCTGCAATAGGATTTCTTATACCTTTTGGATGTCATGTGACAATTCTCAATACCTTAGACCATCTTGGAAAGTTTGATGGCAAAGCAGATGAAGGTTTCTTAGTTGGATATTCTCTCAATAGTAAAGCTTTTAGAGTATACAACTTAAGAACTAAGAAAGTAGAAGAAAACCTACATGTGGAATTTTTAGAGTATAAATCCAATGTAGTAGGTGAAGGTCCTAATTGGCTATTTGATCTAGAGTCATTATCCCATTCTATGAATTATGTGCCTGTTGTTGCAGAAACTAATAATTTTTCAGGTTCACAAACAACAAATGAGGCAGGGTTAGACAAGGAGACAAATCAAGATCATATATGGATGCCAATAAGTACCAGTGTGGTTTCAACTTCAACAAATGATGAATCTTCTTCTGGTAAAGCTAAAGAAGATGTTGAAAGTGAACTCAAGGAAGATGGAACAATGGAACAACAAAATGTTTCTGCTGATGATAGTGCTGCTGAGACAGAACATTCTGCTGCTAGGCCAAATGATTCTACTGCTGGCCCTTCAGACTCAAATGAAGCAGATTTCTCAGATAATGAGGTGGATTTAAGCAATATCACACCTAACTATCAAGTTCCTTCAACCCCACACACAAGAATTCACAAAGTCCACTCCCTAGAAAATGTGATTGGAGATGTACAATCAGGTGTGAAGACAAGACAACAACTGATGTCTTCAGACCAACAAGGGCTTCTTGATGCCCTTTATGCTTCAAAGCAGCATGAGTTTTCAAACTCTTGCTTGTTTGTATGTTTTCTCTCACAAGATGAACCAAAGAACATTCTGAAAGCCTTAGATGATTCAAGCTGGGTAGAAGCTATGCAAGAGGAGCTTCTTCAGTTCAAGATTCAGAAGGTATGGGTGCTAGTTGATTTACCTAAGAATGCAAAGGTAATTGGGACTAGATGGGTTTTCAAGAATAAAAGGGATGAAAGGGGCATAGTGATTAGGAATAAGGCTAGATTAGTAGCCCAAGGGTACACACAACAAGAAGGTATAGACTATGATGAATTTTTTACTCCAGTAGCAAGACTTGAGGCAATTAGGCTTTTCTTAGCTTATGCTTCATTTTTAGGCTTCACAGTTTACCAAATGGATGTCAAGAGTGCATTTTTATATGACACAATTGAAGAAGAGGTGTATGTCTCACAACCTCCAGGGTTCATTGATCCTGACCACCCAGACAAAGTGTACAAAGTAGTTAAAGGCTCTTTATGGCCTTCATCAGGCACCTAGAGCTTGGTATGAAATACTAGCTTCCTATTTAAAAGAAAATTGATTTCAAAGAGGAAAGATTGATCAGACACTTTTCATCAAACAGCACAAGAAGGATCTTCTGTTAGTGCAGGTGTATGTGGATGACATTATCTTTGGGTCTACAAGGAAGGAGATGTGTTTGGAGTTCGAGAAGCTTATGCATGATAAGTTTCAGATGAGTTCCATGGGGGAACTTACCTTATTTTTGGGTTTGCAAGTTAAACAGTCATATGAAGGCATATTTATTAGTCAAGATAAATATGTGGCTGAGATACTAAGGAAGTTCAACTTTGCTGATTCAAAAATGGCAAGCACACCAATGGACTCTGAGAAGCCTCTTCCAAAAGACTTAGATGGAGAAAATGTAGATGTACACACTTACAGATCTATGATAGGATCTTTGATGTATCTCACATCATCAAGACCTGACATCATGTTCTCTGTTTGTGTTTGTGCAAGATTTCAAGTAACTCCAAAGGTTTCTCATTTAACAGCAGTCAAGAGAATTTTTAGATATCTCAAGGGTCAACCTAGGTTGGGACTATGGTATTCTAGAGAATCACCTTTTGACTTGGTAGCATTTTCGGATAGTGATTATGCTGGTGCTAGCTTGGACAGAAAGTCAACAACTGGAGGATGTCAATTCCTTGGGTGTAGACTTATTTCATGGCAGTGTAAGAAGCAAACAACTGTGGCTACTTCAACAACTGAAGCTGAATATGTAGCTGCTGCAAGTTACTGTACTCAAGTCTTATGGCTTCAAAACCAACTTCTTGACTATGGGTATAATTTCATGAACACTGTTATTCATATTAATAATAGTAGTACAATTTGTATTATTAAAAATCCAGTGCAACATTCTAAAATAAAACACATTGAAATTAGACATCACTTTATAAGAGACTGCAATGAGAAAAGATTAATTCAAGTTCTTAAAATTGCTTCAGAATTCAATTTTGCAGATTTGCTAACCAAAGCTTTTGATGTTGGAAGGTTTCAGTACTTGGTAGCAAGTATTGGAATGCTTAATCCTCAATGATTTTAAACTTTGTGTTTTTGTAAATAAATTTTTTGTTTGTGCTGCTGACTTTAAAAGATACTACTGCTATTACAAAAGTTTGTGCTGCTAGTACAAATTTAATTTGTGTTATTCATACAGTTAGTCCTATGATTATTCTAACCAATGAAAGGGAGGAAAAGACAAGAGCATACAAGATGATGACATGGAGGTTGAAAATGACAAGAACATTCCAAAGGAGAAAGTTCTATCTAGGTCAAACGAAGAAAAGTTTCAATTGCAGTTCACCACGTTTGTTCATCACTTGCAAAGGCATGCTGATAGATAATTTCACTTGTTGAAACAAGCATCCAAGATACACAGCATCATTGCCTCTTATAATTCCTCCATCCAAGGAAATTGCACCATCTTTTAGGTCAATGTTTGAAGACTGAAGATGTGTATTGATATTGTTAAAGTCAAAGAACAAAAAGCAGATGAGTTACTGAGAAAGATATTCAATCTTGAAGAACAGAAGTGTTTGAAAGATCTTCACAATCCATAATTTAATTCAGAAACATGTTGAAATAGATTCACATGTTTAGGGGAGAATTGTTGGGAATTAAATATTCAAGAAGTTTAATATCAGGTTCTATTCAAAGAGATACTCTAAGTATGATTCTGCTGCTAGAGCATTTGGTTCCTGCTGCTAATGTTTGTTCCTGCTGCTAGTGTTTGATTCTGCTGCTAGCGTTAAACATTCTGCTGCTAGGCTTGACATTCTACTGCTGAAGGATTCTGCTGCTAGCGTTAACATTGCTGCTGCTAAAGTACTTTCTGCTGCTGAGTGGATAAGTATGAAAAGATATTATGTGTATTTAAGTCAACAATATACGGTAGATAATATCTTACCCCATGTGATCAGTCATAATGTTATATTCACAGAACAAGATGTAAACATATATACAAGTTGTATCTTAATGACTGACACTCTCAAAGCAAGTGTTCGACTAGACTTAACAATATTGTAAAAGATCTTTCTTATGATATAAAAGAAAGATCTTAGACTAGTGATAAATACACACGAATAGATAAGTGAAAAACATATAACTCTCAAGAATATAGAACAAATATCACAAGTCGTAGAAAACATAAGATTCAAGGTTTTTGTAACCCTAGTGATATTGAAGATCACTCGTATTATCTTGAATAATATTGAATCGTTTGGTGATAACATTGCATGTTCTTTGTTCTACATACACAAGCATAACTGTTCCATTTCCATAACAAAAAATAACCTTCTAAGTGTGATTGAGTAAATTTCGCGTACTTGATCATATTAACTCAACTTATCACATACACAAAGAACGAAGGTTTAACCACCTTATCAGTGTATCGATCACTCTCATCACGAATTAAAAACTATTTTAAAGAAATTAAATGTTTAAAAATACTAAAACTAATGAGAAAAATCTGAAAAATTTATAAAAACTACTTAATGATAAAAGGAATTTAAGAAAAATAAAACTAAGTTAAAAGCTATTTGGAATAAGCTGCTACAAGCTTAACAGATTTAATAAGCTAAAGGAAAAGATCGTGGTTAAAAGAAAATCAATGTGAAGTTATGAATGAAGAAGTCCCCGGTAGCGGCGCCATTTAATTGATGTTTTTCAACCAATTAGTATATTTATAAGTCCTAAGGAATGCAACGGATGTACTTCCCCGGGTCGTAGTCCCAACGAAGGTTGAAGTCGAGTTGTCGGTTACGGTGTCGAAAAGTGAAGTGAATAGTGATATAAGAGTGATATTTTGCAGATTTACACTACGAATATGAAATAACAAACAAAAACAAGTAATCAAGCAAAGAATACAATCAATTAAAGCACACGATTCCTAAAACGCAAATTAAGCTTAAAAACGTACGTTACGAAATCTAAAAACGCACCTAAATAGTGGAATCCTAAATTATAAGCCCTAAAAATATAAAAATAATTTTCCTAAATGCTAAATACTAAAATAATTTTTTTTAAAAAAAAATATATATATTTTTTATTTTTATTTAATTTAATACGAATTAAAAACTATTTTAAAGAAATTAAATGTTTAAAAATACTAAAACTAATGAGAAAAATCTGAAAATTTTATAAAAACTACTTAATGATAAAAGGAATTTAAGAAAAATAAAACTAAGTTAAAAGCTATTTGGAATAAGCTGCTACAAGCTTAACAGATTTAATAAGCTAAAGGAAAAGAACCTGGTTAAAAGAAAATCAATGTGAAGTTATGAATGAAGAAGTCCCAAGGGCAGTTGGATAAGGTGTGTGTGTGGTGAGCTGGGTGGCCAGGGTTCGAATCCCAGCAATGGCCTTTTTAAAAACTTTTTTTTTTATTTTATATATATATATATATATATATATATATATATATATATATATATATATATATATATATATATATATATTTTTTCTGATTAAATCTGAAAGAGCACTTAATTATAAGTGCTCTTTGTAAAGCAAATATTTTTTTTAAAACTCTAAATAAGCTCAGACTTAAGCTAATGATTCAAACAGTTATACTAACAAGCTTTAAAAGAGAAAAAATGCAAACTAAAAGCTATCTAAAAAGCTCATAAGCTACAATTAAAGTGCAATTAAGCTTAAACTAACTAAAAGCAGACCTAACAATCTAATTCCACCAAATCAACAAGCTTAAACAAGCTCAGAAGCTAGATTCAACTTGAATCAAAAACTGCTACAAGCTTATAACAAACAGCCTAAATGATCAACTTGCAGACAATATTTAAGCTATCTAATAAGCTTCAAAATGAAAACAAAGCTCAGATTTGAAAAGCCAGCACTATAAGCTACTCAGAAACCAAGATTCAAGTGATATGAACAAGTAAATAAGCAGATAATGAGCAAGCAAAAAGCTGAGATGAGTAAAAACTGTTGGTGCAGGGCTGCAATAAGGGTCTGATGCCGCAGTTGGGGTTTTAGGACCTCAATTCTTTCAATACTTAATGAAACAATTCCAACTCTTGAATTATTAGTTAATCCACTAAGTTACAACTAAAAGTGCCAAAAAAAATGGACCACAAAAGCCTCAGCTTATGGGAAACTTGTATGAGCAGTATGGGTTCTAGATTTAAACCTACAAACACAAAACCTCCAAAAGCATCAAAGCAACTTAAAACCTAATGAACACTGCTTATCCAGCCTCAAATAAGCTTGATCAAACTCAACCTAGAGGTCAATGAATAGTACCTTGCTGATAATCACACAGCATAAGCTTATGCCAAACAACCCTATAGAAACTGATTATGCTATTTTAAACTAGAAACTGCCAAATTAAGCTATAATATTGATTCCCTATTGATTTACTAACTTAATTATCCACTTGTAAGCAACTTTTAATTATGAAATAAGCACTTCAATAAGCTAGAACCTATGTGACTGTTTTTGGTTTATTATGATTTTTAACGACAAAATGAGACCAACCCTCTAACTACTAATTAATAAGCACAAATAGGATTAAAACAACTACAACTACTCAAATAAGCATTGATACTCTAGAAAAAAGCAGTACAGTAATAAGCTATAAATTTGGATTAAAATGGAACTTACAAGACCCTACAGCTGAAACAGTAATGAACCACTAATCAAATAACCCAGGCTTGTTAAGCCCAAGCCAATAATACCCCAATAAGCTCTTCCAGATCAGCTTATTCTTCCAATAGCTTATTTTGACTGAATGTTGACTTTGGTTGACTTTTTTGAAAATTTGAGATAGAAACAGTTTTAGACCCTATTTAATACTCACAATAAGCTAGAGAGCTTATATGAGCTTAATCTAATGTAGAAATAGCTTATTGCAAGCTGAGTTTGATAATATATATTTTTTTATTTTTTTGAAGATTTTTTCTATTTTTTGGATTTTTTTTGAGTAAAAACAGAAATAATGAAAATGGATGATTGAAGAGCTTATACTAACTTATCTAATAGCTGATGTAACAGTAAAAGAACTTAACAAACAACTTAAAGGAAAATATGAGTGAATAAGCAAATTGGATTAAAAAGTAAATCAAATATTTCATTAATAAAACTTGATTACACTATTTGAAACTTGAGATTATAATTCAGAAAAGAAATTAACAGCATAACATTACTTAAAAACTACTTAACAATCTGAGGAGAGGGGAGCTCTATTTATAGCCGAATGAGGATGCTTCTAGGTTGTCCAAGTCATCAATCCACACCACTTTTGTGCTTCTTTGAGATGATATCAGCCTTTAGATCACCCTTGGTCACCAATCTATCAATTTCAGCCCTTGGATTAGAGTTCCACGCATCATTAGCCAATCATATGCCTCGAATTTCCCTGGGATTGCTGACATGTCAGTCCTGACATGTCAGGCTTCTTCTAGAAGTGCGTGAAAAGTACAATACTACCCTTAATTGTGGTTAATTTAGGAACGGGGTAATTTAGGGTTCAGGGTTTCTGGGTAAATTGGGGGGCGGGTAAATGTTTATTTAGTTTATTATTGTTTGACTCAATAAATGGGTTTTTTAACTGGGTATGGGTGTGGGATATGGGTCACGGGTTATTTAAGTGGGAAATGGGCTGAAGTGTTGGGTTTGGTTTTAAGTGGGCTGGGGTTAAAGTGAGGTATTGGGTTTGTTTAATTTTTGGGTTTATTAAAAACATGGATCCGGTTTAGTTAAGGTGTGATTTTAGGAATAATATTGATAAGGACCAAAAGTGTAACTTCTGAAATTCAAGGGACCTTTCCTGCCAAACTTTATAAAATTATCCAAGGGCCATTCTTGTAATTCTTTGATTCTTCAAGGATCTTTGGTGACATTGTGAGTTCATTCTTTGATGTTTTGCTTCCCTGGCTTCGGCTTTTGACCTTTTCCAAATCTCGTGCTCGTTCTCTTGGTTTTGACTTGATTTTGTCCATATTTCTAAATATCCGTACCTGCATATAAACAAACACAAATATCTTTGGTATTTTGGTTAGTGTTTGGTTGTTTTGGTCTTAATTTGGCAAATAAAAGGTATGTGAATAAGCACATACCAAAATCCCCCAGACTAAGATATTGCAGTGTCCTCACGCAATGTTATAAAAACACGTTTTCAAAACCAAAAATTTCCAATCTCTTTTTACTAACTTTGAGAAGTAGCAAAATTTTCAAAAGAGATTAAGAAATCTTTAGGTTCTAAAAACTCCCCATTTTTCCTTTTATTCTATTTTTGTATTTTTCTTATTATCATGTGACGGCTTTGTTGACAATCATTATCTATCAATAACTTTTAGGGTCAACGAGTAAGAAACACGACTCATAAAGAAGTGACCATACGGATAAAATTCGTCATCCTTGATTTTTCACGAGTCCCCAAACTAAGCTCAAAAACGAAATCTTTGTTATTTACAAGTTAGATGCCAACACTGCCCATGGAAGTTACTTGTATAATTACCTCTTGCTCCCATTTTCCTAATTTGCCTCTATTTATTTTATTTTTGGTGAGAAATGAATTGCTTCATATTTCTCATTTCGATAGGTTTTTAGTTCGACAAAGATACTAAATTAAGACGCTAAGTAGTTTTCAATCTTCTCTTGAGAACCGTTGCTTTGAAAATGAGGTCCACATCAAGGTTTTTATTTATATTTTTGATTTTTGCATTGTTTTCTCTTTTTCATTCAACACCAAAATTTATTTATTTATTTTTTTTTTATTATTTTTTTTATCACTAACTTTTCACTTGCGTACCCTAAACAACGAAGCTTCACGGTTTAGTTCCAAGACCTTACACCTTCCGAAATAAAGGATCCAAGGGCCGTTACAACGGAGTGTTCCAAGACTCTAGACATTCCTGAAATGAGGATCCAAGGTGGTTAGACCAAGACCTCACACATTCCTGAACTAGAGGTCCAAGGGCCGGTGCAAGAAGGTAGCCAAGACCTAAACGCCTTCCGGAAATAAGGATCCAAGGCCCGATCTCGAATCCGTAGCTTAGAGCACTTAACTTATTATTATTAAACGTATTTATTAAGTAACCTTGATGTGTACCCAATTTTTAAAGCAATGATTCTTTTAAGAAGACCAAGAACTAATCATCGGCAAAACTTAACATCTTTAATTATTCTTACAGTTATATATGGTGAAACAATTTTGTGGGAGCAAAAGGCCACAAGTAACTTCGATGAGCTCTAAAGAGAACCAACTACTCCACGCTTAGCAATCTAACTTATAAATGACTCTATCATTTCTCGTTCTTCGCAAATTTAAAATCTTAAATAATAAGATCCGCGAATGCTTAGCCAAATAACTTCAAGCCATGCATATATAAAGTCAATCATGGAAACTTGCAGATTCTTGGCTTTTTCAAGCTAGAATTCGCATTTTATAGCTTCTTGTATGAGAGACTAGCAAAAGCTTTCGGTCATTATTGGTTAAAGAGACAAGCTAGGGCTCAACACGCCCGGTCAAGTCAGAATTTTATTCCTACTCTTACCAACGGAAAGTCAACAAAATGTCAAAACACTTATTATATTTTTGCAAAAATTTTTAAAATTTTCTCATTTTTTGGATTTTTTCAATTTTGGAGGAAAAACGGGGTTGCATGAGTAAACGGAAAAAAATGCAAGGCATAAATCAAATCGAAAGATTACCCCCCCCCCCCAGACTAAAACGAGACATTGTCCTCAATGTCTTAAAGGTAAGGGTTCTCCTACATAAATCTAAGGCCGTTTATTAATTATGCCAAAGATAAACGTAAAACGATAAGATTTAGGATATCGGATGAGCAACGAATGATGAAACTCGAGTGGAGAGAAGCAAACCACGAGCACGAGAGTCTTCATTATTCGGCAAATCCTGGACACAGCACAAACAACCACGAAAACACGAGAAATGGAAGAGGTGCCCCTCCTCACTTTTATTAAGAAAATAGAAAGAAGATAGATGGATAAGCATGGGGTGCCTCCCATGAAGCGCTTTGTTTTTGTTAACCGAGTCACGTAGCTTGACTCGACCCCAAATTTATTTGTCCATGGGGAAAGTTTGGAGATCTAGGACAACCTTGGATGGTATGTCCCCTCCAAAATAATGCTTCAACCTATGACCGTTCACCTTGAAGTTTGGACCGTCGTTTGGAGCTAGCTCGACGGTTCCATATGGAAAAACTTGAATGATGGTGAACGGCCCAGACCAGCGGGTTTTGAGTTTGCCCGAGAAGATCTTTAGTCGAGAATTGAAGAGGAGGACTCGATCACCAACATTAAAGATGCGGTTTTTAATCTTAGAGTCATGAATCCTATTTGTTTTCTCTTTATAGATTAAAGAGTTCTCGTAGGCTTGATCCCGAAGCTCATTTAATTCATTAATTTGGAGCTTACGGTGATCACCCGCGGTCTTGAGGTCAAAATTGGCATGTTTTAAGGCCCAATATGCCTTATGTTCGAGCTCGATGGGCAGATGGCAGGCTTTTCCGTAAACCAGCTTGTAAGGAGTACACCCGATGGGTGTTTTGTAAGCTGTTCGGAAGGCCCATAAAGCATCATCTAATTTGTCAGCCCACGATGCTCGGTTTTCACCAACGGTTCTTTCAAGGATACGTTTCAATCCACGATTCGAAACCTCGACTTGACCGCTCGTTTGCGGGTGATACGCGGTAGAAATTCGGTGGGTAACACCATACTTGAGCATAACTTTAGCAAATTGATCATTGCAAAAGTGGGTACCGCGATCACTGATTATAGCACGAGGAGTTCCGAATCGGGAGAAGAGATTTTTCAAGAACTTAACCACAAATCGGGCGTCATTAGTGGGGAGCGCTTTCGCTTCAACCCATTTGGACAAGTAGTCGATGGCCACGAGTATATACTTATTCCCTCGTGAAGACGGGAATGGCCCCATAAAATCGATGCCCCACACGTCAAAGATCTCGCAGACTTGAATTGCATTTTGAGGCATTTCGTCTTTTTGCGAGATTTTTCCTTGACGTTGGCAAGAGTCACATAACTTTACCAAGTCGTGGGCATCGCGGTATATTTTCGGCCAAAAAAACCAGAATCAAATACTTTTTTAGCGGTGTAGTTGGTACCATGATGTCCCCTCGTGGGTCCATTATGGCAAGCCGTGAGAATGTCAACGGCTTCTTGGCCATGCACACACCGTCTGATTACTTGGTCAGCACAAATTTTGAATAAATAGGGGTCGTCCCAAAAATAATGTTTAACATCTTTGAAAAATTTCTTTTTCTGCTAGGACGACATCCCTTTCACCACAAAATTCCCCGCATGGTAATTTGCATAGTCGGCAAACCATGGGGTACTCGGATTATCCTTTAAAGATACCATCCCAAGTGTCTCGAGAGGAAAAGTTTTGGTGATTTCCTTTTTCTCAAGATCACTTTGATGGGGATTTTCAAGTCTGGATAAGTGATCAGCGGCCAGATTCTCTGCTCCTTTTTTATCACGAATGATAATATCAAATTCCTGAAGCAGAAGAATCCACCGAAGTAATCTTGGCTTAGCATCTTGCTTTGCTAAGAGATACTTTAGAGCAGAATGGTCCGTATATACTATGCTTTTGGATAAGACAAGATATGGTCTAAATTTCTCAAAAGCGTAGACAACGGCCAACAACTCTTTCTCGGTAGTAGTATAGTGAGATTGAGCGTCGGTCATTGTCTTGCTAGCATAGTGTATCGGCTGGAAGTATTTTGATTTGCGTTGCCCCAGGACTGCACCAATAGCATAATCGCTCGCATCACACATTAGCTCAAAGGGCAAGTCCCAATCGGGGGCAACCAATATTGGTGCTTCAGTCAATTTCTTTTTAAGAACCTCGAATGCTTCGATGCATTCGGGAGAGAAGAAGAACGGAGCATCTTTTTCAAGAAGATGGGTCAGAGGCCGGGCGATTTTAGAGAAGTCTTGAATAAATCGTCTGTAGAAACCGGCATGACCAAGGAAACTTCGGATTCCTTTAACGGTAGTGGCACGATCGACTTTAGCTCGATCGACCTCAATCCCGGATTTGGAAATCTTATGGCCGAGGACAATGCCCTCTTTAACCATGAAATGGCACTTCTCCCAATTTAGCACAAGATTGGTGTCTTCGCACCTTTGCAGCATTTTGTCTAAATGGGAGAGGCACGAGGAGAAAGAATTTCCATAGACGGAGAAATCATCCATAAAGACCTCCATTGTCTTCTCGATCATATCGTGAAATATGGCCATCATGCACCTCTGGAACGTGCCCGGAGCATTGCACAAGCCAAAAGGCATGCGTCGGTAGGCAAACGTTCCATAAGGACACGTGAAGGTGGTCTTTTCCTGATCTTAGGGATCAATTGGTATTTGAAAATACCCGGAAAAGCCATCGAGAAAACAATAGAACTCATTTCCCGCCAAATGCTCAAGCATTTGGTCCATAAACGGTAGAGGGAAATGGTCTTTACGGGTAGCATTATTGAGTTTTCGGTAATCGATATACACTTTCCATCCGGTGACGAGACGTGTGGTGATTAACTCATTTTCTTCATTTGTTACAACGGTCATTCCACCCTTTTTAGGCACACAGTGGACTGGGCTAACCCATGAGCTATCAGAAATTGGATAAAGCATCCCGACATCAAGGAGTTTGACAACTTCCTTTTTGATGACATCATGGATTTTTGGGTTAACCCGTCTCTGTTGCTGGACGGCGGGTTTGAAATTTTCTTCAAGTAAGATCTTGTGAGTACAGAACCGAGGGTCTATGCCCTTTATATCAGAGATCTGCCAAGCGATGGCACTCTTATGCTTCTTAAGCACGTCTAAGAGTTGGGTCTTCTCCTCATATTTAAGGTCTTTAGAAATGATGACAGGATATTTGTCGGTTTCTTCTAAGAAAGCATATTCGAGATGAGGAGGTAAATCCTTGAGCTCGAGCTCCGGAGGATTCTCAGTAGACGGCTTTACTTCTTTGATTTCTTCATTATGAATTTCTTCCGGAGGGAGAGAAGATGACGGATCATTGTTAAGTAACTTCTCAAGGAGAAGAAGGTCGCCCTCCGGGTCAAAGTCTGAATCATCAATTTCTGGTGAAACTGATTCATTCTTAAGACAAGCCTCGATCTCTTCCAAGATGAAATCACTTCCCTCAAACGGAGTGAGGGAAGGGGAAGAGTCGGAAAGAATTGGTTGAGAAGAAGGAGTGGGATTGCCACTCGTGGATTTATCGAAAAATCCAAGAACTTCTTGAGAATACTCCTCCGAGGCAACATCAATCACATCAATTCGATTAATCGAGACGGAATCGTGATTGGAGGAGTATTTGAAAGTTCGGTCTAGGTTAAAAGTTACGGCATCATTATCCACCCTTAATGTAATTTCTTCCCCATATACATCGATCAAAGCTCACCCGATCCTCAGAAATGATCTTTCGAGAATTAAAGGAACCCGGGGGTCAGCATCAAAATCAACCACCACAAAATCGGCGGGGAAATGGAACTTCCCCACCTTGACAAAGACATCCTCGGCTACACCCTTAGGACGGGTTATGGAACGGTCCGCAAGCTCGAGGGTCATGCAAGTGGGGGTGAGTTCGGGCAGAGAAAGTTTTTCCCAAATGGACAACGGCATTAGGTTGATGCTTGCACCGAGATCGGCCAAGGCGTAGCATTCAACCATCCCCGGAAATTCACATGGAATGAGAAATTTTCCGGGATCTCCAAGCTTTTCCGAAAGCTTTTTAAGGAGAACCGCTGAGCAATTCTCATTAAGAGGAGTTTTTGCTAGTTCAAATAATTTTTCCTTATTACTCAATAATCCTTTGATGGTAGAAGCAAACTTAGGCATCAGAAGCAAAGAAACCGCGAAGCTTATATCAAAATGCAAATCTTGAAAGATTTGAAAGAATTTCTCCATTTGATTTGAAGCTTTTTCGCGGAGCTTTTGATCATTCAATCTCGAAGGATAAGGAAGTTTGGCTTTTACGGGAGCTTTTTTGGGCTCAAGCACATCCTTAGGTTTTGACGGTTGGACAACCGGAGGTTGGACGTCTTCGGTCCTTCTGTTATTAGCAGGAAGTTCCATGTCCTTTGTCGCCTCGGTCTCACGGGCGACTACCTTGGGAGGAAGAGAAGAAGAGGTAGTGGAAGCCGTGGGTCCATCATATGATACACCACTCCTTGTAGTGATCGCTTTCACATCGCCCCTTGGGTTAGCGATCGTATTGCTTGGAAGAGTTCCAGAGCCCGAGGGTCGATCATTTAAAGATTTCTTCATCTCAGTCATTTCCTTAATCAAAAACCTAGTTGTCTCTTCTTGGGATTTATTAAAATTTTGCTGATTCTGATTTTGAAGAATTAGTTGTTTTAACAACTCATCCGAGGGCGATTGATTTTGCACAAATCCTTGATTTTGATTATTGTTAAGATTTGGCCCTCGGTTGTTTTGATTAAAACCCTGATTGTTATTTTGAAAATTTCCCTGATTAAAATTTCCTTGGTTTTGAAAATTTCCTTGATTCTGATTTTGAAAATTCCCTTGATTCGGGGCTCGGTTATAATTCCCCTGGTTTTGATAACCTTGATTCGCCCGATTTTGATTTTGAACATTGCGGTTTTGCATATTCTGATTTTGATTTTGGGTGAAACCGGGTGGTCCGAGAAAATTGTTAGAACGGTAGCTGAGAAGATTATGGTCTCCTTGCGGTTGGTAACCGTTACCACCCGTGTTAAAGGTTCCCGTTGCAGCATAAAACATTCTCTTGAGTATAGCCACCGGAGGCTGGGCACTCGAAATACGAATGTGGACCACCACATGTTTCACAACTCTGATTGACCACATTAACATGCTGATTATTGTTATTCTGATTCATACTTTGATGTATTCTTAAGATAGCAGTGGACATATCATTCATCTGTTTAGAGAAAGCAGCTATCTCGGAGGTAGAAGAAGAAGTGTCAGACCTAGTTGACTCATTCCTCTCGGTAGAGGAATCCCAATAATTATGATGGGTAGTCATGTTTTCAATGAGATCATAGCACTCTTCTGGACGTCTTTTCATGAAAGTACCTCCGGCTGCAGCATTTATCGTATCACGGTGTCGTAATGTCAAACCATTATAGAATGTGTCTATAATGGTGACCAATAACATATTATGGTTAGGACACCGATCAATCGAGAGTTTTAGCGTTCCCATGCCTCAAATAAGGATTCATCGGGAAGCTGACGGAAATTGCTAATCTCATTCCTTAATTTCGTCACCATCGACGGTGGGAAATATTTCGCCAAGAACTTTGAAACCATCTCATCAAAAGTGTGAATGGAGTTCTTGGGAAGACGGTCAAACCATGCAGTGGCATGATGCGTCAAGGAATATGGGAAAAGATATAGACGAAGGGCGTCATCGGAGACCCCATTGTGTTTCATACTTTGGGTGACGGTAATAAATTTGTCAAGATGCTTGTTTGCATCGTCACCCGGCAAACCGTGAAATTTGCAAGAGTTTTGGACTTGTTGGATCATATGATGCTTAAGTCCAAAATCTGCGGCTTGTATATTGATGGGGGCAATCGGGCCACCACGTCCGTGCATTGTGGGTTGGCACAACTCCTCCATCGTTCGGAGATCGGGAGCTGGCCCTGGATTTTGATTACCACCCATCGGCGGGGGCATCATGTTGTGATCGTTGTTGTTCATTTCCTCGGTTGGAAATTCAACACGGTGATTGTGACGGATAATTCTCTCGGGATTTGAGAGAGGTGAAATAAGATCGTGAGAGGAAGAACGGGTGTTCATACACCAAAAAGAAACCAAAATTCAAAAACAAAAACAAAAACAAAAATTTTGAAAAAGAAAATATTTTTGGTTTTTATATTTAAAGAAAACTTGAAATTACAATCTTTTTGGTGATCGTTTGATCAACCGTACTCGTTTCTTTCAAAACTACGCGCAGCGTGGCGTAAGAGAAGAATGGATCTCTTTTCGGCTTGCAATTTAATGTCAAAGCCTAACTAGAACCCCGTGTATAGGTTGTAGTAAAGAAATAATCCGAGTAACGTTTAACTTAACGATCTCTTTTGTTGTATTTTTTAAAACACTTTAGACAAAGTGTTTTATTTATTTTCTTTTTGTATTTTCTTTTTATAACAAAAACAAGTAACTTCCGAGGGAAGGGTCTTCAAAACACGAATCAACGATCGAAATTAACAAACTCTTCTCAAGCCTTCCCCGGCAGCGGCGCCATTTAATTGATGTTTTTCAACCAATTAGTATATTTATAAGTCCAAAGGAATACAACGGATGTATTTCCCTGGGTCGTAGTCCCAACGAAGGTTGAAGTCGAGTTGTCGGTTACGGTGTCGAAAAGTGAAGTAAATAGTGATATAAGAGTGATATTTTGGAGATTTACACTACGAATATGAAATAACAAACAAAAACAAGTAATCAAGCAAAGAATACAAGCAATTAAAGCACACGATTCCTAAAACGCAAATTAAACTTAAAAACGTACGTTACGAAATCTAAAAACGCACCTAAATAGTGGAATCCTAAATTATAAGCCCTAAAAATATAAAAATAATTTTCCTAAATGCTAAATACTAAAAGAAAATTTTAGAAAAAAGAATTATATTTTTTTTGATTTTTATTTAATTTAATACGAATTAAAAACTATTTTAAAGAAATTAAATGTTTAAAAATACTAAAACTAATGAGAAAAATCTGAAAAATTTATAAAAACTACTTAATGATAAAAGGAATTTAAGAAAAATAAAACTAAGTTAAAAGCTATTTAGAATAAGCTGCTACAAGCTTAACAGATTTAATAAGCTAAAGGAAAAGAACGTGGTTAAAAGAAAATCAATGTGAAGTTATGAATGAAGAAGTCCCAAGGGCAGTTGGATAAGGTGTGTGTATGGTGAGCTGGGTGGCCAGGGTTCGAATCCCAGCAATGGCCTTTTTTAAAACTTTTTTTTTTATTTTTTTTATATATATATATTTTCTGATTAAATCTGAAAGAGCACTTAATTATAAGTGCTCTTTGTAAAGCCAATATTTTTTTTTTAAAACTCTAAATAAGCTCAGACTTAAGCTAATGATTCAAACAGTTATACTAACAAGATTTAAAAGAGAAAAAATGCAAACTAAAAGCTATCTAAAAAGCTCATAAGCTACAATTAAAGTGCAATTAAGCTTAAACTAACTAAAAGCAGACCTAATAATCTAATTCCACCAAATCAACAAGCTTAAACAAGCTCAGAAGCTAGATTCAACTTGAATCAAAAACTGCTACAAGCTTATAACAAACAGCCTAAATGATCAACTTGCAGACAATATTTAAGCTATCTAATAAGCTTCAAAATGAAAACAAAGCTCAGATTTGAAAAGCCAGCACTATATGCTACTCAGAAACCAAGATTCAAGTGATATGAACAAGTAAATAAGCAGATATTAAGCAAGCAAAAAGCTGAGATGAGTAAAAACTGGTGGTGCAGGGCTGCAATCAGGGTCTGATGCAGCAGTTGGGGTTTTAGGACCTCAATTCTTTCAATACTTAATGAAACAATTCCAACTCTTGAATTATTACTTAATCCACTAAGTTACAACTAAAAGTGCCAAAAAAAATGGACCACAAAAGCCTCAGCTTATGGGAAACTTGTATGAGCAGTATGGGTTCTAGATTTGAACCTACAAACACAAAACCTCCAAAAGCATCAAAGCAACTTAAAACCTAATGAACACTGCTTATCCAGACTCAAATAAGCTTAATCAAACTCAACCTAGAGGTCAATGAACAGTACCTTGCTGATAATCACACAGCATAAGCTTATGCCAAACAACCCTATAGAAACTGATTATGCTATTTTAAACTAGAAACCGCCAAATTAGGCTATAATATTGATTCCCTATTGATTTACTAACTTAATTATCCACTTGTAAGAAACTTTTAAATATGAAATAAGCACTTCTATAAGCTAGAACCTATGTGACTGTTTTTGGTTTATTATGATTTTTAAGGACAAAATGAGACCAGCCCTCTAACTACTAATTAATAAGCACAAATAGGATTAAAACAACTACAACTACTCAAATAAGCACTGATACTCTAGAAAAAAGCAATACAGTAATAAGCTATCAATTTGGATTAAAATGGAACTTACAAGACCCTACAGCTGAAACAGTAATGAACCACTAATCAAATAACCCTGGCTTGTTAAGTACAAGCCAATAATACCCCAACAAGCTCTTCCAGATCAGCTTATTTTGACTGAATGTTGACTTTGGTTGACTTTTTTGAAAATTTGAGATAGAAACAGTTTTAGACCCTATTTAATACTCACAATAAGCTAGAGAGCTTATATGAGCTTAATCTAATGTAGAAATAGCTTATTGCAAGCTGAGTTTGGTAACATATTTTTTTATTTTTTTGAAGATTTTTTCTATTTTTTGGATTTTTTTTGAGTAAAAACAGAAATAATGAAAATGGATGATTGAAGAGCTTATACTAACTTATCTAATAGCTGATGTAACAGTAAAAGAACTTAACAAACAACTTAAAGGAAAATATGAGTGAATAAGCAAATTGGATTAAAAACTAAAACTAATATTTCATTAATAAAACTTGATTACACTATTTGAAACTTGAGATTACAATTCAGAAAAGAAATTAACAGCATAACATTACTTAAAAACTACTTAACAATCTGAGGAGAGGGGAGCTCTATTTATAGCCGAATGAGGATGCTTCTAGGTTGTCCAAGTCATCAATCCACACCACTTTTGTGCTTCTTTGAGATGATATCAGCCTTTAGATCACCCTTGGTCACCAATCTATCAATTTCAGCCCTTGGATTAGAGTTCCACGCATCATTAGCCAATCATATGCCTCGAATTTCCCTGGGATTGCTGACATGTCAGTCCTGACATGTCAGGCTTCTTCTAGAAGTGCGTGAAAAGTACAATACTACCCTTAATTGTGGTTAATTTAGAAACGGGGTAATTTAGGGTTCAGGGTTTCTGGGTAAATTGGGGGGCTGGTAAATGTTTATTTAGTTTATTATTGTTTGACTCAGTAAATGGGTCGCTTGACCGGGTATGGGTGTGGGATATGGGTCACGGGTTATTTAAGTGGGAAATGGGCTGAAGTGTTGGGTTTGGTTTTAAGTGGGCTGGGGTTAAAGTGAGGTATTGGGTTTGTTTAATTTTTGGGTTTATTAAAAACATGGATCCGGTTTAGTTATGGTGTGATTTTAGGAATAATATTGATAAGGACCAAAAGTGTAACTTCTGAAATTCAAGGGACCTTTCCTGCCAAACTTTATAAAATTATCCAAGGGCCATTCTTGTAATTTATTCTTAATTGAATTCATTCAGATCTTTGTGACTTGGAGTTCATTCTTTGATCTTTTGCTTTCCCGCTTCGCTTCGACCTTTTCAAATCTCATGCTCGTTCTCTTGGTTTTGACTTGATTTTGTCCATATTTCTAAATATCCGTACCTGCATATAAACAAACACAAATTTCTTTGGCATTTTGGTTAGTTTTTGGTTGTTTTGGTCTTAATTTGGCAAATAAAAGGTATGTGAATAAGCACATACCAAGGTTATACATACTTAATTTACACAATTTATCATGAGTATTTTCTATATACTTACACACATATACCGTTTTGTCACAGACTATGCCTTACCACAATATCTCTCAGACCTCACCAGGCTCGAATGATCCCAGCATGCAGATGCTTCAGGATTATCATACACCAGACCCTAACATCGTTGAGCCTACACCACCACCACCACATACTCATACCACACCAGTCACTCAAGTTACTCCTACTGTTCCTCGCCGTACTACACGCATAATCATACGCCCATCTACTAGACCATCATCCCACACTAAAGAGGGTACCCAAAGCCCTGCTCACACTCTTCTATTATCTCCATCCCGTTATAGGTCTCTATGCACCCGCATGGGCACCTCTACTACCCCAACATCACCACCACCCCCCTCATCACCACATTCACCTACCCACTCACCTCCACGCCAGAGGCTCAGAAGGGCCATTGACTCTTGTTCAGCAGAGGTTCCAGAGAGGAAGGATGAGCAGACTGAGCAGGTAGTTGCTGGGCAGACGTTAGCTGAGAGTACTCCTGCCGAGGGTACAGGGGTTGATGCAGATTTGGATTCGAGTATGGAGCAGAGGGCAGTTGTGCCCCGGATTAGCATAATACTGGAGGATGTGCCTAGTACTTTTGAGGCTGGAGAGGGCTCGAGGAGAGCTCAGGATGAGACAGAGGGTATGTGCCTTCCTCACAATCTTTTGTGCCCCCAGATTCTCCACTTCCAGTAGCATCGCCAGCTGCTATAGAGACCGATGCTATCTCACAGATTCAGACCCAGCTAGATTTACAGACTGACATACTAGGTCTCCACTCTGACCTGCTTGACGAGTTACATCCGGCTCGTTTTGATCAGTATGATGATGACTTCAGCAGACTTTATGCTAGGACACACTCCAACAGTCGAGACATCCTTGACTTGGGTGACAGATCGGATAGACTTGAGCAGACACAGGTTGTAGCCCAAGAGGCAGCCCAGGTGATGCATGGGAGGATGCTGATCTTCGAGACCCAGGTTGCAGCATTGTTGTGGGCTGATCAGGCACACCGCAGGGAGAACTTAGCATTGAGGACTCGCCTTGTCGAGGTTGAGGCACAGCTTGGGGAGTATGCTTTTAGGTTTCTGCACCTGGACAGGACCAGGGACCAGTCTTAGATATGATTCGTAGTTGTCATATTTCACTTAACTGAGAAGTTCTCCATAAGTGTAGGATATCATTAGGAAACTTGTAATTTTCAGATCTTGTAACCGACTCTTAATCTATAACAAGCTCATTTTGTCATCTATCTCTGTTACTGATTAAATCCTTTTCTTTCATAATCTACGGTGACGTTATCCATTCGTATGATGACTTCTCCTTGTCTTTTCGAAGATCTCACCGTTTGTTTTCTCTTATAGACAAATGACTTCACTATCATTTTATAAACTATATCACAGTCACCTTACCAGTTTTACTAATGTCTTATAAATCGTTTTGTTTATCTGAAAACCACCTTAGCCACTGAATTACAAAACAACAAAAATTGCGTAGCTACCACCTTATAAACTATTTCACATATACATTACAAACCAATTTTTCATCATCCTACGAACTATTTTACTACCATATCATAAAATCAAAGATTTCGACCTTATTACTACCTCATAAACAACAAATTGTTTTCTTATTGTCCTATAAAATATCTCACAACCCATTTTACAAACTATAGTGCTACCGTGTAATAAACCAATTCATTGCCTTACTACGAGTTCATAAACCAACAAATGGTGTAATTAACAATATATAAAACCTGTTATGATCATCCCGCAAGTTTTACTATCGACTTGTAAATTATTTTGCTTTCCTATGAGCTACTTTAGTCATTACCTCATGAAACAATAAACCATTTTGATGTGACTCTACAAACTATTTTGCGGGTATTTCATAGATCATTTTGTTATTATCCTATGAAATTACTTCACTATTTAATCACAAATCAAACAACAAATTTTCTACTATCTCGCAAATAACAAAGTATATTTTTCTATAAACCGTGTTACAAACCACTCTATAAATTATCTCGCTATCAAACTATAAACTAACTACCTCCTCGAAAAATATTTCTCTACTACTACCCCACAAACAAATAACCGATAAATTTCCTGGTAACTAAACCTTGCCTCACTGAACCTTAACCATACATAGCCTAATCATCCACGTATAATCCAGGTAGAACCATGATGTACTAGGAATGGTGACCCTAAATTTTTTTTTACCACAAGCCAAATCTTCTGCTTCCATTCCGAAAAATCAAAACTCGCATGTGTGGTATACAAAGGTAATATGAGACTTGGGCATCTGTGCTAGAAGCACAGTAACCAAATAGACTTTGATACAACCTTACTACATAGAAATCTCGTCCTGTCTCATACCATGTTCTAATCTAATAGGATAAGCTACGCCACCAACCGTCATCGAACAACCCCACCGATTAGCATCTCATTGTATATTATCCCCTTCCGATTCTGAACCACTTCAACATCAATCTGACACATCTTTAAATGCGATAGCTCCTGGGTAGCTCATAAACTCGAATGCGACTAGAACATATTCTTTCTCTATAGCAAATGTGTCAAATAGCTGCAGTGGTTATATTCAGATCCTTAATAGAAATTTTACCTTCTGCACAGAACGCTAAGCGCTCGAACAACTTGACTGGCCAATTGCCAGTAGTAATCAACATTGTTCTACAGAGTTATACACTCCGCGTTTAGTGCTCAGTCCCCCTACTGAGCCAACTGATTGACTGCTAGTAGCAATCAACACCATTCTTCCAAGTCATAATCTAGACCTATAAAACTCCCCGTACTAACTTGAGTGACCCTGTGCCCATAAAACTTGGAAATTTTGACAGCATCCCCAGTGTATACTGGATGTCAAAATGCCCTGCCATAAACATCCATGGAAAGAAAAACCTGTTCATGTACCCTATTGTTAGGAATTAAACCTAACAGTACAAACGGATAAATTTAAGTTGAAGACTGCTGAAGATTACACTAGCAGTACTAACTGACTTAGTACTGTTAGCACAAGATGTTTGTACTGCTTATATTCTGAATATGTGTAATAGGATAAGTATAGAAAAGATTTAGTGAATATCCTATTTAGTTAGAGTTATACGGATATTATAGTTATCTTGTAAAGGACTCCTTGTTCTATAAAAGGAGATCCTAGGTTAGGTTTTTCATATAGAACAACACGATTAAGTTGTAGAGATTCAAGGTTGTGTAACCCTAGTGATAACTTAGATCACTCGTATTATTCATTAATAATATTGAATCGTTTTGGTTATACTCATTGTCTTCATTGTTCATACAAATACTTTACTGTTCCATTCATTCATATACACACAATATCTTCTAAGTATTAACTAGTAAATTCCGCGTGCTAGTTAGTATCAAATAAAAGTATCTCTAACACAAGGAGTGTGTTTAGATCCTCTCACCTATGTTGATAAAATCCTAGCAACACAAGAAGGACCCCTCAGCAGGAATAAACAATGAGTGAACCACTAAACTTTTAAGAATCCGGAGAATTTACCAGGAGTTGACTAGTAACCTAGCAGAAGCCTTAAGGCATCACCGAGTAACCCAAATTACTATCATGGGACAAATGCCTAACCCTCTACCAATTCCTCATAAATACAAGCTGACCTAGGACATGAAGTTTTATCAAAACACTGTTACTCACTAAACTAAACCTTAGAGATAAATCGAACACCTCCGCCTCAGACTATAGATGTCGATATATCATATTTTGACGTTATTTCATCAAATTTCAATACATTCTCTTCATTCCTTATAATGAGATTCCCCTATGGGTAGAGGATGCATTAAGTCGGATTATTAATGTACCATTAACCTTATAGCATGTGTACTCTAGGAGTCTAGATGGCACGGCCTCATTATTTTTCTATAAGACATCATTTCCACGTCAAGATACAAAGAAATCTTAGTATTCTGAATAATTATTCATACGCAGTCCTCGCTAGTAGCAAGTAAGACATATCTCAGTATAGTACTCGACTGATTTATTCATTCCAAACCCTGGGTCCAACAAATTAAGTTATGACACCTCTTAAGCACGGCTTAAAGTAAATCGAATACTTAAATCTATAAGTTTCGCCTGATGTTAAACATCAAGCTTTACCCAGCCTAGACGGCTAAGATATGTCGTTGGACGCTTGAAACATATGTAGGTGTACATACCCAACTACACCTCCATCTTCAATATTCTTCCTTTAAGAACTGCTCTTTCAAAATGTTTTTTATCAATCATAAAACTCATGTGACACCGTTCTTTTATTTGAAATCTCATTCGTCATCATCTTTTATGATGTAGATAAATGACTCATACAGGAAGGACAGCCAAGGCCACTCATGGTCAACCTGTTGCTACCACTCTCCCAACTGGGAATGAAGCAAATCTGCTTATCATAAATCAAGCCATGCTAGATCAGTTAGTTAAAGACCGTGTGGCAGCAGCACTAGCTGCAGCGGATGTCAACAACTCGACTGCTGATATCGGAAACTTAAAACCTAAGGACAACAACAACCGCAATTGCACCTATCAGGAGTTTTGAAAACCATGACTGGAGGTCTTAGGGGAATCGAGGGAACTATTGCTTTGATCAGATGGATTGAAAGGCTGGAGGCTGTGTTTCGAATATGTGGTTGTGCGGAGGAAGACAGGGTCAAGTATGCATCACTCACCTTCACGGATGCTGCTCTAACCTGGTGGAACGACTATTTGAAGTCTGCAGGCATTGATGCTGCGTACGCAATGCCATGGGAACATTTCAAGGAGATGGTGTTCAAAAAGTATTGCCCTTACAACAAAATTAAAAAGTTGGAGGTAAAATCTTGGAACCCCAAGTTGCAGGGTACCAACATTGCTGCATACAACCAACACTCTCAAGGGATGACACCGGTAGGCCCTGAGATGGTCCCGACGAACACTCGCCTACGGGAGAGATACCTTGGAGGATTACCCCCATACATTAAGGGTAATGACACTACCTCCAAGACCACTGATCTCCATGAGCCTATGTATGTGGCCAACAAGCCGATGGACCAAGTAATCGGGACTACCGCCGAGAAGGTGGCTGACAACAAAAGGAAGTGGGAAGATCACTTCAAAAACAGCAATAATACTGGTCCGAACAAGCGACAAGAAGTGACCAAAGTCTATGCTACAGGCACCAGTGCAAAGAAGGGGTATGCTGGAACGTTACCCAAGTGCAACACGTGCTCGTTTTAACACCGTGGGCCTTGCTCCCTTCGGTGTGGGAACTGCAGGAAAATCGGTCACCAAGCTAAGGATTGCGAAACTCCTACTTTCGTGATTGACTAATCATTGTCACGTGCTTTGAGTGTGGAGTAATTAGGCACTTCTGGAGTGAATGCCCAGAACGAAGGAATAAAAATGAAGGAGTTTACCAGAACCCTAACGGCATTGCGGGTAATAATGATGCTTGGAATTCCCTCATCGCATGATAAGATCTAGATCTAGACCCTCTTGGATCGTATTTCCTCGAGTATTTATACTTTCTTAAAGATATTTTGTATTATTGCTTTGTATGGATCTTCATGTGATGAATTCCTTGTCTTTTATGTCAAGATGTTATGACGACTTTTTTCCGTTATACACTCTATTGTATCAACCATATTTGAAATTGTCCGCCAACTATTATGCTATCGTCATATGTAAGGTGGTACACCTTTAAAAATCTATTGTGATTTCAAACTTAGAAACGAAATGACCAATACTGTTTAAAACCCAATACCATTTTGACTAAACCAAGCATGGCATCATCAATCCTCAATTAAGCATAGCCTGATCACCTATGTTTAATTCAGGGAGGATCATGCCATGATGGGAATAGTTACCTCAAGAATTTTGTGCTTCAAAATTTACACTTCACGTCTCGACTATCAAGGTTCAACAGTCTCTCGAAAAGGGCTCAAATTCACGTAGGAACGTGAAGGAAAAATCAAGCGTAAATACCCTCAAATTTTTCCAACTCCACCGGGTAACTCTAAGTGAAAACCGAGGACGGTTTTCCTTGTAAGGCGGGGAGGATGTGACAAACGGTAATTTTCCGCAAATATTTAAATAATAAATGTAAATTTATTATTAGATGACTGATAAATGAGGCATTCATGAGCCTACATAACTATTTCAGGAAACAAACCCGCACACTGTAAAACACAGTAACTCACCAAAACTATTTAATCTCACCAGAAACAGTAAATTTTCCACATTCTCACATTTACAAACCCCAACATAACAACGAGAATTTATCTTGTTTCCCCTGAAAAACAACACCACACGCGTACCGACACGAAATCAGTAACGGTTTAACTTTATAACTCATTAGCGGAGTCAATAAATTTCATTTTATGCCAGTTTTGTAAAAACGACTCCAGGAGTATACTTTTCACATTTATTAGTAAAACGAGGTATCACATTTACAGTTTAACGCAACGGGACACGGAGCATGCGAAGCTTAAAATAAACATATCTTATCATAACCACCTTATCCCTAAAAATCGTCTATATACATCTATTATCACTTTTGTTCTCTCTCTCTCTCTCTCTCTCTCTCCTCTCCTGGCATTCATCATCCCAACGCCACCATACCATCACTTTCATCTCGTCTGAATCAATAGGACTCGACACATCGCTCTCTTCTTTTTCCTCCTTCATATGAAGAGTCACGGAGATGTCTTGAAGGGGCCAAGGGACATTGAGTATTGCTCATTTCGGTCACCTCACGGATCGAAGCCAAGAAAGGACGAGTCAAACCTGTTTATTCTTCTCCCTTTTAATCACCAACTGATCCTCAGGAACGCCACATCCCCCAAATCTCACCAAAACTCAAAGAGTTGCTGTGGTGGTTCCTGCCTGAGATCTGTGGTGCTTGCTATTGCTTGACCTCTTTTATTGGTCACCCCTTGTAAATCAACCAGTGTTTATTATAAGGATCTTGAATACTTAATATCATTATGTGTCGATTTATTTGTTCGCGAATTTATTTATTTAAGTTAAGATTGATTTTTGGCATATCAATTGATTTATGGTGCTAGTGTGATTAAAATCCTTCTATTGTTGCTAAATTGTGTGTGGCAATAAAATGTAAATTCATAATTAAAAACTATATTGGCTCATTGGGTAGAAGTTAGGTGGCTCGACATTAAGCTTCACTTTGGAACTGGGTGCATCGTTTTGAGTTTTAATCATCTACTGGTCTTGTTGTAATTCTAGAGTTGTTGTAGTGTTTGTTTTCCCTCTGATTGAGTCAACATCCGTAGGGTATAATAGACTTGAGCCAAGAAGTCAAAGTCTTAGGATTTTGCCCGGATGGTGTTAAAGATTGAAACCCAGTATGGGTCGAATGGTTATTGCTGTTTTGGGTTGCAGAAGAACCACACCGACCAGGGTGTGTAGTGGTGATTTGTCTCAAGTTATGAACATAGGTTTAGTAGTGTTCATGGCCTCGTGTTGTAAACCAAACACGACTCGAGCAAAACATTATCTTACTAGTGTCTCTCGGCCTATAGTGTGGAAACCGTAGAGGGGGGGGGTGAATACGTTTCCATTTAAAAACTTAAAACTTTTGTATCAAACTCCCGATCAAGTGTGACGTAATATGAAAAGTGTCAACTATGATTATATAGCATCTACAGATGAATATAGTAAACTACAACATATGCACAATCAAACCATGGAACATACATAATCAATCACGACATAATCAACTAGCCACACAAACATATACGCAATGCAAATATAAATATAAAGCGATAACGAATGAAATGAAAGTAAAGAGATAAGTAAGAAGGCGCAAACCGGACACGGTGATTTATAGTGGTTCGGTCACGAAGCTCCTCTTCGCCCTACTCCACTCCCCGAGTACCCAACTCGAGAGTTACTTCACTAATCAACAAACTCCCTTCAGGCGGAGAAAACCGTACATGTCGCTTAACTTGTTTTCCGAAACTAAGCTAGATGTCGAGTGCTAATCTTAGCTAGCACCAATCTACCACGATCTACCCGATCTACACGTTGCTTATCCTATTTCCGACACTAAGCTAGATGTCGAGTGCTAATCTTAGCTAGCACCAATCTACCATGATCGACCCGATCTACCCTTGATCCACATGATCAATCACACAAGCCCAATGGCTTCAAGAGATCTTCACTATCTCTTAAGATCACAATGATCTTGACTCACTCTCTCACAAAATAAAAATAATCTTGATGTATGCTATGATACAATCAAGAGTGTAACAAATGTTACAAGACCTAACAACTCCAACTCTTGTATCTTATTGGATACCTTGAGTTCTTCTCTTGTAAATGAAGAGGAATGATAACACTTTGTATCTACTTGGATACTTTGTGTTCTTCTCTTGCTAATCAAGAGGGATGACAACACTTTGTATCTACTTGGATACTTTGTGTTCTTCTCTTGCTAATCAAGAGGGATGACAACACTTTGTATCTACTTGGATACTTTGTGTTCTTCTCTTGCTAATCAAGAGGAATGAAGAGGATCACTTGAGTGGATGATTGGATCACTCTTAAACAACCTAAGACTCTCCAAATGATCAAAGAAAGTCATCTAAGTGAGGAGGGATTAGACCAGAGAAAAAGGACTGGAAAAATCAAGTTGGAAGTGTGGAATGGTCCACTATTTATAGGCAAGGGAAAATCTGACCGTTACAGACCCACGGCTCCACTAAATTTAGTGGAGCCGTCCCTATTTAAAGGAACCGTGGACGCTCCTTCGTTTGTCTTTAGTGGGGAAGGTTTATTTGGGGATGTTAGGAGCTGTTTTGGGGGGAAATTTGACTGTTGGGATTTTCAAACATATTTTTCAAAATAAAACATTTCTTTTTAATTCAAAAATAATTTGTGAAATATATTTTTGAAAAAATGTTTTGTCACATTAAAAATGTGAAGTTTAGAAAAATAAAATCCTTTGATCATTTGTCAAGTAGTAGATTTGTTTGTCCATACCTTGAGTGATTTATGTCGGGATGGAAATCTACGACTTCGTTGAAGCATACTTGAGACGTCGGGAGGTGTTGATGTAAGTATGCATTGATGTTTTGTGTTTACAAGTAACTTGCACATTTTACGTTATGTATTACAAGTTACATGTTTGTCATTATTAAAACCGAAGAAACTGTTTTGTTTAAATATCGTAATATTTGCACTAACAATCTCCCCCTTTTTGATGATGACAAATATGTAAACCGTAACACATAGTAAAATGTAAAAGTTACCTGTTTACACTCCCCTTCTCCCCCTTTTGTCGAATCAAAAAGGTAGTTGCCTCGAGCGCTCCCTTGAATTCATTCCTTGCTCCCCCTTATTGAACCACTTTCCTTTCTCCCTAGAAAGGCGAGTTTGCATCATCCAGTGAAGTCTTCTATCACCACCATTAGAAGGACTCCATGCTATGTATTTAAATTCTCCCGAGCTCCCCCTAGCTCAATGCTCCCCTATGGTGACTTAATCCCCTTGTTTATTTACCTTAGTATCTAGCGGATCCATGGATCAAATTCATACAAAGGCTTTTCCTACATCAAGGGTTAGCTTCGTGCAACATAATATATAACAATATAGGAGCATACAGGGATAGAATACACATAGCAAGACATGCAAGGGTTAAACTATGTAAGTGACACAACCTAAAAGAGTGCCAAAAGGGTGAAGACCAACAACCTAAGGTGTAATTGTTCAATCAATCATACTAACAAGAACGGGATTCGTTCGTTGACTGACACACTAAATGACTTCTTCCAAGTTGTCATTGGGAAGGAAAGTTCTATCAAACCTTTTGAACAACATAGTCATCTACCTAAGATGATTGATGTTAAGGATAGTTTGTTGATAGGACATACTCTAAATGATTACTATTATGACAAGTCGTGCCATAAAGTAGACTCGATAAAGGTTATACCTAAATAATTCCATAAGGTGGGAGAGTGTTGGTTGTGGTGACAACAAGGACAACTTGGGTTATGTGGTTGTAGGGGATAAATAATGGGATGACCCATTAGTGGTTGTGGTGATGGTGATGGTGATAAGGATGATGTGTTGGTGCCAAGTCCAAAGAGGTTTGATGGTGATAGGGTTAGTGTGATAGCTAAAGGTTGTGGTGGACTTGGTGGAGGTAAGGGTGTAGGAATCCTAAAGGTGGAGGATGATGATGATGTGGTTGGAGATGTTGGTTTTGCCCTTTGAGGAAAGGTGGGAAAGGATGGTTTAGGTTAATATATCGTTTGCACTGACAATGAGGTGCATGAAGGGTTTCATGTGTTTGTGAGGATTGAAGGTTGTTGAACTAACTATCACTTATCCAAAGTGAGGAGTAGTTGTAAGGTTTGAGTGTGATGAGTTGAAGGTTATAAGGTTTGAGTGTGATGATCTATGGGTTGAAGGTTCTTAGACTAACTATCACTGTCAAGAGTGAAGTGTAGCTAAAAGGTTTGAGTGTGTGATGAAAGATGTTAATGTGAGGTTTGAAGATGAGATGCAAGATAAGCTTGCAATAGTGAGTCCTTATATAGGCAAGGGTTGTGGGATTCAAACTAAAGTTGGTGATGGTGTCCTATGGTGTAGTGAGGAAATGTTAGGGTGTGTGTGAGTTTGCAAAATTTTGCAGGTTTGAGGTTAGGGATGCAGGGATCAGGAGGGAACAGTGAAAATTCGTCAAACATAGGCACGATACCACTAAATACCACACGGTACCGTTAAATTTAATGGTACCGTGGCCTATTTAACGGTACCGTGACCTGGAAGTCACGAATTTTCCTGTGCAGCCTAGTTCTGGGCAGCTAAAGGGAAGTTTCCAAGGGAATAAGAACCACATTAATGTGTTCTTGAGAGTGTTTGGTGAAAGGCTATATGAGTGTGTTTTCGCTCCCCCTTAATCTATGACCATCCGGACAAGATGCAAAAGATAAAGAGGAAAACAAACGTTGACGGAAGCGATGAGCTTAGTAACGTCATGACAAGTGGTGGATAGCATACGATAAACTTCACCTTTGAAGTCATGTAGCTCTTCTCAATCATTGTGAATATTCATAGAATATTATGATGAGGCATGTAATCACGTGGAGATATCCTAAGGGTTAAGAAGATAAAATCTTCAAGGTTGTGATGTTAGTGATAAGGTTCTAGTGGGTTATCTATGTTGATGAAGAAGGGTTATCTCAACGTATCCTAGCGGTTCTTCGTTTGAAGTGTGTGGAAGATGATTGGGATGCGGAAGCATTGGTAATGTTTAGTACCATGCGGAAGTGAAAGGGAAGAAGGCTTAGGAATCAGAAGATAGATACAATCTGTTCTGATAGGATACGGTTCTGGTTCAAGACTATATCGAGTAGGTTTCGATAGTGTTTTTGAAACAGTGAGAATAAACTTGTCTCAGCAGACAACGGTCCGACGGTACCGTTAAATTTAGCGGTACCGTCCCCTATTTAAGAGTACTTAAGAGTATCGTGACCTGCTGAGGTCAGTTTTGACCCAGAATTAGATTTCAGACAAAGAAATTTCACATATGTTGTGATTTTTCTGGACCTTAGATTAACAGAATTTGTACCGAATAAATTCTTTTATGAGTGAATCCAACGGGATTCAATGAACGTTTGTCGCGAACGAGAAATGACATTTAATTGCATTTCGCAAATTAAATAAACTTTAAATATTTCGGATGAAATATTTAAGTTGTCATTGGAGTTTAAGAGGATTTTACGAATAAATCTCGCTGTATTTTTTGACACGAGGAGAGAATTTATACCTAATAAATTCTTTGAACGGTATTGGACGAGAAGAGATGACTTTTATATTTCCGAGGAAATACATAGGTAGTCATTAGAGCGATGTGAAAGATGACTTAATATTTCCAGTGAAATATTTAAAAAGTCATCAGACGAGACACAGGATATGACTTGACATTTCCAATGAAATATCTAACAGTCATGGGACGAGATAGAGGGAATGACTTAATATTTCCAGTGAAATATTTAGATAGTCATGAGAGGAATTTAAAGAATGACTCAATATTTCCAGTGAAATATTTAAAGAGTCATGAGACGAGACACACGAGATGACTAAAATATTTCCAGTGAAATATTTAAATAGTCATAAGATTTATGGAAAATGTTCCATCATTCCTAGACCTAGACGGAGATGGTTAAGGGATTCTCGGTTGAGAGGCTTGGTTGATTTACGGATTTTGATGTGCTTTGCACGTGAGTGTTTCACGGGGTTTTGAAAGATGTAAAGCTAGGCCTATGATGCTGGTTCGCAGCAGGGTTTGGGATCTTAAGACGTGTATATTCACACGAGGATGAAAGGAACTACTAATCACTTAAATAGCAACTCGTGAGTCCTTTGTCACCCGAGGGTTGATGTTAGCTTTTAGCTTTGGGATGAGCGTTTTAACATATGTTGTTAAAAGGCTTGAGTATGATGTTTCGGATATGACATTTAACAATTGCGATCGCAAGTTAAACTTACTTGAATATTTTGAATGAAATATTTAAGTTGTCAACCCTACTCCGAGTTCTACTAGGTTTGTTCCTAACCTTCCCATGACAAAAGGGTGTATTACTTGGAAGAAGGCGAAGTGATGACTGGGGAATTAGGGTAACTTCGCGACTACTTTGACTTATGGGTTTTGACACTAGTGTATGGCTCTATGACTTCTAAGAGTTCATAGTGATGGGCATACCTAATTCCTAAGGTGTCAAAAGGACATAGTGTGGGTGCAAACTTTACAAGTAAATCATGTAAAATGCACATAAAGAATAAATGCAAGCATCATGTAAAACATGATAATCATTTAGCATTTAAGATCATGAAGACATTTAACCATATCTTATGAGAACATGTTATCGTTTTGAAACACGTATGTGGGATGCAAGCACTCTAGGTTTGCTAAGGCAGTTCCTAATTACTACTTGTTTAAGATGACATCCTAATGGGAGATAAAGTTCACCGATGTAAACTATCTCTAGTCAAATGTAGGAATGAAAAATTTTCAAGTTAGAGAATGAGTATGAGACTATCACTAGTGGTGCTCAATTAAGGCTAAACACGTCCATTTTTACGGGTTATACACGAACCCAACTTCTCTCCTAGTAGCAATACAACCGTTAGGTCAAATTGAATTTCTAGTGTGATAGGTTCTCCAGTAGTCATTCTCATGTTAGAAGAATTCGAATTCCTATATTTGCCTATCGAAGTATAGCAAAGATGATGTTATCTTGTTTTGCTTATACATGACCTAATATGACTCAATTAACCATACTTTGAAAGTTGGTTAAGAAAATGACATGTCTTACACAACTCCTAACAAAGGCAAGTGAAATGTTTTAATTTCATGCTTGAGATTTAAAGGTTTTTTGATGGAGATGGTGTATTTTATGATCTCTTGGACAACATCTTTGTTTGTTGAGTTGTTACATGTTATTTTAACATGATTTGGTTTCCTAGAACCAAGAGACACTCTAATGTGATACAATGTAGAACCTACTACATCGTGTGTGTTTCAAGAATGCTCCATTGCATATCTTGAGAAAGAATCTAGTGAAGGTTACATACCTCAATAGATCTTGTGAGCATTATATTAAAAATGAGACATATTGTATATTTCAACAAATATGCTTTTCTAAGAGGAAACTTATCACTCTTACGAATGCTTTATGAAACAAGTATTTTAGTGTATGACCAATTTTACTTGTTTATGCAATGACACATGTTGTATTAGGTTATTATTCAACTCTAATATCCTATATTTGTTAACAGGATGCAATGTATTCTCTTGTAACATAACCATTCATGTTACAAAGAAAATAAGATGCATGAGATATAGGTTATCTTTTGTCAATCTTTTGATAAGAGAAATACATGTGATATTCTCAAAGATTGATGACTTACATAATAGTTAATAACATATTATGTGTGACACTTTTACTAGACATGTGGCTTTGAGTGTTGATTTGTTCATGAGCAAAGTTTACATATGTTGTTAGTTTGCTCATGCTTGGTTTTTCGGAATGACACATTTACCAATTGCATTGCAATGTAAATTACTTGTATATTTCGGATGAAACATCCAAGTTGTCAATCCTACTAGGTTGTGTATTTTATGCATCTTTTAAACATGTTAGTTTAAAGTTTGGAACACAACCATTGGACAAGAAGACTTAACATGGCATCTTCAACACAAGTGTGAGTTATGATCCGATGCATATTATTTTCGTCTTGAGAGGACGTCATTATTTTCATAACAATCGAGTGTGATTGAGTATGTAGATTCAAGAAAATATGTTTCATCATGTTTTGATGTTATCTTGAAGCTAAACAAATAATGACTCCAATTTCATGTCCACACTCGAAAACTTGTCAATTAGATTCGATGATGATATCAATCATAATTTGAATAATGAATTGATATGTACTCGAAATCTTTCTTGACCCTCACGATCACTCCTTTTAAAATGAAAATAAAAACTTAAGGAGTGTGTTCCATTTATTCTAATACTAGTTGTATGTGTGAGGTTAATGATATATTAAGTTACTACTTCGATATTGTCATTAATTTTTATTTGAGAAAAACTATTTATATTATTAAGTATAATATTCTTAGTTTTTCGACACCTCATTAGTATAATAATAATTATCTTAACTATTTTTATACAACATACGTAAAACACTAAATGTTTAAAACATTTTGTATGTGTGTTAAATCAATGCAAGTTTAATACATTTTCTTTTACTTAAATACTAATGTATTAAATGACGTTTTATCTTGTTTAGACAACCCATGGTCAAACAAGACAAAATGGTGTAATGTTTTAAAGATCATGTTACGGATTTTATGAAAGTGTTAAGTATTTTGGGGTGATATACTTTTTACACTTAAACCTTTGGAAAAATAATTGTGTAAGACAATATCTTTCGACACACATGATCTACCAACATAGTTTCTATTCCTAAGAAAGTTACTACACCATTTTAAGAACTTGCAACAAATGCAAGACAAATGGTTGATGCCTATATGCAATGCAAACTAATTACTTAATATAGTGCAAGTGATTTAGCATGAGCCTTACAAATGCATAAATCGAAAAACTATAATAAGCAAATAGCAATTTAGCTTAACACACAAAAATACTTATCGTCATTTTGTGTATTAGGTATAACAATGTATACTAAGCTTGATTTTATTTGACAATGAATTGGTTTCCTCCCCATTTCAAAGATTTTTGCTGAGCACTTTGAAAACATGTCAAGGTTTAAAAGTTGAATCGCCCTTTTTCAGTTTGACCAAAAATTTACGCAAACTGCATGACCAGAAGACCTTTAGTTGAAAATCAAGGACTTTAACATACTTTCATTTAGAACTAATTCATAAAAATGTTTCTCAAATGAAAGTAGACTCAACATCGTTTAAAATGATGGGCGACACGACTCGTACAGACTTATGGTTGATTTTATATGGATTTTTGAAAATGAACCAAAAATGAAAAACAGACAAACAGATGCACGGCACCATTAAATGACTCACGGTACCGTACAATATTTAGTGGTACCGTGGTCTGTTTTCTGATTCAGAACTGCATGACTTAATGACTCGTTCTGAAAACATGACCGGACACTTAAAAACACTATTCTTTTAGTGGTTTAAGAAAACCTTCAAGCTAGTATGACAAAGTATACTTAACAACAAAACTTGTAAGTATTAAGCAACTAAATACTTTTCATATTTTATCACCTTCATGGGTAATTTGATACATGGATCGTACTCAATTTTGAAAACCATTTGTTTTAAAAATTTGAGCGACGTGGCTCTGGTACCAATTGTGGAAACCGTAGAGGGGGGGTGAATACGTTTCCATTTAAAAACTTAAAACTTTTGTATCAAACTCCCGATCAAGTGTGACGTAATATGAAAAGTGTCAACTATGATTATATAGCATCTACAGATAAATATAGTAAACTACAACATAATCAATCACGACATAATCAACTAGCCACACAAACATATACGCAATGCAAATATAAATATAAAGCGATAAAGAATGAAATGAAAGTAAAGAGATAAGTAAGAAGGCGCAAACCGGACACGGTGATTTATAGTGGTTCGGTCACGAAGCTCCTCTTCGCCCTACTCCACTCCCCGAGTACCCAACTCGAGAGTTACTTCACTGTAACGAAGCTAGTACGGTTCAATGGTTGTAGAATAATAGTGAAAATTCCGGGTAACTGGATCGCCCCGGCGCGGTTGCTCTGACTCAGACGGCCCTGAGAAGCGCAGCACTCCGGTAATGGATCCTTTTGCAGGTGAAGGGGCAGAGCGTTCCCCGGTCTCTCTTGGCAATAGTTTACCTTTCTAATGTTCTGCCTTGATGAATGGGAGATCAACAAACTCCCTTCAGGCGGAGAAAACCGTACACGTCGCTTAACTTGTTTTCCGACACTAAGCTAGATGTCGAGTGCTAATCTTAGCTAGCACCAATCTACCACGATCTACCCGATCTACACGTTGCTTATCCTATTTCCGACACTAAGCTAGATGTCGAGTGCTAATCTTAGCTAGCACCAATCTACCACGATCGACCCGATCTACCCTTGATCCACTCACACAAACCCAATGGCTTCAAGAGATCTTCACTATCTCTTAAGATCACAATGATCTTGACTCACTCTCTTACAAAAGAAAAATAATCTTGATGTATGCTATGATACAATCAAGAGTGTAACAAATGTTACAAGACCTAACAACTCCAACTCTTGTATCTTATTAGATACCTTGAGTTCTTCTCTTGTAAATGAAGAGGAATGATAACACTTTGTATCTACTTGGATACTTTGTGTTCTTCTCTTGCTAATCAAGAGGGATGACAACACTTTGTATCTACTTGGATACTTTGTGTTCTTCTCTTGCTAATCAAGAGGGATGACAACACTTTGTATCTACTTGAGTGGATGATTTGTGTTCTTCTCTTGCTAATCAATAGGAATGAAGAGGATCACTTGAGTGGATGATTGGATCACTCTTAAACAACCTAAGACTCTCCAAATGATCAAAGAAAGTCATCTAAGTGAGGAGGGATTAGACCAGAGAAAAAGGACTGCAAAAATCAAGTTGGAAGTGTGGAATGGTCCACTATTTATAGGCAAGGGAAAATCTGACCGTTACAAACCCACGGCTCCACTAAATACCCGACGGCTCCACTAAATTTAGTGGAGCCGTCCCTATTTAAAGGAATCGTGGACGCTCCTTCGTTTGTCTTTAGTGGGGAATGTTTATTTGGGGATGTTAGGAGCTATTTTGTGGGGAATTTTGACTGTTGGGATTTTCAAACATATTTTTCAAAATAAAACATTTCTTTTTAATTCAAAAATAATTTGTGAAATATATTTTTGAAAAAATGTTTTGTCACATTAAAAATGTGAAGTTTAGAAAAATAAACTCCTTTGATCATTTGTCAAGTAGTAGATTTGTTTGTCCATACCTTGAGTGATTTATGTCAGGATGGAAATCTACGACTTCGTTGATGCATACTTGAGACGTCGGGAGGTTTTGATTTAAGTATGCATTGATGTATTGTGTTTACAAGTAACTTGCACATTTTACGTTATGTATTACAAGTTACATGTTTGTCATTATTAAAACCGAAGAAACCGTATAGTTTAAATATCGTAATATTTGCACTAACATATAGTATGAGCCGAGAGTCTATAGATCAAAATCACTCGATCCCCAATACAATGAGGGTTCGCGAGTGCTTCGTCATATGAATTTAGCTGCGTACAACTAGGTTTAAGGGAAATTGGTGTCAAAAAGTTTATAGCAGCCAAAGGTCGAACCCTTGTTTCCATGATCCAAGCCACGACAGTCCCTAGGGGGTGTCGTAGTTTTTGTTTAATGTTCAAATTCATGGCTCATCTCCAGCCTAAAAGAGCGTTTGGGGTCCTATTCGAGTTAAGAATAAACACCAAGGAGAGTGTTTGTTTCAAGTCGTGAGTCGAGCCATTTAATCACAAGTGTGGCTTGGCCTAATCAAGGATGTCTTGCGTAGTTAACGACAAGAACAACCCAAGAGAGGGTCTTGTTTTGGTATAACTCAAAGAGACGCCCATAAGGGTGCGTTGGGTTCTACTGCTAGGCAATGGTACACCTAAATGGGTGTTGGGTTGCTTTGCGAAATGTCCTAACATTCATAAGCCATAAATCAAGCGTGGGTAGAGTAGTATCGTGAGTGGTGAGGTTACGATGTCAAACCCAGTCTGTGGAAACCGTAGGGGGGTGAATACGTTTCAATTTAAAAACTTAAAACTTTTTGTATCAAATACCCGATCAAGTGTGACGTAATATGAAAAGTGTCAACTATGGTCATATAACATCTAATGATGAATATAGTAAACTACATCACAAGTACAATCAAACCATGACACATACTTAATCAACATAACATAAGCAACTTGCCACAAAAACATAAACGCAATGCAAATATAAATATAAAGCGATAAAGAATGAAATGAAAGTAAAGAGATAAGTAAGAAGGCGCAAACCGAACACGGTGATTTATAGTGGTTCGATCACGAAGCTCCTCTTCGCCCTACTCCACTCCCCGAGTACCCAACTCAAGAGTTACTTCACTAATCAACAAGCTCCCTTCAGGCGGAGAAAACCGTACATGTCGCTTATCCTATTTCTGACACTAAGCTAGATGTCGAGTGCTAATCTTAGCTAGCACCAATCTACCACGATCTACCCGATCTACCCTTGATCCACATGATCAATCACACAAGCCCAATGGCTTCAAGAGATCTCCAAGATCTCGACACAATCACAATGATCTACTCCCACTTGACTCGATTTACCCGATCTACCCTTGATCCACTTGATCAATCACACAAGCCCAATGGCTTCAAGAGATCTCCAAGATCTCGACAAGATCACAATGATCTACTCCCACTTGACTCGATCTACCCAATCTACCCTTGATCTTCTTGATCAATCACACAAGCCCACAAGCTTCAAGAGATCTCCAAGATCTCGACAAGATCACAATGATCAACCCTCACTTGACTCAATCTACCCTATCTACCTTTGATCAACTTGATCAACACACTAGCCCATTGGCTACTAGAGATATTCAATATCTCTATAAGATCACAATGATCTTCCCTCACAAACACTCAAAAGAAAAATGATCTTGATATATGCTATGATACAATCAAGAGTGTAACAAATGTTACAAGTGCTTCTACCTATAACTACAACACTTTGTATCTACTTGGATACCTTGTGTTCTTCTCTTGCACTTGAAGAGGAATGACAACACTTTGTATCTACTTGGATACCTTGTGTTCTTCTCTTTCACTCGAAGAGGAATAAAAAGGATCACTTGGTCGGAGGAAAGGATCACTCTTAAACAAACTAAGACTCTCTAAATGATCAAAGAAAGTGATCTAAGTGAGGAGGGATTAGACCAGAGAAAACTGACTGGAAAAATCAAGTTGGAAATGTAAAATGGTCCACTATTTATAGGCAAGGGGAAAACTAGCCGTTACAGAGGCACGGCCCCACTAATTGTCACACGGCTCCACTAAATTTAGTGGAGCCATCGGTACTTTAGTGGTACCGTGGACGCTCCTCCGTTCGTTTTTAGTGGGGAAGGTTTATTTGGGAATGTTTGGAGCTGTTTGGGGGGAAAAATGACTGTTGGGATTTTTTAAACTTATTTTTCAAAATAAAACATTTCTTTTTAATTCAAAAATGATTTGTAAAATATATTTTTGAAAGAAATGTTTTGTCACATTAAAAATGTGAAGTTTAGAGAAAAATGTAATCCTTTGATCATTTGTCAAGTAGTAGATTTGTTTGTCCATACCTTGAGTGATTTACGTCGGGATGGAAATCTACTACTTTGTTGAAGCATACTTGAGACGTCGGGAGGTGTTGATGTAAGTATGCATTGATGATTTGTGTTTACAAGTAACTTGCAAATTTTACGTTATGTATTACAAGTTACATGTTTGTCATTATTAAAACCGAAGAAACCGTTTAGTTTAAATATCGTAATATTTGCACTAACAATCTCCCCCTTTTTGATGATGACAAATATGTAAACCGTAACACACAGTAAAATGTAAAAGTTACCTGTTTACACTCCCTTCTCCTCTTTTGTCGAATCAAAAAGGTAGTTGCCTCGAGCTCTCCCTAGAATTCACTCCCTACTCCCCCTTATTGCACTACTTTCCTTTCTTCCCAGAAAGGCGAGCTTGCATCACCCCAGTGAAGTCTTCTATCACCACCATTAGAAAGACTCCGTGCTATGTATTCAAATACTCCCGAGCTCCCCCTAGTTCAATGCTCCCCTATGGTGACTTAATCCCCTTGTTTATTTACCTTAGTATCTAGCGGATCCATGGATCAAATTTTACAAAGGCTTTTCCTACATCAAGGGTTAGCTTCGTGCAACATAATGTATAAAAGAATAGGAGCAGCATTATAGGGATATAATACACATAGCAAGACATGCAAGGGTTAAACTATGTTGACACATAGGTGTCACAACCCGACCGACAACCTAAGGTGTAATTTTTCAATCAATCACACTAACAAGAACGAGATTCGTTCGTTTACTAACACACAAAATGACTTCTTCCAAGTTATCATTGGGAAGGCAAGTTCTAACAAACCTTTTTGTTGGGCTATAAAGTTAAAGTACTGCTGGAATATCAAAGTACTGCTAGAAGTCAAAGTACTGCTAATTAAGTCAAAGTACTGCTGCTCGTTGAAGGACTGTTATGCAAATATGTTTAAGGACTAATGTGTAATTCTAGAATGTTCGTATTAGATTAGAGTTATAATTAGAATTACTTGTCGTTCAAGTATTGTAAACCGACTAGGGTTTTCCTTGTGCCTATAAAAGGATCCCTAGGTTGGCATTAGAGATACGGTTTTAGAGAGACAAGTTCATACGAATATTAGAAGCTTATTAGAGTATTAGTGATTAGAGTTTGTTAGTGAATCTGTGTAAAGAGCAGGTTCAAGGTTTTAATAATATTCGAAGTTGTTTATTAATTCTTCTTAGCTTTGTTAAAGTAGATTCCGCATACTTAGCAAAGTATATCAGTGTTTCATCATTAACAGTTTTGAATTTATTCAAGGTTGTTAAACCATAGACAAGCTACAAGTTAGTTTGGTCAGAGTATATCGATCCAACAAGTGGTATCAGAGATTGTGTGGAGACTCTGATTAAGAAGAAACCCTTAAAACCGACTTAACAACAAACCCTAAACGATGTCGACTGAAGCTGCACCAATCCCATCCATCACCTCACTCAGAATTCCTATCATCAAGAAGGGAGAATATGACCTCTGGAGCATGAAGATGAGGCAGTACCTTGCTATTACAGACCATGCTCTATGGGATGTGATTGTCAATGGTAATGTTGTTCTTGACGAACCTGTACATGTTGAAGGACAACCCAAACCACCTCAACCAACCTTGCCAGCAGCTACAAAGAGAAATCAAGATAAGGCTCTCAACATACTGTTGTCTGCTATTCCTGATGGTCACCTACTAAAGTTTCATGATGCTAAGGATGCAAAGCAATTGTGGGCTGCGATCAAGACAAGATTTGGAGGTAATGATGCTTCTAAGAAGATGCATAGAAACTTATTGAAGCAGCAGTTTGAAACTTTCACTGTTGGTGAAAGAGAAAGTCTTGATGCTGCCTATGACAGATTCCAAAATCTACTTAGTATGCTAGAACTGTATGGAGCAGAGGTATCTGTTGAAGATGCAAATTTGAAGTTCTTAAGGAGTTTGCCATCTGTCTGGCATGTGGTTGCTACTTTGATGATCTCTACAACAATTTGAAAGTGTACGAGCAAGAGATGAATGGTCACAGTTCTCAGAAAACTCACAACATAGCTTTTGTGTCTTCTGAAAACAGAAGCAGTAGCTTATCCTTCTCAAAGTACTGTTGGTGATACACAGCATGTTTGCACAACCACAACTACCCCCAACCCATCACCAACAAACAACACCAATTCTGATGATGTTGTATGTTCCTTCTTTGCACAACAAGCCACTTTACCTGTTACCTATCAAGAAGACTTGTTGCAGATTGAAGAAGATGCTTTAGAGGAGATTGACATAAGATGGCAAGTAGCTATGATCACTGCAAGGATCAAGAAGTTCATGAACAAGACAGGAAGGGGAATTGATTTCAAAGCCAAACAAGGTATAACTTTTGACAAATCCAAGATTGAATGTTTCAATTGTCAAAAGCTTGGACACTTTGCAAGGGAATGCAAGTTTGCAAAATATCAGGCAAACAGGATGATTGAACAACCCAAGGTTGAAAGAAAGGAGGTTCCTATTACTGAATCACAACCAAAAGCTTTGGTGGCTCAAGAAAATCTAGCAGAGATTGACTGGAGTGCTGAATTTGATGATGAACCTATAACCTATTCTATGGTTGCAATGGAAGAGTTTGATTGGAGCACAGCTTTTGATGAGGAACTAGGATATGCTGCTTTGGAATCAAGAGATGGTCTTGGAAGCTTTGACTGGAGCATGGAGGATGAAGATGAACCTGTTCAGATGGCTATGGTAGCTACTTCACCAAGTTCATCCAATGTCTCTGAGGTATGCTCTAAGTGTAATGATGTGTATCAAAAGTTGCTTAAAGAATATGTGACTGAAAGAGATAATTGTTGAACAGCTAGGTCTGAGGTAGCTGGTTATCAATTAACTTTAGAGTCAATGGAAGCCAAAATATTAACACATGAAAATAATGAAATGGCTTGGGCAGGAAAATATGAGCAACAAGATTACCAATTAAAATTAAGTGAATGGAAGTTAGGATGTAAGGTGTCTGAATTAGAAAAGATTACTAAGGAAAGAGATGCTTTGTTAGAAAAACTTGGTAGCATTAAACATGTTGGTCTATCACATGTTCAATTTGTTGAAAAACAAAGAAGAATAAACAGTAGAACTGGACTAGGTTATGGTGAGGATAGTAGTTCAGATGAGACCCCACCTAGTGATAAGGAAGAGACTCCACCTACTGATAAGGAAGAGATCTCACCTAGTGATGATGAAATTACTAGCTCAGAAGAAAACACATCTAGGAATGAGGAACCAATTAGTGAAACACCTCCTGAGTTTAAGAAAGATAAGGGGTACCACTCAGTTCCTCCACCCACTGGTAGGTTTCAACCACTTAGGACAGATGTTTCTCGTTATGGTGTAGACAACCTAGAGTTTAGGAAGAAGCTTACTAATCAATCTAGTTCTGAGAAACCCAAGGATGATTTTCAAAGGGGTAATGATCAAAAGTTTCCTACAGCCTTTCAAAAACAAGCAGTACCTCCAAAATCTTTTCAAAGTACTGCTAGACATTCAGCAGTACCTCTAAGAGAAACTTTTCAAAATACTGCTAACTATAGGAAACCTTTTAATCATAGAAAAGGATTTGGGAATATGGAGAGAAAATTATGTTATGTATGCTATAGTCCTGATCATTTGATTAAGCACTGTGACTTACACTCAGAATATTTAAGTCAGTTCCCAAAGAATAGACCTGCCACCCATAAGCCAAGGGAGACTAGACCAGTTTGGAATCACTCAAATAGGGTTAACCATAGTAATTTCTCTAAAGACTATAGGTACCCTCACCAGAAAAGATTGTTTTCCAAACCACCAGTACCTTCACACACTGATAAGTCTCAAGAAGTACCTTCTCAAAGGACTGATAAATTTTCACCCAATCATGGTACTGCTAACACTTTTTCATATAGAAGACCAAAGAGATTCAATTCATATAAAAGGTCTTACACCTCAAGTAGAGTACCTAGATCAGAGAAACCTAAGGTCAAACGAAATTGGGTTAAGAAAGAAAGTACTGATGGGGAACAAGCAGTACTTTCATCAGATAAGGGTGAAACAGGGAGTGTTGTTGATAATACAACACAGGACATGGGACCAACGCAAATAATCATTGACCATGCCTTTAAAACCAGTGGAGATTACATACTGAAGGAATTCAAGTATGTCACTCCACAAGGGGAACACAAGTCAGTAATGGCTTGGGTTCCTAAAAGAAACTAACCCTTTTCTTTTACTGTGCAGGGCAACCGAGAGGAGGAGCTTAAAGATCATATTATTGTTGATAGTGGTTGCTCTGGCAGCATGACAGGGGACAAGGAAATCCTGTCAGATTTTAAGGCATATTATGGAGGAAGAGTTGCATTTGGTAATGATCCTGATGGAGGAAGAATCACTGGTAAAGGAACCATCAAGGCTGGATGTATTGATTTTGAGAATGTTAGATATGTGAAGGAACTCAAGTTCAATCTTTTGTCCGTTTCTCAGATTTGTGACAAGAAGTACCCAATTTTGTTCACTGATACAGAATGTCTCATTCTCTCTCCTGAGTTTAAGTTTGTTGATGATCACTTGGTAACATTGAGAGTACCAAGAACTAATGATGTGTACAGTTTAGACTTAAAGAGTCTCAATTCTGCTGGAAGAGCAACATGTTTAGTAGCCAAGGCATCATTGGAAGAAGCAAATCTATGGCATAGAAGACTAGGTCATGTAAATTTCAAGAACATCAACAAGCTAGTCAAAGGAAATTTAGTTAGAGGTTTACCTTCCAAAACATTCAAGACTAATCATTCATGTTTGGCTTGCAAGAAGGGTAAACAACATAAAGCTTCATGTAAAAAGCTTGGGGAAAGAGATATTAGAGAACCTTTGGAGTTGCTACACATGGATCTGTTTGGACCAATTTTAGTAGAGAGTTTAAACAAGAAGAAGTACTGCTTGGTTGTGATAGATGATTGTAGCAGATTTAGTTGGGTCTTTTTCTTGGGATTCAAAGATGAAACCTTTGATGCTATCCATGACCTGATAGTAGCCCTTGAAAATCAATTAAGACTGAAAGTAAGAGGTATTAGATGTGATAATAGAACAGAATTCAAGAACAAGCATATGGATGAATTATGTGCCAAGAAAGGGATCAAGAGAGAGTTTAGCATTGCTAGAACACCACAGCAGAATGGTGTTGCAGAAAGAAAGAACAGGACTTTGATAGAAGCAGCTAGAACAATGCTTGCAGATTCCCAATTACCTATTCTCTTTTGGGCTGAAGCCATAAGTACTGCTTGCTATGTATTAAATAGAGTTTCAGTAACTAAACCTCAGATGAAGACACCTTATGAGTTACTAATGGGAAAGAAACCAAACATTCGTTTTCTAAAACCTTTTGGCTGTTCTCTGACTATTCTAAATACCATTGATTCTCTGGGAAAATTTGATGGTAAGTCAGATGAAGGATATCTATTGGGTTATTGTACAAATAGCAAAGGTTTTAGAGTCTATAACAGGAGTACCAAAAAGGTTCAAGATTGTCTTCATGTTGAATTTTTGGAAGATAAAGAAACTCAGAAAGGTAAAGGTTCTGATTGGATGTTTGATCTTGATCTCAAGTTCACTCCATCTATGAATTATGTGCCTGTTAGAGAAGAGAATCAGGCTAATGAAAAAGAAGATGATTCACAATACATTGTTCATGGAGTCAATGTTAGACCAGAAGATGTTCCTGACAAAGAACCTGAAGTTACTGATACGGAACAAAGTACTGCTCAACCAACCATCACAGTATCTGATGAAGATCAAGCCATACAAGATGAAATTAATAGGATGCTTTTTCAAGAAACTATAGCAAAATCCTATGAAGATGAACAAAGGAGGGCTTATGAAGCTGCAAAGAAAAAGGGTAAATTTCAAGATACTGTCCACAGTACTTTTGATCAAAGTACTGATGACCCTTTTGACAGTACTTCTGGTATGTTAGAACCATCAAATTGGAACAATACTGATGATTCCAATGTTGATGATGATGATTTGGATAATGCTAACATTCCTGGATTAGAAGAAATTGATGATGAGCTTAATCAAGAAGGTATTTTCTCAACTACCAATGAAGGGATTGATTTTACTAATTTGGAATCTGATCTTCCAGTTCCACCAACTCCTACATTGAGAGTTCATAAAGCTCATCCTCAAAGCAACATTATTGGATCACCCTCTTCAGGAGTGGTTACAAGAAACAAAGTTAAAGGTCTTTCTAAGCAACATACTGCTTTACTTAGCTTTGTTTACAAACAAAACAGGATGAATCACAAGGATCAACAAACATGCATGTTTGCTTGTTTTCTATCTCAAGATGAACCCAAGAATGTAGCTCAAGCTTTAGCTGATGAAAGTTGGGTTGAAGCCATGCAAGAGGAGCTTCTACAATTCAAGCTTCAAGAAGTCTGGGTATTATGTGATCTACCAGATGGCAAGAGAGTCATTGGTACAAGATGGGTTTTCATAATCAAAAGAGATGAAAGAGGGAATGTTATCAAAAATAAAGCTAGATTGGTTGCACAAGGATATCGCCAAGAAGAAGGAGTGGATTATGATGAAGTGTTTGCTCCTGTTGCAAGGATAGAGGCAATAAGGTTATTTCTTGCCTTTGCATCATACATGGGATTTCCTGTCTACCAAATGGATGTGAAAAGTGCTTTCCATTATGGCATAATTTCTGAGGAAGTTTATGTTAAACAACCTCCTGGTTTTGAAGATCCTGCACATCCAAACAAAGTCTACAAGGTGATCAAGGCACTGTATGGCCTTCATCAAGCTCCCAGAGCTTGGTATGAGAGACTCTCAAATTTTCTATTACAACATGGTTACAGGAGAGGAGCAATTGATAAGACTTTGTTTATCAAAAGGGATAAGAAAGACATTATGTTAGTTCAAGTCTATGTGGATGATATTATCTTTGGAGCCACAAAGAAGTCTATGGTGAAAGAATTTGAAGAACTTATGCAGCAGGAGTTTCAAATGAGTTCTATGGGAGAATTAACTTTCGTTTTGGGACTTCAAGTTAGACAAACAAGAGATGGAATCTTCATTAACCAAGAAAAGTATGTTGCAGACATACTTAAAAGATTTGACCTTCCAAATCTCAGGCCTGCCACCACACCCATTGATAACAATAAACCATTCGGCAAGGATGAAGATGGACAAGCTGTGGATGTCAAGCTTTACAGATCTATGATTGGTTGTCTTATGTACTTAACTGCATCAAGACCTGACATCATGTTTGCTGTCTGCTTGTGTGCAAGATATCAGGTTACACCCAAGGTTTCACATATGTATGCAGTCAAGAGGATTTTTCGATATCTCAAGCATCAACCAAAGTTAGGATTATGGTTTCCTAAGGAGTCACCTTTTCACTTGGAAGCTTTTTCAGATAGTGATTATGCCGGAGATAACTATGATAGAAGATCAACCACAGGAGGATGTCAATATCTTGGAAGAAGATTAGTCTCCTGGCAATGTAAGAAGCAAACAATTGCTGCAACCTCCTCTACTGAAGCAGAATATGTTGCTGCTGCAAGCTGTTGTGGACAAGTTTTGTGGATGCAAAATCAACTCTTGGATTATGGATTCAACTTCAAAAACACTCCTATCAACATTGATAATGAGAGTACCATCTGTATTGTGAAGAATCCAGTTTATCACTCCAAGACCAAGCATATTCAGATTAGGCATCACTTCATTCGGGATTGTTATGAGCACAGGCTTATAAATGTGGTCAAGGTTCACACAGATGATAATGTAGCTGATCTACTCACAAAGGGATTTGATGTTTCAAGATTCAACCACTTAGTTGTGAGCATTGGGATGATTAACTACTAGGCTATATTTGAGGGGAGGCTTTAGTATTAGTTAGTATACTTTCTTTCACTTTTTAATGAAAGTATTGGTTTTTAGTAGTTTAGTTTAGCACCTATGTTGTATTTAAGGGGAGGCAACATAGTTATTAGTTAGAACTTATGCATGCGTTAATTACAAGTTCTTGGTTTCGTTTGGAATATGGGTTGTGGATAAGAAGATGGAACGTACTGCTTTGTTACTTAAAGTACTGGCTCAGCAACGTACTGCTTCAATGTACTGCTTACGTGGACGTACTGTTCCAACGGTCAAAAAATGTGGGGCTACGGTTAATTAATTCATTACGGCGGAGATAATAAGTCCATCAAAATGGTAACTTTATTATTTTAAGTTTGATTTGTTTCAATCCTATTTAAAGAAACTCTCACCTATTCCTCGCCTTTTAACTTAATCTGAGATCCCTCATTCACTCTTCCACCACAATCTTTTTAACGAAACACACATTCAAAACGTATCCTTCTCTACGATTCATCATGGCTAATCGATTCACAGTTAGCAAACACAACATGATCGCTAATTTAGACAAGACAGGGGACAATATTGATTTTCATGCGATCATCGATTTCTTGACTGGGTCTTTCATCAACTACTCTATTTTAGTTGATCCTGACGTTATTGGTCCATGGATACAAGAATTTTGGGCTACTGCAACGGTTGAAGATGATTCTTTAATTAGGGCTGCGGTTGCTGGACGAACTATTCGGATTTCTGAAGCCACAGTTAGGGATGCTTTGATGTTTAATGATGAAGGAGGGGCTGTTCGTTTTGACAAACAAGTGCTTTGGGACACTTTAAGCGATATAGGCTATGAGGGAGATCTTACGAAACTTACTTTTCAGAAGCCTTTGTTTTGTTCTCATTGGAAGTACCTAATTCATGTCTTACTTCACTGCTTAAGTCCCAAGAGTACTTCTTTTGATCAATTTGGTCAAAATATTGCATCTGCTTTAGTGGGTTTGGCTACGGATCAACGATTCAACTTTTCAAGACTAATTCTTGATGGTATGCTTTCACACATTACTAATGGTAAACCATTCTTAATGTATCCTAGGTTTGTTCAGTTATTCTTGAACAATCAACTTGAGGATGTCCCTAAACCTCAAAGTTTTTTACCCACTGTCAAACTTCCACCAAAGGTGTTTACTTTTATATCTAAGAAGAGTATCAAGTTTTCTGGAACAAACACACCTTTGACTGCTCATATATTGGAAGTTGCACAAGTAGTTAGAGATGCAGAGCAAGAGCAAGAGCAAGAAGAAAATTCTGAATCAGCAAGTCAAGAGTCTCCAGTTTCAAGAGAAGATAGTGTTCCTCAACCTACTGCTTCTCAACATACTGCTTCTCCACATACTGCTACTAGGGAAGATGCTGCTCCTATGTCCATTCCTATCCATGAGGAGTCAGACCAAGGTATGAATCAACCACCATCTCCTAATGATTATACTTCCACAAATATGTCTCAGCAATTTGAAGAAGAAGAGGCAGAGATGGATAATTATGCCTTGACAAGGGAGTTAAGGAGGCTGAAAAAGGAGAGTGAGGCTCAAGCTGCTCAGATAGTCAAATTAAAGACTAAGTTTCAAAGATTGAAGAAGTTTGTTTGGCCACTAGTTCAACACCACCGATTATGGGTAAAGTCTCAGAAGAGGAGTGGTCAAAACCCTAAGAAGGCTTCTCAGTCAAAGAAGAAAAAGTCAAAGAAGCAGTCTTCATTCCAATTGGGGAGGAATTTAGAGAATTTGAATGAAGATGCTGGATTTAATCAAGATGCTGGATTTATTGATGATACTCAGATGACACCACCTGAAAATATTCCTCAAGAAACTACTGAGAGGAAGAGTGATGAAACAGAGCAAATCAATATTGAAGAAGCTGCTGTTGAAGTAAGAAGTGGTGATACTGAAGAAGTAAATTTGGAAGGAGCTGATGTTGAAAGTACTGCTCTTCAAGGTACTGTGAGGCAATTTATAATTACACCTAGAACTTTGGATTTTGAGGAAGATATCGGTCCTTCAAGTCAAGTTCAAGAGGAAGTTGGCCCTTCTAAACCAGCTCAGGAAGAAGATGTTATAGCTCATACTAACAGTGATGATGAAACGATTGCTGACATTATGATTAATATGTCAAGTCAAAGAGGCATCAGTATTCATGAGGTTGAACAACAACATCATACTTCTTCACAACCTACCCAGGAGTTAGATCCAAAAGATAAAGGTAAAGGGATCATGGTAGAAAAGAAGAAGAAGAAGCTGACATTGGCACAGTTAAGAGAAATTCAGATTGCCAAAGGTGAGGAAGCAGCTAGACTATTGCAAGCTAAGATAGATGATGAAGAATCTAGGAAGCTTATTCTTCAAACACAAAGGCCAATTAGTAAAGCTAGAGAAAGGAATGATATGATGGCTTATCTGAAAGGTCAAGGATATACAGGTTTGGTGAAATTGACATATACAGAGATGAAGGATCTGTATGATGCTGTTAGGGAAGCTATAGAAAAGGATCTTGCAAGCATTTTTTCGTTTGAAGATAAGGAGCTTGAAGATAGAAGAAAGGAAAGAGCTGTTACAAGGAGCTCAAAGAGGAAAAGAACAACTGATGAACAACCATCAAAGAAGTTCAAGGATGCATTTGAATTAAGAACAGACACAGTTGATGAGCTAAGGAATTATCTTAGAGTTGTTGACTTTGAACATCCAAAATTAAAAGAAGATGCTGATAAGAAGTCCAAGATATCTACTTTTTCAGTTGTAGAATCACAAGAAGGAGATTATCTGATCTTTCATAGACAAGATGGAAGTTTTAGAGTAGTCAATTCGTTATGGGATATATTACATCTGATTGACAGAGATGATATGCTTCAGTTATATCTCCAAGTGCAAACTTACTTTGAGCATATTCCACCACAAGGAGTAGGTTTGATATTGCTAGGAGATCTCACAACCATCTGGGAAACAGAAGAAACAAAGGATAGTACTTTGTGGGAAAATCAAGAAAACTGGGAGATTAACAGATGGAGATTCTTTGAATCAGTTGGAATACACGTTTTGGAGTTAGAGGATGGCACTATGATTCATATGCTAGCAGAACAGAGATATCCACTCACAAGAGATCTGATGATCAGGATGCTAGAGCATGGCATGGAAGTGGAACAAGAGAATGAAGTAGCATTGATGGTCATAAAATTATTCATCAAGTGGACAACTGAATCTGAAGATTAATGCATAACTACTGGTATGATTTAATTATTATATAAATCTTTTGAAAAATAAGTACTTTCTTCAAAGTACTGCTAGTCAAACAGTACTTTCTCAAAGTACTGCTTGCAGCATGAAACCAGTAAAGTCTTTTGATAAAATCAGTAAGTTTTGATAAGTGCAAAAACATTTTGAAGCACAAAGATTAAACAGCAACAAATGGTTTTGAAAGCAACAACATGGTGTTAGTACTTGTACTACACAACAAATGGTAATCAACTCACCCTGTTTAATAAACAAGAAAGAGTTTGACTCATCATGAGGGTACGGCTCTGATGTGATTATCAAATCCGTTTTTAGTTGACAATTTACTAAAAATTGTATGGTTTTCAACTCACCATATCTATGTTAGTGAAGAGTTGGCTAGCCCACAAGATAATGGCTTTGTGGTAAAGGCTGTGGAAAACCATTATATGGTAATTAGTTCACCATGGTAGTGATTGTACTAAAAGAACTAGCTAGTCCAAAAGCAAACGGCTATTTGGTAAAGACTACTCAAATCCGTTGATAGCTGATGATTTGCTAAAAATCATATGGTTATCAATGTACCATGGTTTCTTAAACCTAAACATTGGCTACTCCAGAGTTAATGGCTTTGGTAAAGAGACATCAAAATCCATTAAGTTTTCAATGATTCACCTCTCACAGGAGTTAACACACCTGGAAGTGATGAGAATAGTATGAAACTTTTAAGATCTGATGTACCTATTGCCAATATGATGCTGAGTTGCTGAAAAGAATTGTTGCTGATGAAGATTGAAGATACTGATTGCATTGATGATAACAAAACAACGAGACAGACTTCAAAGATACAACCTTTCCTTGAAGATAAAGTGTTGAAGTTAAAGAAATACAAAGGAACTTGAAATCAAGCAAGTAGAATTCAAGTTAGGGGAGGATTGTTGGGCTATAAAGTTAAAGTACTGCTGGAATATCAAAGTACTGCTGGAAGTCAAAGTACTGCTAATTAAGTCAAAGTACTGCTGCTCGTTGAAGGACTGTTATGCAAATATGTTTAAGGACTAATGTGTAATTCTAGAATGTTCGTATTAGATTAGAGTTATAATTAGAATTACTTGTCGTTCAAGTATTGTAAACCGACTAGGGTTTTCCTTGTGCCTATAAAAGGATCCCTAGGTTGGCATTAGAGATACGGTTTTAGAGAGACAAGTTCATACGAATATTAGAAGCTTATTAGAGTATTAGTGATTAGAGTTTGTTAGTGAATCTGTGTAAAGAGCAGGTTCAAGGTTTTAATAATATTCGAAGTTGTTTATTAATTCTTCTTAGCTTTGTTAAAGTAGATTCCGCATACTTAGCAAAGTATATCAGTGTTTCATCATTAACAGTTTTGATATTATTCAAGGTTGTTAAACCATAGATAAGCTACAAGTTAGTTTGGTCAGAGTATATCGATCCAACACTTTTGAACAACATAATCATCTACCTAAGATGATTGGTGTTAGGATGGTTTAGATTAATATATCGTTTGCACTGACAATGAGATGCATGATATATTTCAAAAGAAAAAAAATGTGCATGTGATCCTAACAGGATTAGGGTTGGATATCTCTAACGGGGTTGAGGTAACGAAGTTCTGGAATTCTAGTTTGGATAATCCTAGGTGTGTGTTAGAGATAATTTGGTGTATGAAGGATTTCGTATGATTGTGAGGATTGAAGGTTGTTTAACTAACTATCACTTATCCAAAGTGAGGAGTAGTTGTAAGGTTTGAGGGTGATGATCGATGGGTTGAAGGTTTTTAGACTAACTATCACTGTCAAGAGTGAAGTGTAGCTAAAAGGTTTGAGTGGGATTGATACAAGGGATGATCCTAGTTGTGTGTTAGAGATAATTTGGTGCATGAAGGGTTTCGTGTGATTGTGAGGATTGAAGGTTGTTGAACTAACTATCACTTATCCAAAGTGAGGAATAGTTGTAAGGTTTGAATGTGATGATCGATGGGTTGAAGGTTCTTAGACTAACTATCACTGTCAAGAGTGAAATGTAGCTAAAAGGTTTGAGTGGTATTGATATAAGAGTTGAAGGTTTTTAGACTAACTATCACTGTAAAGAGTGAAGTGTAGCTAAAAGGTTTGAGTGGGATTGATATAAGGGTTGAAGGTTTTGAAACTAAATATCACTGTCAAGAGTGAAGTTTAGTTATAAGGGTTGAGTGTAATGAGGAATGATGTTAATGTAAGTTTTGAAGATGAGATGCAAGATAAGCTTGCAATGGTGATGCCTTATAGAGGCAAGAGTTGTGGGATTCGAACTAAAAGTTGGTGGTAGTGTCCTATGGTGTAGTGAGGGAATCCTAGGGTGTATGTGAGTTTGCAAAATTTTGCAGGTTTGAGGTTAGGGATGCAGGGATCTGGAGGGAACAATGAAAATTCGTCAAACATAGGCACGGTACAACTAAATACCACACGGTACCATTAAATTTAACGGTACCGTAGCCTATTTAACGGTACCGTGACCTGGAAGTCACAAATTTTCCTGTGCAGCCTAGTTCTGGGCAGCTAAAGGGAAGTTTCCTAGGGAATAAGAACCACATTTGTGTGTTCTTGAGAGTGTTTGGTGAAAGACTATATGAGTGTGTTTTCGCTCCCCCTTAATCTATGACCATCCGGACAAGATGTAAAAGATAAAGAGGAAAACAAACGTTGACGGAAGCGATGAGCTTAGTATTGTCATGACAAGTGGTGGATAGCATACGATAAACTTCACCTTTAAAGTCACGTAGCTCTTCTCAATCATTGTGAATATTCACAGAATATTTATATGATGAGGCATGTGATTACTTGGAGATATCCTAAGGGTTAAGAAGATAAAATATTCAGGGTTGTGAGGTTGGTGATAAGGTTCTAGTGGGGTTATCTCAACTTATCCTAGCGGTTCTTCGCTTGAAGTGTGTGGAAGGTGAGTGGGATACGGAAGCATTGGTAGTGTAGAACTAAGGTTGAAAGGTGTAGATAAGTTGGGAAGATAATGGATACGGAAGTAACCATACATATGGTGTGTTCAGTACCATGCGGAAGTGAAAGGAGAAAAATCTAACGAATCAGAAGATAGACAGAATCTATTCTGATAGGAGACGGTTCTGGTTCAAAACTACATCTAGTGGGTTTTGATAATGTTGGTGAGAATTGAAGACGAAATAAACTGTCTCAGCAGATGGCGGTCCTACGGTACCGTTAAATTTAGCGGTATCATCCCCTATTTAAGGGTGTCGTGATCTGCTGAGGTCAGTTTTGACCCAGAATTAGATTTTTGACAAAGAAATTTCACATATGTTGTGATTTTTCTGGACCTTAGATTAAAGGAATTTATACCGAATAAATTCTTTTAGAATGAATCCAACGGGATTCGATGAACGTTAATCGAGAGCGAAAAATGACATTTAATTGCATTTCGCAAATTAAATATACTTTAAATATTTCGGATGAAATATTTAAGTCGTCATTAGAGTTCAAGAGGATTTTACGAATAAATCTCGCTGATTTAGTGAGATTTTTCGACACGAGGAGAGAATTTATACCTAATAAATTCTTTGAACGGTACTGGACGAGAAGAGATGACTTTTATATTTTCGAGGAAATACATAGGTAGTCATTAGAGCGATGTGAATGATGACTTAATATTTTCAGTGAAATATTTAGATAGTCATGAGAGGGATTTAAAGAATGACTCAATATTTCCAGTGAAATATTTAAAGAGTCATGAGACGAGACGCACGAGATGACTACAATATTTCCAGTGAAATATTCAAGTAGTCATAAGAGGGATTTAAAGAATGACTCAGTATTTCCAGTGAAATATTTAAAGAGTCATGAGACGAGACACACGAGATGACTACAATATTTCCAGTGAAATATTTAAATAGTCATAAGATTTATGGAATATGTTCTATTATTCCTAGACCTAGACGAAGATGGTTAGGGGATTCTCGGTTGAGAGGTTTGGTTAATTTACAGATTTCGATGTGCTTCGCACGCGAGTGTTACACGGGGTTTTGAAAGACGTAAAGCTAGGCCTATGGTGCTGATTCGCAGCAGGGTTTGGGATCTTAAGAAGTGTATAATCACACGAGGATGAAAGGAACTACTAATCACTTATATAGTAATTCGTGAGTCCTTTGTCACCCGAGGGTTGATGTTAGCTTTTAGCTTTTGGATGAGCGTTTTAACATATGTTGTTAAAAGGCTTGAGTATGATGTTTCGGATATGACATTTAACAATTGCGATCGCAAGTTAAACTTACTTGAATATTTCGGATGAAATATTTAAGTTGTCAAACCTACTCCGAGTTCTACTAGGTTTGTATCTAACCTTCCCATGACAAAAGGGTGTATTACTTGGAAGAAGGCGAAGTGATGACTAGGGAATTAGGATAACTTCGCGACTACTTTGACTTATAGGTTTTGACACTAGTGTATGACTCTATGACTTCTAAGGGTTCATAGTGATAGGCATACCTAATTCCTAATGTGTCAAAGGGACATAGTGTGGGTGCAAACTTTACAAGCAAATCATGTAAAATGCACATAAGGAACAGATGCAAACATCATGCAAAACATGATAATCATTTAGCATTTAAGATCATGAAGACATTTAATCATATCTTACGAGAACATGTTATCATTTTGAAACACGTATGTGGGATGCAAGCAATCTAGGTTTGCTAAGGCAGATCTTAATCACTACTTGTTTAAAATGAAATCCTAACGGGAGATAAGGTTCACCAATGTAAACTATCTCTAGTCAAATGTAGGAATGAAAAAATTTTAAGTTAGAGAATGAGTATGAGACTATCACTAGTGGTGCTCAATTCAGGCTAAACACGACCATTTTTACGGGTTATACCACGAACCCAACTTCTCTCCTGGAAGCAATTCAACCATTAGGTCAAATTGAATTTCTAGTGCGATAGGTTCTCCAGTAGTCATTCTCATGTTAGAAAAATTCAAATTCCTATATTTGCCTATTGAAGTATAGAAAAGATGATATTAGCTTATTTCGCTAATACATGGTCTAATATGACTCAACTAACCATACTTTGAAAGTCGGTTAAGAGAATGACATATCTTACACAACTCTTAACAAAGGCAAGTGAAATGTTTTAATTTTGTGTTTGAGATTTAGAGGTTATTTGATGGAGATGGCGTATTTTATGATCTCTTGGACAACATCTTTGTTTGTTGAGTTGTTGCATGTTATTTTAACATGATTTGGTTTCCTAGAACCAAGAGACACTCTAATGTGATACAATGTAGAATCTACTACATCGTGTGTGTTTCAAGAATGCTCCTTCGCATATCTTGAGAAAAGAATCTAGTAAAGGTTAATTACCTCAATAGATCTTGTGAGTATTATATTTGAAATGAGACATATTGTATATTTCAACAAATATGCTTTTCTAAGAGGAAACTTATCACTCTTACGAATGCTTAGTGAAACAAGCATTTTAGTGTATGACCAATTTTACTTGTTTATGCAATGACACATGTTGTATTAGGTTATTATTCAACTCTAATATCCTATATTTTTTAACTGGATGCAATGTATTCTCTTGTAACATAACCATTCATGTTACAAAAAAAATAAGATGTGTAGGATATAAGTTATCCTTTGTCAATCTTTTGATTAGAGAAATACATGTGATATTCTCAAAGATTGATGACTTATATAATAGTTAATAACATATTATGTGTGACACTTTTACTAGACATGTGAGTTTGAGTGTTGAGTTGTTCATGAGCAAAGTTTACATATGTTGTTTGTTTGCTCGTGTTGGTTTTTCGGAAATGACACATTTACTAATTGCATTGCAATGTAAATTACTTGTATATTTCGGATGAAACATCCAAGTTGTCAATCCTAGTTAGTTGTGTATTTTATGCATCTTTTAAACATATTAGTTTAAAGTTTGGAACACAAACATTGGACAAGAAGACTCAATATGGCGTCTTCAACACAAGTGTGAGTTATGATCTGATGCATATTATTTTCGTCTTGAGAGGACGTCATTATTTTCATAACAGTCGAATGTGATTGAGTATGTAGATTCAAGATAATACATTTCATCATATTTTGATGTTATCTTGAAGCTAGACAAATAATGACTCCAATTTCATGTCCACACTCGAAAACTTGTCAATTAGATTCGATAATGATATCAATGATAATTTGAATAATGAATTGATATGTACTCGAAATCTTTCTTGACCCTCACAATCACTCCTTTTTAAAAAGAAAATAAAAATTTAAGGAGTGTGTTCCATTTATTCTAATACTAGTTGTATGTGTGAGGTTAATGACATATTAAGTTACTACTTTGATATTGTCATTTATTTTTATTTGAGAAAAACTATTTATATTATTAAGTATAATATTCTTAGTTTTTTGACACCTCATTGGTATAAAAATAATTATCTTAACTATTTTTATACAACATACGTAAAATACTAAATGTTTAAAACATTTTGTATGTGTGTTAGATCAATGCAAGTTTAATACATTTTCTTTTACTTAAATACTAATGTACTAATATGATCTTTTATCTTGTTTAGACAACCCATGGTCAAGCAAGACAAAATGATGTAATGTTTTAGAGATCATGTTACGGATTTTATGAAAGTGTTAAGTATTTTGGGGTGATATACTTTTTACACTTAAACCTTTGAAAAAATAATTGTGTAAGACAATATCTTTCGACACACATGATCTACCAACTTAATTTCTATTCCTAAGAAAGTTACTAAACCATTTTAAAAACTTGCAACAAATGCAAGAAAAATGGTCTATGCCTATATGCAATGCAAAATCAATTACGTAACTTAGTGCAAGAAGTCTAGTCTAAGTACTATTGACGCATAAGCCGAAAAACTAATAATCGACACATAGCAACAAGGAATGAAAGACACTTATGCTTATAGATAAAATTATCTCAACTAAAGATAACAATAAGCATACAAAAATATTAACTAACAATACTAAGACATAAAGAAAAGCAAATAGCCATTTAGCTTAACGCACAAAAATACTTATCGTCATTTTGTGTATTAAGTATAACAATGTATACTTAGCTTGATTTTATTTGACAATGAATTGATTTCCTCCCCATTACAAAGATTTTTACCAAATCACTTTGTGAACACGTCAAGGTTCAAAAGTTGAAACGCCCTTTTTCAGTTTAACCAAAAATTTATGCAAACGACATAACCAAAAAGACCTTTAGTTGAAAATCAAGGACTTTAACATACTTTCATTTAGAACTAATTCACAAAAGTATCTTTCAAATGAAAGTAGACTCAACTTTGTTTAAAATTATGGGTGACACGACTCCTACGGACTTATGGTTGATTTTATAAGAATTTCTGAAAATGACCCAATACTGAAAACTGACAGACAGAGGCACGGTACCATTAAATACCCCACGGTACCGTTAAATATAACGTTACCGTCCTATATTTAGTGGTACCGTGTTCTGTATTTTTTTCAAAACTTCATGACTTAATGACTCGTTCTGAAAACATGACCGGACACTTAAAACTCTATTCTTTTAGTGATTTAAGAAAACCTTCAAGCTAGTATGACAAAGTATACTTAACGACAAAACTTGTAAGTATTAAGCAATTAAATACTTTTCATACTTTATCACCTTCATAGGTAATTTGATTCATGGATCGTAATCAATTTTGAAAACCATTTGTTTTAAAAATTTAAGCGACGTGGCTCTGGTACCAATTGTGGAAACCGTAGAGGGGGGGGTGAATACGTTTCCATTTAAAAACTTAAAACTTTTTGTATCAAACACCCGATCAAGTGTGACGTAATATGAAAAGTGTCAACTATGGTCATAAGACATCTAGTCATGAATATAGTAAACTACATCACAAGCACAATCAAACCATGACACATACTTAATCAACATAACATAAGCAACTAGTCACACAAACATAAACGCAATGCAAATATAAATATAAAGCGATAAAGAATGAAATGAAAGTAAAGAGATAAGTAAGAAGGCGCAAACCAGACACGGTGATTTATAGTGGTTCGGTCACGAAGCTCCTCTTCGCCCTACTCCACTCCCCGAGTACCCAAATCGAGATTTACTTCACTAATCAACAAGCTCCCTTCAGGCGGAGAAAACCGTACACGTCGCTTATCCTATTTCCGACACAAAGCTAGATGTCGAGTGCTAATCTTAGCTAGCACCAATCTACCACGATCTACCCATGATCCACATGATCAATCACACAAGCCCAATGGCTTCAAGAGATCTCCAAGATCTCGACATGATCACAATGATCTACTCCCACTTGACTCGATCTACCCGATCTACCCTTAATCCACTTGATCAATCACACATGCCCAATGGCTTCAAGAGATCTCCAAGATCTCGACAAGATCACAATGATCTACTCCCACTTGACTCGATCTACCCTTGATCTTCTTGATCAATCACACAAGCCCACAAGCTTCAAAAGATCTCCAAGATCTTGACAAGATCACAATGATAAACCCTCACTTGACTCAATCTACCCTATCTACCTTTGATCAACTTGATCAACACACTAGCCCAATGGCTACTAGAGATATTCAATATCTGTATAAGATCACAATGATCTTCCCTCACAAACTCTCAAAAGAAAAATGATCTTGATGTATGCTATGATACAATCAAGAGTGTAACAAATGTTACAAGTGCTTCTACCTATAACTACAACACTTTGTATCTACTTGGATACCTTGTGTTCTTCTCTTGCACTTGAAGAGGAATGACAACACTTTGTATCTACTTGGATACCTTGTGTTCTTCTCTTGCACTTGAAGAGGAATGAAGAGGATCTCTTGGTGGGATGAAAGGATCACTCTTAAACAAAACTAAGACTCTCTAAATGATCAAAGAAAGTGATCTAAGTGAGGAGGGATTAGACCAGAGAAAACTGACTGGAAAAATCAAATTGGAAGTGTAAAATGGTCCATTATTTATAGGCAAGGGGAAAACTAGCCGTTACAGAGGCACGGCTCCACTAATTGTCACACGGCTCCACTAAATTTAGTGGAGCCATCGGTACTTTAGTGGCACCGTGGACGCTCCTCCGTTTGTTTTTAGTGGGGAAGGTTTATTTGGGAATGTTTGAAGCTGTTTGGGGGGGAAAATGGCTGTTGGGATTTTTTATACTAATTTTTCAAAATAAAACATTTCTTTTTAATTCAAAAATGATTTGTAAAATATATTTTTTAAAGAAATGTTTTGTCACATTAAAAATGTGAATTTTAGAGAAAAATGTAATCCTTTGATCATTTGTCAAGTAGTAGATTTGTTTGTCCATACCTTGAGTGATTTACATCGGGATGGAAATCTACGACTTTGTTGAAGCATTCTTGAGACGTCGGGAAGTGTTGATGTAAGTATGCATTGATGATTTGTGTTTACAAGTAACTTACACATTTTACGTTATGTATTACAAGTTACATGTTTGTCATTATTAAAACCGAAGAAACCGTTTAGATTAAATATCGTAATATTTTCACTAACACAGTCAACAGCCCTCACTCGAGTCTTTGAGAATGCCAAGTCAAAGTGGAGTCGAGCTCATCACTCGACCTCGACAATAATCTTATGCAAAACTGTGTTGCGTCAAACATCTCTATCTTAATAGACTTCCAGGATAAACACACAAGTTTCTTCATGGGCTTGTGTGTGTGCTTAGCACATTCAAATTCGTCCAGCCCCCATGCGTATATAGTCCCTTGCTGTCTAAGCCTACTAGGCCCAAGTTTGGGTGCGTTGGGTGTAGCAGTAGTCCAATCCATTCGAAAACCCCCTTTTGGTCTTAAGTTGGGCCACAGCCCAACAAGGATAAAAGACACATATATCTTAGCCGAGTACATATATCTAATCGACAAAATAAAAGGAAATTTATATCGCAACCATTGTACAAAAGTGTCGACGTGATCTCGTTATCAACTTACCTCACAAGTCAATTCCGGCATATCTCTTTTCACATAATTTACAAACCTCGTCAAAAACTCACATCAAATTGTAAAAACATTAAATTGCGACACAAACAATATATATATATATATATATATATATATATATATATATATATATATATATATATATATATAATATATATATATATATATATATATATATATATATATATATATATACACCCATTATTGTAAACATTTATAAATTTGCCACGTAAAAACCCTTGTGAACAATTAACTTACTTAAATCGTTTATCAAAATCGTGAACACATAAAGCGGAATTTTAGGAAAATATACTTAAGATTTTATAACGATTTTAGAACGACTTTTTCCTAAACATATAAAATTGTGACAAACCAGGACATCAACATACATGTACGGGTCATGCCCGACTCCTATTAAATAAATGTACTTATTATATAAAACGGGACAAACAAAACATTTTGAATACAACCGTCATACGTTAGTTTTCAAATTACAAATCATTTAAATGAAGTTCATCACTTACACATAATTTTCCTACATTTCAAAACATATATAACTAGTTATATAATTATAACGACTATTTTTACATATCCTTAACAATTTCGTTCCAAGACCCCGACAACGTCTAGTATCGTTCATAATCACTTTTCATTCATCGTCCTTTGATTATTGCCAAATCAAAATCTTATTCGTCTTCGATATCTTTATTGTCATATACATTATGTATTAAATTTCGTTGATACTTGGAAGACTATTTTTAAACTCAATTGCTGCCACACAAGCAACAACAACATACTTGGAAGACTATTTTTAAACTCAATTGCTGCCACACAAGCAACAACAACATAAACACTTTAAACTCAATTGGAAGCCAATACCCGCAAATACTTGGAAGACTATTTTTAAACTCAATTGCTGCCACACAAGCAACAACAACATAAACACTTTAAAACTTTTGAATTAAATTTCGTGGAGACTTAATTTAGATTGTGAACTAAAGCATGCCCTATTAATCTAGGTCGCGTGTTGGTGCCGTACACTTTTTGATTTACTACATCCACTGTATACCCTATTAAGGTGAGTTTATAGCCCCACTCTATTTATACTTGTTTTACAATTGGGGTGAGAAACATGCAAAACTATTTTATGGACCATCACTATTGTTTTTATCAAACTATTACGTAGGTTAGCCTAAGCCCTGTTATGTCCCCTATTGCCCAAACTCATGAACCGTCAATTCCCGTTGAAAAGCGCGGATGTTATAAATAGATCTATTGGGAGTAACGTCCCCGTTTGGTTTGACCGGATAGGCAAACGAGCATATACCATGTCGAAATGCAAGTGTCTGGGATAAACACTTGCCGGGCTTTTATATTTAACATGCTTCTAGAGCAAGCACACTGTTATAGCTTCAGTTGCATGAACTTAGTGCTAGCGTAATAGACTATTTTTATGGTAATGTTCATATACAAAACTATTGGTCCAAACTTGTTGTTTACTGCTTTAATTTAAACCTATGAACTCACCAGCTTTTTTTGCTGACTTTTAGCATGTTTTTCTCAGGTGTTTAGGCAACTCATTATTGGCAAGGCATGGCAAGGCGATGGACATAAACTATTTACCAAAGTGTTATCACACATTTTCAAGACTTGTTTTTTAGGGACCACTAAACTCTTGGGCTTACTTGTTAAATTAAAAACTCAAATGAAATCTTGATTTAATCTATTGAATGTATTTTAACGAAGTATGTATTCCGTTCTTTATTATCTTGTGTTATGACTTCCAATTTAGTAGCACCCCATGACCCGAATGCTTCTGCAAAGCCAGATTTTGAAGGTGTTACACATTAATATACCCGACCTACATGGTTATCGGACTTATTGGGTTGACGAACCCAATAAGGGTCCGATAAGCGTGTTGGAGGAATTTATTATTATGTAACCTATCCTTATTACTTAACTTTTATTGTGATTTAGTTTTTGGGTTTAATAAGTAAGACGAATGAATTGTTGCACTTATCGAGTTGACAAATTCGATAAGGATCCGACAATTCGTCCGGATACCTTATTAAGCTTTGAAATTTAACCACTTGACCTTGACCTTGTTTTGTGAGTCATTTACGTTTTGGTCAGTTGTCTTGGGGCACTTGAGTCAATGTTGTGTCACCACTACACACACGATGATACCAAACACTAGTAAATGGATTCAATAAGCAGATTTTGGAATCGAAAGTGGGATATATTTGGGAATAGTTAACTTTTGGAAATTTGTACACTTTTGGAATAGATGTTAAGACAAGTTTACATTATAAGGTCGTGCCGAGTCCGTAGTGCCGTGAAGTATTAGCTGTTGTTGTGCCTTACTGTTGTAGACTTGTGTATTGTGCTTTGCTTGATCGAGGTGAGTTTCATAGCCTCACTTTTACTTTAATAATGTTTTTATTAAATATGGGGTGAGAAAACATGCAAAACTGTTTTGAATGGACCAATTGTTATGTTATGTTTTTGATATGTTTGCTATATTAACTGGCTAATATTATATGATGTATGCGTTGCAATTGTGCGGGAATATTATTGTATATGCCGCAATTGTGTGGGAATATGATGGTATGTGCCGTAGTTAGTGCGGGACTATAGTGTGCACCTATAGGAATTATTGCTGTGTTTGGACATACTTATGTGTGGGTATGATTGGTTAGTTGTGACTTAGTCCAGTATAACAAACTTATTACCGATTTGGTCCACCGTTAATAGTTTGTGAAAACCTATGAACTCACCAGCGTAAGCTGACTTTTAGCATGTTTTCTCAAGTAATTAGAGCTGTTGTTTGGATATGTTACTGTTTGGAGGCTTCGCAGAAGGGCATGCTTGAAGGATCAATTGGAAACTCTGATAAACTGTTGGGACCCATCTTTTATTTTATTTTGGGTTTACTTTCGTTCTTTTTGGAATAAATGTAACTCTAAAATTTTGGATTAAATGTTTTATCTAAGCAGATAATGCTATTCCGTTTTCTTGTGCTCGTGTTGTGTACCAATCCCAATAGCACCCGAAGCTTTGATAAGACTTCTGCTGTAGCAAATTTTGGGGGTGTTACAGATTGGTATCAGTGCTCAAGTTATAGAGAACTTGGTGCTTATCAAGAACCTAGACTATAGCTACTTTAAAAGTATTTGATGTGGTTTTTGCACTATATGGGTTGTTATTTTGAACACTTATACCTACCCTCTACCGTTGTCACAGACCATGCATTCCTTTGCATCAGACGTATGTGAGGACATCCTTTTGATTGGGTCCCGTTTAGTCCGACCCCGGATGACTCTCACTCAGGACGATCCTTATGTGATTGTCCGACACTCAGCCATTGCTTCATCATCATCAGTCCCTCTAGTGTCACCGACTCATTTCACTTCTCAGCCATCATCATCATCAGCTAGTCGCCCTAGTACTTCCCGACAGCTTACTTTGCACCAGTCATTAGCCCGAGCCCAGACTCCTAGACTTGTCTATCGTAGTACTACGCATATATTAGTGAGACCACCATCACCACCCATGCACTTTGCAGCTCACTCTCTTCTGTCATCACCACCCACGTCATCATCTCACAGACGATCCAGATCACCCGACTCATCGCCACAGTCATCCCATGGTTCACCAGCACCGCAGAAACGTCGACTCAGAGACCCATCCCCTGAGGAAGAGGATGAGGATTATGAACCTGAGGAGGAACCTCGGGAGGAGGAGCAGATTATCCCTGATGAGATTGTCCCACCAGAGCCTGACTCGCCAGAGCAGTTCCAGGTGCTTGCTTCACCGGCGCAGTCATTTGAGCTGGCTTCACCACCTCACTCCCAAGAGCCTGAGTTCTCACTGGCCTCAGACTTACCATCAGAGGTCGCCTCAGAGTCCGCCGACTATGGAGAGATAGGTCGGATCTGGGAGCGGCTTATCACCCATGGGAGTAGGATCAGCCAAATGGCAGACCGATTAGCTGGCGTATCAGCGACGAGACTTGAGGTGGTGGAGAGGGACATGGGGACATTAGCTAGTAGGACCACGTCATTGAGACTAGACTTGTTGGATCTGCATGACATGATGGGAGACCTACAGAGGGTTTTCATGACAGCTCGCGATGCAGACCGAGCTCTCTTGCGCTGGGTCGCCGAGCTGCATACAAAGGTTTCTGAGCTCATGAGAGATCGCGAGGCTCATCGCATTGAGATTTCTTCGATATGGAGACAGATGGAGAGTATACAGACTACAGCGAGAGACACCCGTAGAGATCGTGGCTAGTAGTGTTTAGGTTCCGACTGTTGTACCATCTCTAAACCGAGGAGTCCTCCGTTAGAGATGCTAGTTTATCATCTATCCTTGTTACTTTGTTGTTTGTTCGTATCGTTATCATTTTGTTTTGTTGTATTTTCGGAACCATGTATCGTTGTTGATGTTTTATGGATGAGAACTTTTAGATTATCGATTGAACTTGATGTTTTGATGTGTATATGGAATAGTACTTTTGTTATTGTGTTGGGTGTTTTTATACCGGTATTCTACTCTGTGTCACTCGTGTCCGATTGTGATGTACCCGTTGTCTGAACTTTTATGATACTCTTATGTTTATGATCCAGATCTATGGCACCAAAACGAAACCCGCCCAGAAACACTCGAACCAGAGCTGCCACAGCTGCTGCCGCAGCTGCTGCAACCACTGGTCGTCGTGGTCGACCTCCAGTTCGTAACGTCAACAATCGAAATACCGACAACCAGAATACCAACAATCGCAATGATGAGAATCAGGGCGCCAACAATAAGGATGTCAATGGTCACACTTCGCCTAACACCCATACTGTAAACCAAGCTGTTATTGACCAACTCGTGGCTCAACGCGTCGCGGAAATCTTAGCCGAGACTAATCACTCAAACACCTCTGCTGGAACTCCACCACTTACTAGGAACCGCGGTTGTACGTATAAGGAATTTTGGAGTTGTGGACCAACCGAGTTTGGTGGAACCGAGGGCGTTTTGTTTTAATGAGGTGGATGGAGAAGACTGAGTGTATGTTTACCGTTAGTAACTGCGAAGAAGATGCTAAGGTGAAGTATGCCACATTCACCCTGAAGGATGAAGCGTTGACCTGGTGGAACAACTATCTCAAGTCTGTTGGAAGTGAAGTGGCCTACGCTATGACTTAGGATCAGTTCAAAGCATTGCTGATTAAGAACTATTGTCTGCGAAATGAAGTTAAGAAACTAAAGATTGAGTTCTGGAACCATAAGGTGAAAGGTACCGACATGACTGCTTATAATCGCCGCTTTCAAGAGTTGTCGTTACTATGCCCAGAGATGGTTCGTACTGAGGCACTCAAGATTGAGCAATACACTGATGGTCTGCCCTTAGCTACTAGAAATGATGTAGTTGCTACAAACCCGACAAACCTTCATGAAGCCATCACGATAGCCCAGCGACTAATGGACTCGTTGGTTCTTGAGAATGCAGAAAAGGGGAGGAATGATAAGTGGAAAAGGGATGATCACTCTAAGGGTGATGATCATCCGAACAAACGGTAAGAGACCGCCAAAGTGTATACTATCAGGGATGGAGAGAAGAAGGGATACGAATGGAATCAACCGAAGTGCAATCATTGTAGGCGTGATGGGCGTGCGTTGGAGTAAAGTTTTGGCAGTTTTAATGCCTACTCAAGTTTTAAATTTATATTTAGCCGACTTATCAATAACACACACACTTAACGAGCAGTGTACCCGGTCAGTATGAATATAATGGTAAGTAGAGTGTCGATCACTAAGAGTGGAACGTATTATCTGTTATTCTAATCAGTATTTTAATATCCTAACGCAAGGGGGTTTCAGCCTGAGAGACTGGCACGATTTGTTTGCAATTAAATAATAAAATAAACCAATAGGCACGAATCAGCAAGTAGCACACACGTACACAGATAGATACTTGAGACAATAAGAGGGCTGTCCTTATGATTAAGTAGATTGTCACTTGTTTTATTGATAGCTTTATATGAAGTGTATGTAATTAACCCTTTCTCGTTGGTCCTAATCTTATCGGCGAGTAAACCCTTAATGATTACTTATGTCTAAAAGTTATTCCTAAGTGATCAATTTAGTAATAACCGTGGGAGCCACATTATGTCCCGCAGTCAAATGCCCGCAAGCCACTAATAGACACAGAGGTTATCAATGCACTAATAAGTAGTAACCAAAGACATCAACATATAAACTTTAATTGATGGGAAAGCAAGTATTAAAGGGAGTGCAAATCTTTCGTTGTCACATTACACAAGCCACCAATCCTGATGAATTAAAGTTTGCTAACACAATAAAACAAAACTACTTAATGAATTAAACACATGCAGCACCTTCTTACAGCTCTTGTATCTTTGATTCGGGTATGTCTTGTGCTGCCTCCTTGACTGAATTCGTCCTTTTGTTCCTCTGTTCGAACTTAGGTTATAATATAATGCGTACGAAATTCGTCTGGTCTTGGGGTATTTATAGTTTCTGTCTGAGGGAAGATGCGGCGCATCTACTAAGTAGATGCGGCGCATGTACTTAACTTCGCGTGGGGTCCAAGATTATAATATTCAGGAATATTCGTACACCGCCAGAAGATGCGGCGTAACTCCATGATTAGATGCGGCGCATGTCCTCTTGTATCTTGGATCGTATCTGGTGATATCTTGATAGAGATGCGGCGCATGTCGAGAGTGAGATGCGGCGCATCTGGAGCAGAATTGACTTGATCTTGTCCATGTCAGTAGACTTTCACTTTATGCACGTTTTGCTCCATTATTAGTCCAAAATCGCTAAGTTTCACCAAATGCTTGTTTTTACCTGAGAATTACAAAAGTAAACGATTAAGTATCAATCCTCATACATAATATAGTAAAACAAGTCAATTTAATAGGATAAATGATAGTAATAAAATGTACTTATTTGAGTTCATCAAGGCGTCACCACCATGGACAGTGTACTGTCGTGTGTCACAAATGCTCAAAGGTAGGACACATAGCCAAAGACTGTAGATCCCAACCCCTTGTGATGGTGCAAACCACTCAGGGAACGGATTGAAAAGCTAGTGTCACCTGCTATAGATATGGAAAGAAAGGACATTACAAGAATGAGTGTCGAGAACCATGGAACAGAGGAAACCAAGGGAATGGTGGAAATCAAGGAAACCGAGGCACGGGAGGAAACTGGCAGGAATCTAGGGTAACCAAGGCGCCGAAAATCAGCAGGGAAATATGGGAGCAGCCCAAGGGAGGGTGTATGTTATTGGGACGGAGATCAAAGAGGATCCAAATGCCGTTACTAGTACGTTCCTTCTCAACAACCGTTATGCTTCCATATTGTTCGATACTGGTTCCGATAGGAGTTTCGTGTCTACTGCGTTTATGCCTATGCTAGGAATTGCCCTAACTGCCTTAGGAATTGCTTATGATGTAGAGTTAGCAAACGGTAACCTTGAGAGGATTGACACCATCATCCGCGGCTGTACTTTAAATTACCTTGACCACCCTTTCAATATCGACCTCTTGCCCGTTACGTTAGGTAATTTCGATGTTATCACTGGAACGGATTGGTTATCCAAGTATCGTGCCAATATCCTCTGCGATGAGAAGATAGTACGAGTGCCATATGGAGATGAGATCCTAACCATACTAGGGGACAGGAGTGATCGTGGAAGTCCTTCCAGACTGAACATTATCTCCTGTACCAAGGCCCAGAAGTATGTTGAGAAGGGATGCTATCTCTTTTTGGCCCAGATCTCTAAGAAGAAGGGGAAAGAGAAGGGTGAGAAGCGTCTAGAAGACGTACCAGTTGTACGAGACTTTCAGGAAGTGTTCCCAGACAACCTGCATGGAATACCTCCGGTGAGACAAGCCGAGTTCCAGATCGATTTGATGCCCGGCGCTACACCTGTAGCACGAGCACCATATCGACTCGCCCCTACGGAATTGGAGGAGTTATCAAAACAGTTAGCGGAACTGTCGGAGAAGGGACTTATACGACCAAGTTTCTCACCATGGGGAGCTCTGGTGTTGTTTGTAAAGAAGAAGGACGGATCCTTTCGCATGTGTATTGACTACCGAGAGTTGAACAAGTTGACGGTGAAGAACCGGTACCCGCTACCAAGGATCGATGATTTGTTCGATCAGCTCCAAGGATCAAGTGTCTACTCGAAAATTGACTTACGATCCGGTTATCACCAACTCAGAGTTCGGGAAGAGGACATCCCGAAAACCGCGTTTAGAACCCGCTACGGCCATTATGAGTTTCAAGTGATGCCATTTGGTTTGACCAACGCTCCAGCGGTATTCATGGACCTCATGAACCGGGTGTGCAAACCATATTTGGATAAGTTTGTGATAGTATTCATAGACGATATTCTGATTTACTCAAGGAGTAAAGAAGAATATGAGAAACACCTGAGACTCATTATGGAACTACTGAAGAAGGAGCAATTGTACGCCAAATTCTCTAAGTTTGAATTCCAGATCCCAACCGTAGACAGTCAGGGAATTCACGTGGATCCAGCAAAGATCGAGTCCATCAAGGAATGGGCCGCACCTACTACCCCAACCGAGGTTCGTCAATTTTTGGGACTTGCCGGCTATTACCGGAGATTCATTGAGGGATTCTCTAAGATAGCCAAGCCGCTCACCAAATTGACTCAGAAGAACATGAAGTATGAATGGGGTAAAGAAGAAGAGGAAGCGTTTCAACTCCTGAAGGAAAAGTTGTGTAGTGCGCCTATCCTAGCCTTACCCGAGGGAAGCGAAGACTTCGTAGTGTACTGCGACGCTTCACACAAAGGATTAGGAGCCGTCTTAATGCAGAGAGAGAAAGTGATAGCTTACTCTTCACGCTAGCTTAAGCCTCAAGAGAAAAACTATACTACCCACGACCTAGAACTGGGAGTCGTTGTGTTTGCACTTAGGATCTCGAGGCACTATTTGTACGTCACAAAGTGTATAGTATACACAGACCATAAGAGTCTGCAACACATTTTTTATCAGAAAGAGCTGAATATGAGACAGCATCGCTGGTTGGAGTTACTCAGTGACTATGATTGCGAGATTCTCTATCATCCTAGTAAAGCAAATGTTGTTGCCGACGCTCTTAGTCGAAAGGAGATGATACCGCCGTTAAGAGCCAGATCTTTAGGAATGACAATCAGTTCGCCACTACCTTCTCGAATCCTGGAAGCTCAAGCTGAGGCGTTGAAAGAGGAAAACCGACCTGCTGAGAACCTGTATGGTATAGTAGAAAACAAGAATGGCTTCGTAAGGCGTTCTGACGGAACCTACTGCTATGGAGACAGAAGCTGGATACCGCTTCATGGGGGAATCCGTGAGTTGATTATGCACGAGTTGCACAAATCAAAATACTCCATTCACCCCGGATCTATTAAGATGTATCATGATCTGAAGAAGCTGTATTGGTGGCCTAACATGAAGGCTAATATAGCTCTATATGTCAGTAAATGCTTAACCTGTTCGAAGGTGAAAGCCGAACACCAGAAGCCGTCAGGATTATTGATAAAACCCGAACTCCCTGTTTGGAAATGGGAACGAATCACCATGGACTTCATCACCAAATTACCAAGAACAGTTAGTGGTTGTGATACTATCTGGGTAATTGTAGATCGTCTCACCAAGTCTACTCACTTCCTTGCTATCAGCGAAACCGACAGTATAGACAAACTCGCTCGTCTATACTTGAAGGAGATTGTATCTCGTCATGGAGTACCGATATCCATCATCTCTAGCCGAGACATCCTTTTTACGTCGAACTTCTGGAAGTCGCTTCAGACCGCCATGGGGACCAACCTCGATATGAGTACCGCCTATCATCCCCAAACAGATGGCCAGAGCAAGAGAACTATCCAGACGTTGGAAGATATGCTTCGAGCTTGCATCATAGATTTCGGAAAAGGCTGGGAGAGATATTTGCCTTTGGCCGAATTTTCCTACAACAATAGTTATCATGCCAGCATTAAGGCCGCACCTTTTGAGGAGCTCTATGCCGAAAATGCCGCTCTCCTAATTGTTGGACCGAATTTGGTGACAGTTAACTCAATGGTCCTGAAAAACGACCGAGAAGATTGTCCAAATTCGAAACCGGCTACAAGCTGCACGAGATCGACAAAAGAGCTATGCCGACCAGAGACGTAAACCTCTCGAGTTCCAGGTTGGAGATAGAGTGATGTTGAAAGTCTCACCGTGGAAAGGGGTGATACATTTCGGCAAGCGTGGAAAGCTCAACCCTCGTTATATAGGACCGTTCCAAATTCTCGTCAGAATTGGACCGGTAGCCTACCGACTAGAACTACCGCCAGAGTTGAGCAGTGTGCATAATGTTTTCTACATGAGTAACTTGAAGAAGTGCCTTTCTGATGAAACCCCGGTTATTCCTTTAAGACAGATACAGATCGACGAGAGCCTAAATTTCATCAAGGAACCTGTTGAGATAATGGATCGTGAAGTCAAGCGACTGAAGCACAGTCGTATCCCTATCGTCAAAGTTCGATGGAACTCGTGTCATGGCCCCGAGTTTACGTGGGAGCGTGAGGATGAGATAAAGCGGAAATACCCTCACCTCTTTTCTACTGCGACAAGTAACTTGAATTGAAACCCGGGACGGGTTTCTCCTGAGGCTGGGAGGCTGTGACAACCGGTAATTTTGGGAGTCATTTTAAATATCGCATTACGTTTAAAAACAAATAATTAATTATTAAGAACCTTTTTTGTGAAGTTATTGGAATTTATTTGGATTATTGGTAATGTTATTGGAATTATTGTTATGTGATGAGTGAAGTTTCCGTGTACTTTGAGTTGAGCACTACATGATTTGGCATAATATAAACCTAATAATACGTTTAATAAGTTGAATTTAGCGTCTTTAGCAAAGATATACATATTTATAGTCATTTTTCGTGGAAAAATGATTTTAAAAATAATGGTGTAAGTTAAAAGGCCTCGAGAAAATTTTATAAGGCTTAAACCAGCCTCAGAAATAAATAATGAAAAAATTAGTAACTTGGCACTTAGGCCCCTTGCCCAAAATTACATATTTGGTCCTTGTGGTTTGTAGGGTTGGCACTAATAGCACACAAGGGGTATAAAAATCCCATTATAGCAAATTAAGGTTCACTCTCCCCTCCCCTTTTGCTCTAGCCGTCGCCACCCCCCATAGCACAACTTCCGGCCACCTTTAGTACACCACCAACGCTAGCATTAACACTACACCGCCACCACACAACACCTCCTCTCGATCTCCTTAGTCCGTATATCACCCACACGCGCCCACAATCCCCACCACCACCTTATACGCGCCATCATCACCACTTTTTGGAGAAGATCCGTGTAGATCCGTGAGAGAAAAGGTAAGACACACCGTATTTCACCCTCGTGTGATACGGTGTGGGCTCGAACTCGTATATAACGAGTTGTTTTAATTATTTCGAGTGGGTTTGGGTAGTAACAAATGGGAAATCGTTTTAAAAAGCTAAAAACTAAATTAAAAGGTTCGGTATCATGGTGTGGTCACGTTATTTTTGTGTTTGGTTTTGGTGTGAGACGCGTGGTCGTGGTAACGAGAAGGAATAAGCTCCCTCGATCTTATTCTGAGCTTAAGGGTGTGTTTGGTTTAGCTTATTTTTACTTTGTCATGGTTTTGTGGTCGAGTTTGTGTGACATTTCGTAAATTCATGTCACTAATTTTTCTATTTTAATTACCCAACTATTTTATTTTTATTATTTTTTTTATTAACTTCGTCGGAAGTTATCCGCGTACGACATAACACGTTCAATTATTCAACCGACACTAGACTATGTCCCGTCTACACTTTTTATACACTTTTGGTTCCTTACAATCCTATTTTAAAAGTCACTTTCACTTTTTCCATTTTTACGTAAACCTTGTACCTTTTACGTCTTACGCGTTCTAAACCTTCATTTTTATGTTCTAACTACATTTAAATCCTCCGATGAACTCACCACTCATCTAAACTATTAAAATAGGTTATGAAAACAAGTTTTAATATTTTTGGAAGTTTTTATATTTTTACACTACCCGGTATTGCGTTACGTGTCTTAAAAACCTTACGTTTGAGTACCGGGAGCAACCTACACTACATTATACACTCAATACTACACTTATTAATAAAAATCTGCATTTTCTTTCCCCACTCCTTGTTGTGCCACCCCTTTTGTCCCACCTCACTTCACACTTGTCAAAAGTAAGGACAAGTGTGCTCATAAGTCTTCCAAAGGTAGCTAACTCCTCAAATCTCACTTCCACTATCATTTGTACATGCAAGAACATCAAATTTCTGGTTTCCTCTCCATTATTTTCGTGGGTTTGAAGAACAAAACACACCTCATATTGTGTTAATCCTATTGAAGATAATACAAGAATGAAGGCCTTGAAGTACTAGTAGTACTCTTGATTTATTTTCTTCTTCAAAGCTTGATTTTCTAGAGTTTCTTCAAGGATCTTTCAAGGGTTTCTAAGGTGATTAGAGGCTGCATATTCAAGGTCTCAAAGAAGATTTCAAAGTATTCTTGGTGTCTTGGAAGCTAGGGTTATCCTCATTGGTGTTCTTAGTTTCTTGGGTTTTCTTGGTTTTTCTTGTTGTCATCTTGTTCTTCATCTTTTGTAAGGAACCAACACTCACATTTTCTTTTGTTTCTCTACTGTATTTTCATGTAATTTATGTATTTTGTATGTCATATAAGTTCTTGATGCTTGAATATGCTTGGTACATACTAAAAATTACAAGAAAACCCTAAAGAACTAGACATGCAAACTGTGATTCTGAATCAGGGGCAAAGATGGAATAAACTGTACTAATCAGTAAACATTGGCCATAAACTAAAAATATGGGGTTGTAGATCTATGTCTTGCGGTCGTTTTGACGGGTATTTCATTGAATAACTCATCATGATGATTAAACTAGAAATATTTTCGTGAAACATGTTACATCTTGAGTAACAGATTTGAAACGTATAAAAGTCATTTTTTTTGTGAATAACCCACTGTTACTCAAAACATGAAAGTTTTATAGAACATCTTAACTTAAATTTGGCCAAAAGAATGGGGTCGATTGGACTTGTAAAACTCTAGATATCGCACTTTTCGCAGGACTGTTGTAATATTAGAAACTTCTGAAGTGAATAATATGGGTAAATGGGTAACTTTGCTACTGTATTGTAATTTTTGACTTAGTGGGACCCACAAAACTTGTTAGTACAGATGAATACCTTTCCGGGGATATAAAGAACTTAATTTTTCGACTTACGGTTTGCAAGTAACGGATTTTTGAAAGTGAACAAGTTATTAAAATTTCCATCAGCATTAGGATAAAAGTATAAAAATGTTTTCACTTCATAAAAATTGGACCTTTAAGTATATTGTTGAACCATCTAATATAATTTGAACCTTTAGACTTAATTTGAACTTTTTGACTAAAATTGAACCCTTTGACTAAAGTGAACCCTTAGACTTAAATTGGACCCTTAATACTTATTTTAGACTTAAGGATGAAAATAGACATAAAACTTGAATTATTGTAAGAAATACATTTTATACTTGTAAATCATTTTTAAATGCCAAATTAAATCTTGTTTACTTATTTAAACTTTATGTACCAAGCATAATTGAGATGTAACTTATATAACATATAGTAATGATTGTATCATTATTCTTAGAAGCTAAGACACGCGTATATTCTAGGTTGCTCGTAGAGTTCTTGCGGATTATTACTTCATTCTTCACTTGATTGTCTACTTTTGCTTACGGTGAGTTCATAGCCCCACTTTAACTCTTAAACTGTTTATAAACCCATTAGGGGAGATACATGCTAGTTTTACAAAAATGAATACAAGTAATTTTTGGTATGCTTAACCCGATTACATGATTATAGTTATTGAGTTATCTCTTGCCATTTAAAGTCCCTAACATCATGAACCGTTAATTCCATGGGAAGCGCTAATATTATGAATATGCATATTTGGTTTGACGATCCTGTCCGGATGAGTAGCGCTCATTGTTTTAATGGGTAGCATAATATTGAGTATATCTTGGTAAAATTGGCAAACTTACCCCTTTAGGGCATACTTTATTCCAGTTAAGTTTCGGGGTCATGAGCTTGATACTATAATCAGATTACCCGACTTGTATTCGTTACATGTCAATTTATGAATAATGCTTGTATTCAACTTATTATTTATTAAACTCTATGGATTCACTCAACCTTTGTGTTGACTTTTTAGCATGTTTATCTCAGGTTCGCAAAGTGTTAAATGCTTGGATGGGCGTGCAAGGACATGGATGGATGGACACGTGTTATTTCACATTCGATGGAACTCAAAAACTTATATTGTGTCTAAATTATGAACCTTTTGGACTCTTGTCCTGTTTAAAACTTTTGGGACCTAAATTCGTTAAACTCTGATTATATCAAATGAGAACTTTGTTTAAAAACATCATTAAATTATTTTGATGTTTTCTATGATTACAACTTCGATCTACAAATAACACCCAATTAAGTCTTCCGCTGTAAAACATGATTTTTGGGGGTGTTATAGTTTGGGTCTAGTCCGATTTACACTTCTTTAGTTTTAGTTTTCTTTTAATTTTTGAGGTTGTTATGGATGTGTTTGGATTGATCCGAGACCCCATGGGTCCGTTTGGATTTGGTTGCGTACCATGGTTCGAAGCTGAGACCACCATGGTCTCGGCATGGTAATATTGTGGTTATTATTGAGGTTGAGATTGGAACACGGATTGGCTTTGGAATTTGTGATGTTATCGAGCCGTAGGGTTAGGGCCGATTGAGGTTGATCGATATTGTTGAACTTGGATTAATATTGTGAGCTTGAAATAATATTTGTGATGTTTTGAGCGACGTCGAGTGCCACAGAGACTTTGTAGTCTCGGCGTGATCTCGACAAGCCGAAAATGGATATTAGACTTGTTATAGACATATGGACTATTCGGTTGACTTATTGACCCGAGAATTATAAAACTCTAAATTGTGACTCGAAACGTGAGATGACTCGATATATATTTGGTTTACAAATAAAATGGCAAAAGTGGAAAAGGGAAATGACAATAATAATAATGACTTAAAAATATTAATTAACAATTATTATGTTATTTAATATTTTTGAGGATAAAAATGAAAGTATTAAATGAAACAAAAATAGAAATATATATACGAGTTATTAAACGTTTCGAGGGCACGCGAATTGAAGGATACCACATATGGAAATATTAATGTTTATATGGAGTTATTGTCGAGTTATGGATTGGTTGACATTAATATACCTACATGGTTTTCGGACTTATTGGGTTGACGAACCCAATAAGGGCCCGATAAGCTTGTTGGAGGAATTTATTAGTGTGTAACCCATCCGTATGACTTACCTTTTATTGTGATTTAGTTTTTGGGATTAATAAGTAAGACGAAGGAATTGTTAGACTTATTGAGTTGACGAATTCGATAAGGATCCGACAATTCGTCCGGATACCTTATTAAGCTTTGAAATTTAATCACTTGACCTTGACCTTGTTTTGTGAGTCATTTACGTTTTGGTCAGTTGTCTTGGCGTGCGTACATTTTTAAGGGGTCATTTAAGCCTAAAATCGCATAAATATGATCAAATATTGCCTCAAATCGTTTCTTTTTGTATTTTATGTATTTGGGACGAGAATTCTGGAAATCGGCACTTTTGGAGCGGATTTGGATGAAAAAGTGAAGAAAACGACGAAGTCGCGAAAAAACCTGATTCGGTTGTAAGCACGGGGCAGTTTTAAATTTCAAGTATTTCCCGTTAGATAAAAGAGTCACTTTAGGAAAAATGAAAATTCGATCTTCCACTGCGAGATTTGAATTGAAAATCACGTTTATGTCTTTTGTTTAATGTTTGACTATCGAATGTTTTTGGTTTTTATGATTGATTTTAAAAGCTAGATTAAATAAAAGAAAACTACAAGCAAAACACTAATATAAAAACTAAAATACGATAATAAAGGATATGCTTGTCAAGTGAGGCGAAAAAGATCATTAAATGTGAATTATCGTTTAAAGTGGTGAATTAATACCCGTTTTAAAAACTATTTTCTCACAACGGTGGTTTAATTTGAAAACAATATTTAATCTTGGTATCATCACTAGATTTAAATGATTGATTATCGTAACGGCTTTTGCCCGTTAAAACAACCAAGTAAATAAATTTAAAATAAATCCGGAAATTATTAATTAACAATCTTTAATACCCGTTAAAAAAACCTATTTTCTCACAACGTTGATTTATTTTGAAAACAATTCTTTATCTTGGTAAAATTACTAGATTTAATTAATCACTCTAATGGCTTTTGCTCGTCAAAATAACCAAAAATCAATCCAAGTAACCAAAGATTATTAATAAACAATTTGTAAGTTTCCACACTTATTTCTCAAATCACAACCCACTTAACAAGCATATAAAATAATCTACTCAATAAGCATAACTATTCTAAAAGCAACAAATAAAGCAACAATCATAATAACTAAACGAAGCAAGACAATAAACATAAAAAGAGATAATCGAAAAGGGATTACAAGTCATCAAATATAAGACCGAAGGTAAAATGAACTCGCAAAAATAAACAACAACGACTTTCATCTACAAATTCATATACCTGAATCTTTATCTTTGATTTCTCCATAGTTCCTCTTTAATCACCAACAATTATTTGATGTTTTAGAATTTTTAAAACTAAAAATAAGATAAAGTTTAAAACTTTATAAGTAAAAAGTATTAAAAATTAAACTTAATATAAAAAGATTCAAACTTTATAAAAGAAAATGACTTAAAAATGATATTTTTATAAAAAGTTTTAAACTTTGTAACACAAAAACATAAAACTAATAAGTTTATAAAAGAAAATTTTATAAAAAGTTGATTAGAGAAGGTAAAAGTAGAGATTAAGAAGGTAAAAAGAGATTAACTAAAACATTAAAATGAAAGCTTGAATTTAATAACACGTAAACATAAACTAATAATGATTAAAACCTTACTTAAACAACAATTTAAACTCCCTCCGTCCCATATTAAATGTCTACTTTGACTTTTTAAGTCTTTCTTGTTAAACTTTGACTGTAAATATTTTTATTTGTGCTATATAATACTTGATGAGAATTATACCAATGAAAATATATTTAAAACGCAATCTATTCATATATTATGCATCAAATATTATATAACACAAATAATAAAATTAAAGGTCAAAGTTAAACAAGAAAGACTCTAAAAAATTAAAGTGAACATTTAATATGGGACGAAGGTAGTAACAAAGTTTAACTATTTAGATCTACACTAAACTAATTCTACAAATGAAATTTAAAAAAATATATAAAAAAAAATAATTAAAAAAAAAAAAGAGTAAGATGTAGGAGTAATATTGTTGACGTTCTTCCCCTCTGTTGCTTGATCCTCGTTTCTTTTATATACTCCAAACTCGACGTCTGCTCCAAGAAATATTTTGCCGTCTATAATATGCCACGTATCCTAATTTTAGTGAGTTAAAAATTTTAAGCCAAATGAAGCTTGGGTTGGGTCGGATCTATTATTTCTTGAGTCCAACACTAAGCATGCATTTTAGGCTTTAAATAGACTAGAAGAGATAATGATTTTGGGCTTAATCTTTGGGCTTCAATAATCTTTAGTAAATGCTCGAAATTTCAAACTTTTGCTCCAATATCCGTGTCTCTTACCAACAATAATAAATAACAACTTTAAAAAATATATGCACATAAAATATACATTTTTGTTATTTATTTAGCCGTAAATGAGAGTATGTGATACAAAAAATTATGTGTAATTTAATAGATATCAAAACCTGTCAGACATAGGAGTCTGACGGCGTCACATGCTACAACGTTACGCCGTCCCTTGCAATTCAAGACGGATTTCTAGTGGAAAACTAACAAGTGACGCCTCAAAAGAATTTGAAAACTTTATAACCTGACGCCGTCAGGTGTATATTGGAGGAGGGCGTCACGCTTTAAGTTAACAAGAGACGGCCCAGAAAGAATTTACAAGTGACGGATTCGAATCCCTTTGTGACGCCGTCAGAGCGTCGATTACACAGACGAAACCCTAATCCAAGGCGAGTTGACAGCGTCAGAAGCTATATGCTGACGTCGTCACCATTGTAAAATTATATATATTTTCGAATGTTTTCATTGTAAAGTGTGGACATCTTGTGTAACAAACCCTAGACGATTTTGACATCCATTGTAAGGCTTTTGTTGATATAAATAATGCCTAAACATGTTATCAATATTCTTTCGATATCTCTATGTTTTGATAATCACAAAATGTAAAATCATGAAACGAAAGATCATGACGTAAACAAGTATTTAGTTGTAAATATCTATTTTAACAACTCAATCACTTAAGGTAGGTATAAACAAATGCTTAATGCATTATATGATCAAAGGAACATTTACTTAAACACTAGACTTTTTATAAAATGTCCAAAACATTTTATATCTTTTAGAAAAACATTTTTGGTAATAAATAAAAAGGTTTAATTCATTATAAATTTATGAATTCAAATTTTCAACCAAAATTGGTAAAAATGTTCCAGAAAAACCTTCCCCACAAAAAGACAAATCTGGGCAACGGTTCAGTGGGGCGGCCCCCTTAATTATACTAGGCAGCCCCCTTAAAATTAAGGGGACCGCCCCGCTCCTCCAGCTGTCCAGATTTGCCTATAAATACTGGACTTTCTCTGGACTTTTTCCTCACCTTTTGCACCCCAAACCTTCTGTTCTAAATCTTCTCTAATCTTTGTAAATCCTTTCTAAAATCCTTTGATCATATTCTCTTAAGCATTGGTTTCCAAGTGATCCAAGCTTCCACCATCAAAGTGCAAAAGAAGAATACTCCTTCAACTAGAGAAGAAGTATTATAGCTTAACTCATATCATTCTTGTAGTTGTGTAAAGTGTTGTATAGTTGTGATAAGTAGATCTAAGTGTAAGTAAGTAGTTGTGCTTGTAAAGAAGTAGTGTAGAAGTAGTGAAGCCGTCGTGAAGAAGTCGTGAAGCAGTCGTGAAGCAGTCGTGAAGAAGAAGTCGTGAAAAAGTCGTGAAGCAGTCGTGAAGAAGGTGTGAACTAGTTGTGTAGAAGTTGTGAATAAGTTGTGAGATTGGTTCTAGCTACGATTAGAACTTGACATCTAGCTTTGTGTCGTTAAACCGGTGTAAGCTAAATTTGTGTAAGGTTTCTCCGCCATAAGGGAGTTTGTTGACATAGTGAAGAAAACTCTCGAGTAGGTGACTCGAGGAGTGGAGTAGGGCAAGGAAGGTGTCCTTGTAGCCGAACAACTATAAATCTCCGTGTTGTGGTTTGATCTTTCCATCTCTATCTTTCATTTCATTATATTTACTTTACTTGCATTGCTTATCTATATTTGTTTATATTTGTTCATATTGATCAAAAGTTGAATTCACATAAGATAGAATCGAAGCTTTAAAAAGTAAACAAAAGTTTTCACAATAAAATTAAAAAGACGTAAAACTATTCAACCCCCCCTTCTAATTTTCCACAATTGGTATCAAGAGCCACGTCAAACAAGATTTTTAAAATTAACTGTATTTTAAAACTTGAAACGATCTATGGAATCTGAAAAATATTTAGAAGGGCAATCTATGCAAAGACCACCACTATTTGAAAGTGATGGATTTCTTTATTGGAAAAATTGATTCGAAACTTATGTGAAGTCAAAAGATCTAGATCTTTGGCATGTTATTACTAATGGTGATTTTTTACCTATTCAACATAATCTTGAAACTAAAAAGGATGAAATAGTACCTTTTGAAAAACAAAATGATGATTTAAAAAGAAAACTTTCTAAAAATAATGAGGCAAAAATGGTTATTTATAATGTGTTACCACGTAAAGAATACGAAAGGATCTTTATGTGTGAAACCGCAAAAGAAATTTGGAACTCTTTACTAATAACTCACCAAGGTAATAGTCAAGTCAAAGATAATAAAATAGATCTTCTTGTTCAACAATATGAACAATTTACGATTCCGAAAGAGGAATCAATTGATAATGCTTTTGCTAGGTTTAACACAATCATCACAAGTTTAAAGGCACTTGATGAGAGTTTTTCTAGTAAGAATTTTGATAGGAAATTTCTTAGGGCTCTTCATCCAAAATGGCGAGCTAAAGTTACGGCGATTGAAGAATCGAAGAACTTGTCAACTCTTTAACTTGACGAGTTGATTGGCAACTTGAAGGTCTACGAAGCAATAATCAAGAAAGACTCCGAGATGGTCAAAGAAAAGAAAGAGCAAAGCAAGTCAATCGCGTTGAAAGCTAGGAAAGCATCAAGTGACGAGGATAGCTCAACCTCCGAAAGTGATGATGAAGAATATGCCATGGCCGTAAGAGACTTCAATAAGTTTTTCAAAAGACGAGGAAGATTCGTTAGACAACCACATGACGAAAGAAAGGCACTCCAAAGAAACAAAGACGACAAAGGTAGCAAAAGCGAGAGGAAGTGCTTCAAATGCGGTGATCCAAATCATCTCATCGGAAGATGTCCTATGATGTCAAAGGAGCAAAACCAAAAGGCGTTCGTTGGAGGAGCATGGAGTGATAGTGACGAAGACGAGAAAGAAACCACAAAGGAGGAGAAATGTCTTATGGCTAAGACATCAAGTGAGGTACATTCCGAAACCAAATACTTTAGTGATGAATATTTATCATTAGATGAAAAAGACTTAGATAGTGAATATAATAAATTATGCAAACTAAGTCAAAAAGTAATGAGTAAAAATAAATCACTAAAACATAAAAATAACCAATTAGAAAAAGAAATACTAGAATTAAAAATTAAATTACATAACTTAGAAAAAGGGAAAGAAGTTTTTGAATGTAGAACATGTCAAGAAACTAAAAATGAAAACGAAATACTTAAGGAAGAAATTTGTAAACTTAACAAATTCGAAAATAGTAGTAATTCACTTAGGCAAATAATAAGTATTCAAAGAATATCAGGAGACAAAACCCGGGTTAGGATTTAATTCAACTAAGGATTCAAATAGTGAAACTAAAAATGTAAAGTTTGAATGTGAAACTAGTGAGCAAAAACCTTTAGATTTAAAACCTAAGTATATACTTATGAAAGATAGGAAAATACCCATAGCTAGTAATGAGGAAGTAAAAACATTTTATAAACCATCCTTAAAAAATGAAGTAGAATCCTCTAAACCAAAGTTAAGGTCAAAAACACCTCCTCCTAGAAGACCACCTAGTCCTCACCCTCGGCCTAAAACTCCTCAACCTAGAAGAAATCAAAATAGACCAAACCGTCAAAATAATAGTCACCCAATGTGGAATTATCCAAATCCACCAAGTTTTAATCCTTGGGGAATACTTCCACCATATATGCATCCGAGTCAATTGCAAACCATGTTTGGTTCAAACAACTATGGACCAATCAGACCATGGGGACCAAGTGGCTAGAATTTCAACTCATCGGGAAAGTCGGAATCTCTTTCGTAATTGGCTTTTATAAGTCAATACTCTTTGAAGTATTTGAAGACCTCATGTTGAAGACAAAAAGGTACGCCTCTCTTTCATGCTCACCACTATATGCGTAGATTAATGAATTAGCCTATTGCATGCCCCCTTTAGTCTTAAATGCTTAGTTTAGTAAATACTTATGTGTTTGTTAGTAAGTTCTCTTCTTATATACCTATATTACTATAAAATATATATATATATATACATATCCTCTCATAACCTAGATACGTCATTTGTTGACTATCTAGAACTAAAAGAAATTGTTCGTCCTCGAACCTTTTCTTCCCCCTTTGCTCTTTTGGACTATAACGTTCAACATGAAAATCTTCTATGTCCACTCTCGCAAAACTCATGGTGATGAAGAGAAGTGAGTTGAGTGGATCAACATAGAAGTCGAAGCCGAACCTTCGCACAAGAAAACTATGTAACAAACTCCCATCGTCATTAGCACTCATCTCCGTCCTTTCCTCATTATCCCTCAACATCATTCAACATCCCACCTTAACACATAATATATATATATATATATATATATATATATATATATATATATATATATATATATATATATATATATATATATATATATATATATATATATATATACACACACATACACATTCCCTTTTTCATTCCTTAAACCCACCTCTGTCAGCTTGACATCTTGATCATTTTATCCAAAATTGTCAAGAAATTTTCTTAACGAAATGTTAATAAAGTGTGTCAAGTATTCCCTTCTCGTGCCAATACAACCCAACGTATTTTTGATATATAATAAATCTATATATACATATAAATATTTTGCCGTCAGAAACAAAACACAAATTTTTTTTGTTTTGAAGGGCGGTCCCCTTAAAATTAAGGGGACCGGCTTGTAAACGAGGGCGGTCCCCTTAATGTTTAAGGGGACCGGCCATCTGCTGCTGCCAAAACTAATTTTCCTTCTAAAATCTTTGCCAAACACCCCATTTCACAAACACACCTTCCTCTCCCTCTGCTGTGAACGAACCAAACACCAAAACCACTCACCAAATCACCAGTTCGGGCTAATTTCGCAAGGGGCAAACACTTATATCTCGATTAGGAACATATTTTGTAAGTTTTCCAATACACATTTCATCTAATTTCGAGTCCAATCATAATTAGATATTTTACTTGATTTTTTTTCAAAACCGAATTTTTGTTGAAATTAAGTCTAGGAATCATATAACCAAATGCTTCTCATATGATTAGAATGCTTAAGCAACCTAGAATCTAAGTAATTAAAAACCCTCATGCCAAATTTTGAAAAACCAAACACCCTCAGTCAAAATTTGTTATACATTGTTGAATTATGCCATAAACACTTGTTAAAACTAATCATATTGTTTTATCACAACTTCTTAATCCTACAAATATACTTTTCAAATCATAAAAAATGTTTTTTTTTTATAAGAAAGTGTTTGGATTAAAAGCTAGAGTCATCAAAACTTAATCAAAATAAAATTCACAACTACTTGCCAAGTTTATAAATGCGCAACTAGTTGTTTTGAGTCATCAAGATACATAATTCATATGTATATTGAAATATTATTTATTATTTTTGTAGTTAAGGGAGCGTTTGGCATAACATTTTGAAAGAAATTTTTGAGTCAAAATCTACGTTTTCAACTTTTTCAATAAGTTACTTAACATAAACACTTGTAAGAAATAGCTGGATATACAATCTAATGTTTGTCTAGTCATATTTCAAAGTAGCTTATGATGTATAAAGGAGCGTTTGAATATTTATGATTCTTTATCAAAACATTATGATAACTACTTCTTAACATCATAAAATACATTTTAAGCAAGTTAAAAATTAAAACTAAGGAACATTGCAAACTACTTCTTAGGATTTAATTTTTAGAGTCGAAGTATGTTTGTGTTCCACATAAGTAGTGTATATAACACATGCATATTTTTTTTTATCTTATTTTTCTTGTTGCTATCTTGTTTAGGTGAAGATGCCTAAAGTTACGGTTGGTGATGTCTCCAAAACCAAGGAATATATTCCTAAAGTCTCCGCTACTCCCGGCATTTCTCCCGCTATTGCATGTTTCTATCGTCCCATCGAAGATAGAAACATTCATGAAGGGAGAGTTGTCGATCCATCCTTCTATCTATCCGACCAAATCGAACGAATGTTCTCCAATGTTCGTCTCGATTGTCTTTTCAAAATCAACGAACCCATCATTCCTCGTTTCGTTCTTGACTTCTACAGCCAAGTTACGGTGCAAACCGATGACTATGGTTATATCTTCATCTCCTTCATGATCAAAAACGAATTCATCACTCTTACTCTTGCTCAGTTTGGTCAAATCCTCCAAATTCCTTTCAACGGTCAAGCCGTTTTCTCAAATGAATGGGATCTCTCATCTCTTGAGAAAAATCGGCCTCAGGGTGGTCCATACTATTCTGAGATTCCAACTCCTGACGACATTCGTCGACTACTCGAGCTAGAACGTGGTACGACTAGCCGAAGAATCAAGTCAAAGAATGTCAACATTCATGCAAACCAAATTCTTCTCAAAGAACTAAGCCCCGACATGAAGCATTGGGAAGAACTCATTCGCGAGAATGCGTTTGGTACCGGCGGACACCGTGACCACCTCACGGCTAGCATCGCTCACATGTTGTATTGTGTTGTTGCGGAAGAACAATACAATTTGGCTTATTTCTTTGTCCATCGTATCATCTCCGCCAAAAATACTCCACATGCCAATCTTCCTTATGGTATGTTCCTCACTAGACTTTATCGTTTTGTCATGGAACATTACCCACATCTTGAGAGTGATATCTATCAATTCGTTCATCCCGTCTTACGTCCTCTCACTCGTAGCCAACTTCGTCGATCTCGAAGTGACAAGGGCAAATCTCGTCGCCCTAATCTCTTCGCACCGCGTAGTTCCACATATCATCGGAGAGATGATGATGAGGAGGAGGAAGGCACCTCACGTGTTAGTACTCCATCTCCCACGACGTTCGTGAACAATCTCCCGGAACTTAATTATTCCGACTATCAAGTTCCTCTTCCTTCCGAACAAACCGATCAAATCCTATTTGAACGACAAACCGCATTACTCAACACAACTCAACAGATGCATGAAGAGGTTAGAGGTGGTTTCAAGTCAATAGGAAAAGCTTTCAAGAAGATTTTCGGAAAGAAGAGATAGAGATGTGGATGTTGGCTTATTTGAACAATATTGTTATTAGACAATTTTTTTTACAATTATTTGTTTCTTGTACTTTATAGTATGTTAGTATTTTAACCATTTTCTTGATTAGAACTTGAATGCTATGCTTAAATTAATATGCTTGCTAATGATTAATAACATGCTTATTCTATAATATGATTATTTTAGCCTAAATGTATACATGCTTATTTAAACATGTTTATGCCACTATTTAATCATTCTTGATGTACATGATTCAAATGGAGCTTGCTGCAAATACACCCTAACAATGACCCTTTTCTGGAAATTTTTTCAAATTTGGTCGCCTGGGAAAACACCAGATGGGCGGCCCCCTTAATTAGCTAGGCGGTCCCCTTAATTTTAAGGGGGCCGGCCTACAATTAAGGGGACCGGCCATCTGGACAGTAAATTTTACTGTTTTCTTTTGCATCTTGTGACCCCTTTTATCTAGCCCCAGCTACCATTTCTCTTTATGAACGAACTGGTATTGGAATCTTACCACAAAACCTCAAAAATCTACCTAAACTAACCACATTTTCATATTATAAATTCCCTCCAAACAATCACCTCTCATTCCATCATCCTTCATCATCCCAAATCACCATGTTATCACCTAAATCCTCCATCTCTAAGACTCCAAGGAAGCAAAGACTTGTCATCATACCACCAAAACAACTCTTCATAGATTTAACCCAAGATGACACCAAAACTCCATCACCACCACCTCAATGTTCATCCCCAAGTGCACCAAATGCTCCATCAAAAACACCATCTACTCATGGCACATCATCTTCCTCCATACCATCCACTTCATCCATCAATGACTACATCAACTCCCACCTACCATCATCACTACCAAGAGCATCATCACCACCTTTCACTCAAGAACATCCATCCACCCAACTTGCCATTTCCTTATCACCCATCACACCTCTTGATGCTCACTTCTCACCATCACCAATCCCACAACCATTCTTTCCCATACCTTGGGCATTGCTTGAAGCCCATGGTGACAATTGTCTTTGTTGCATCCATAACCGGACCATAATCTTTGGTCTTAGAGATGAGATACACTACATGTTTTCATCACTTGAACACATGCTTACCAACCCACCTCCACCACCACCTCCACCATCTTCACCCACTACACCACCACCACCTCCATTTTCACCCAATTAAGCACATGCAATGCTTAATTAAAAATAATCTTCAAAACCATTTTGTGTGCAAGCCCCATGGAAGATCATGTACTCCTAGAATGATTATGTAGATTGCATTACTTACTAGCTTATGTAGGATTGAATGTAATCTTGTATGTTTGTGTATTTATACACAACATTTTTAATGAATATCTTTCTTTAATATGCATGCTTATTTTTGCCATATATATGCTTGTGCTTCTAATATTTTTCTTGCAAGAATTCCATATATTGATTCATTTATGCACACAAACGAGGGGGAGTACACACCTAGGGGGAGTTATCTTTCCGACAAATTTCATGTCTAACATTTGTCGGCTAAACCTTTTTGATTCTACAAAAAGGGGGAGAAATAGATATAAACTCACTAAATACTTGATTAAAAACTAATTTTTCAATTTAATGAGTTTAGATTTTGTAATCATCAAAAAGGGGGAGATTGTTGATATAAATAATGCCTAAACACGTTATTAATATTCTTTCGATATCTCTATGTTTTGATAATCACAAAATGTAAAATCATTAAACGAAAGATCATGACGTAAACAAGTATTTAGTTGTAAATATCTATTTTAACAACTCAATCACTTAAGGTATGTATAAACAAATGCTTAATGCATTATATGATCAAAGGAACATTTTCTTAAACACTAGACTTTTTATAAAATGTCCAAAACATTTTATATCTTTTAGAAAAACATTTTTGGTAATAAATAAAAAGGTTTAATTCATTATAAATTTATGAATTCAAATTTTCAACCAAAATTGGTAAAAATGTTCCAGAAAAACCTTCCCCACAAAAAGACAAATCTGGGCAACGGTTCAGTGGGGCGGCCCCCTTAATTATACTAGGCGGCCCCGCTCCTCCAGCTGTCCAGATTTGCCTATAAATACTGGACTTTCTCTGGACTTTTTCCTCACCTTTTGCACCCCAAACCTTCTGTTCTAAATCTTCTCTAATCCTTGTAAATCCTTTCTAAAATCCTTTGATCATATTCTCTTAAGCATTGGTTTCCAAGTGATCCAAGCTTCCACCATCAAAGTGCAAAAGAAGAATACTCCTTCAACTAGAGAAGAAGTATTATAGCTTAACTCATATCATTCTTGTAGTTGTGTAAAGTGTTGTATAGTTGTGATAAGTAGATCTAAGTGTAAGTAAGTAGTTGTGCTTGTAAAGAAGTAGTGTAGAAGTAGTGAAGCCGTCGTGAAGAAGTCGTGAAGAAGAAGTCGTGAAAAAGTCGTGAAGCAGTCGTGAAGAAGGTGTGAACTATTTGTGTAGAAGTTGTGAATAAGTTGTGAGATTGGTTCTAGCTACGATTAGAACTCGACATCTAGCTTTGTGTCGTTAAACCGGTGTAAGCTAAAGTTGTATAAGGTTTCTCCGCCATAAGGGAGTTTGTTGACATAGTGAAGAAAACTCTCGAGTAGGTGACTCGAGGAGTGGAGTAGGGCAAGGAAGGTGTCCTTGTAGCCGAACCACTATAAATCTCCGTGTTGTGATTTGATCTTTCCATCTCTATCTTTCATTTCATTATATTTACTTTACTTGCATTGCTTATCTATATTTGTTTATATTTGTTAATATTGATCAAGAGTTGAATTCACATAAGATAGAATCGAAGCTTTAAAAAGTAAACAAAAGTTTTCACAATAAAATTAAAAAGACGTAAAACTATTCAACCCCCCCTTCTAGTTTTCCACAGCTTTTTCAGCCTTTTTCATCCATGTTCAATTGAAGATAAGTTATTTGGTTAATCATTCAATATGTCTATGTGTTGTTTGATTACTTGTTATCTTATCTTTGCTTTAACATGTTAGCTTAAGTTTATCTGTGTTTGCTTAGGTCTAGTGAATCCTAGTTATTGAATATTGATTTGTTGTCTCTTGTTTAGTTGATTGCCTCGCGTTAGGCTAAGAAAACTGGCTGACCTCTTATATGTAACTAGCTTGAACGTCTTAGAAAACGCAACCGTAGAGTGCACTATTAGTTTTTCTCGTTGTATTTATTGCGTGGATTGCGGCTTGTAGATCCTATATAACTTAATAGACTTGAAGGGATTTAGGGGAGACTGAGATTCATAGAGTTGAGGACTTCGGCACCTCCCCACGACCAATGTTAAGGAATACAGCGCTTCAACTAAAACAAGGACGTGACAATTCAACAAATCAGTAAGAGATAACTAGGGAGTAATTAATTCTAAGTGAACACGTTTGTTCTATCATAAGAGTTACCACCAATTTACTTTTTCTGTTTTAATTAGTTTTAATTTTAGTTTAATAATTAGTTTTTGGGTTAGTTGATTAACAACTAATTCCGCCCGCTCCTTCAAAACCGAGATTTTTAATTGCTTTTCATAAAATATAAAAATACAAAAAGAATCATCCCTCACCTCTAGACCTATCTCGTCATACATCTTGACCTTTCCACAACTATCGCGAGACTATTCCCCTAGAGAACGATCAATCACCCGGACTTACCTATACTACACTACAATGGTTAGGTACCCTGCCTAGGAGGATTGTAAAACCTTTTGCGAGGGTTACAACTGCCGCATCAATACCCCTTAAGGGTCGTTAACATATGATGGCTCGTGATACCACTATAGGTGATGATGAATATAAGAAACATATTAAAATAATCAAACGCAGCGGAAACATCACCTAGAGACGGATCCATATAGCCATATGATCAATCAATAATAAATATAACGATTATATACCTTTGTAGCGTGATCACGGATTCACTAACACACCAATACATACGAAATGGAATGAGAAACCCTAAAAGATCAATAAAGTCAATCTATTCTATGTGTGAAACACACTGCACGTCCTTGATCACCACCCGATGCTAGTCTTGACCCCGTAACAATGATTCTAGCTTCAACCTCCAATAGATTAAGCAAGAATAAGATCAAAAACCACAAACCCTAATGGGTGTTGTGTTTGTGCCGTAGGTTTTGGAAGAGGGAGAAGGGGAGAGAAAAATGGTAAGTTGTTAATGTGATACGTACTCCTTAATGACCAAATCAATGAGTAGTTATCAACATATAAGTTACACTTAGCCCCTTGTTTTTCCTCCTCTTGTTCTTTTCATACCTAGGCTGGCCATGGACCTAAAAAATGGGCTTGCCCATTTATTTTGTCCAATCCAATATGCTAAGTACTATATTAGTAATTAGAAATCCGTTATTGATCCCTAGTTACGTAGTCGTTTATATATTTTAAATACTATAAATACAATCTATAAAATGGTGTCTCTGTGTATAAGTGTGTGACCCCATAGGCTCACATATATCTAGCCATATAATTATTTATTATGACACAAGCATACTCCAATAGCTTCGTCACGTTCTCAATGTCATCTTCTATATTGGTTTTATATTCCGGACCTAGTTGTAAGCATTCTTTGTAAAAACCAAATATCTTTTTCATCACATAGTCTACTCCTCTTCTCTTATCCTCTTCATTCCTATAGTAGACCGATTGCTTAAGTTCCTTTTCTAGGTTTGGCATAAGACAAAATTGTTCAATCTTATATGGCATTTGATAGGCAATCTCTTCGGTTTCATCTGTAAACCTAACTATCCCTAACGATGGGTCATAAGTCATTCTAGAAATCTCCACGAATGGCTTTCCTAATACAACATGGGATAAACAATTATTAATCACCGGACGAATATCTTCTACAATCAATAAATCCGTAATATATGTGAAGTTTCCTACATATACGTGCATCCCCTTAACTCTCCTAACAAAATTATTCACCCTACCCGTTTCGGGATCTTTTCTAGGCCCCAGTTGCATTTTCATTACCCAATTGTGATGGATCCTAGTCATAATGTTTATGGGGGATCTAAGGTCAATGTACGCCTTCCACACATGCACGTGCCCGATGTTACATGGTATGTTTATGTTAGATGGGTCACCCGTTTTTATGATTGGTGGACTTATGAAATACGGTGTCTTAGGATCATCTAATAAATACTTATGGTATGCACGTTCATCCTTTGTAGGAAACTTGTTGAAGTAATCACTATCTAGTTCTTCCATTTCCTCCTCATCATCATTCTTAATTTCCTCCTCAGGATCACCTTTGTTCTCAATTACGTTTTCCTTATCTTCTTCCTCACTACTCCTATTTGGTGGTTTTAGAGTAATGACATTGACAAAGTGAACATGTTTAGATGATGAAGGATCCTTAACCTCGCTACCCCCACTTGTGTTTCTAGCAATTCTACCTGACGGGGTTATCACTTGGTTGTTGAGTGCCTTCAACAAATTGTCAATCTTATTGGTCATCTCGCTTTGTTGTTGTTTGAAATCGGCTTCAAACTTAGTTAAATGAGCTTCCTGAGATGCCATAAAATTAGACATTAATCCTACAAAATTATTGGAATTTTTGGCAGGATTATTGTTGAAGGTACGGTTCGAGGATGAACCATTTGATTGGAAACGATTGGGTGGATTTGAAAAATTATTTGAAGAATTTTGGTTTTGTTTCCACCTAAAGTTTGGATGATTCTTCCAAGATGGGTTGTATGAATCACTTTAAGTGTTTTGCTCGGGTTTGAAAGTGAACCACTTGTCTCCCGCTCCGTCGATATGCGAGGATGCATAATCCGTAAAAGCTTGTTCGGGGAGTTCCATGCAATCACGAGTGTCATGGGGACCACTACATAACTCACATGAAGAAGTGATTTTGTTCACTTGACTTGAAGGTTTAGGAGCTTCGTAGGATTTCATGAGAAACTTGACTTGGTCTTCAAGTTCCATGATCCTACGGTTGGGAATGCTTGAGTTATTCAAAGGCAAGGATATTGCCTTGACCATTTTGCTCAACTCGCGGGGGTCATTCCAACATTCGTTGTCATAGAGAGCAAGATCTTCAATGATTCCCCACGATTCTTCCGCATTCTTATTACGTAGCTTACCACCGGCCGCTTGGTCAATGGTTTGCCTTGTGGATTGATTGACATGATCGTAGAAGATTCGGACTTGAAGCCAAAGATCTATGCCATGACAAGGGACTTTTTGAAGCAAGTCCTTGAAATGAGTCCATGCCTCATAAAGAGTTTCACCTTGATGTTGTTGGAACATCAAGATGTCATTCCTTAGCTTGGTAGTTCTCCCCGGTGGGAAAATTAAGCGAGGAAACGAGAAGTGAGATCATCCCAAGATGTGATGGATCCCGCTGGTAAACGCTCAATCCATTGACTAGCTTGGTCACGTAGAGAGAATTGGAAGAGACGCAATCATGTTGTCTCTTGAGTGTCCACATCAAGGTCTATGGAATCTACAATATTAAGGAAATCCTTGAGATGTTGATTTGGATCGTCGGAACGAAGTCCATGGAATGCACATCCGCTTTGCACCAACCGGATGGTGTCGGATCGCAATGGAGACACATTGGCTCTTTGGGGAAGCTCAATGGTGTTTCGATAGCCTTGGTGACTTGGGTTGGAGTACTCACCTAGAGTACTGGCTCAAGGTGGGTCTTGGTTAATTGATGGGTTTTGGTGTGGTTGTTCTTGGTGATTTGGTAGAGCTTGGTGTTGTTGTGGTGGTGCTTGGTGTTGTTGTGGTGGTGCTTGGTGTAGGTCAAAGATGTCTTCATTCACCATGATGGCAAATGAATAGATTTACTAACAAAGGGAACGAAGAAAAGATAGACTAAAAGAAAGCTATGGAAAAGAAAATAAAAATCTCACTTGATAGGAATCTAGTCAGTAGACCTAAACGAAATAGAAATTGAACCTAAACTATTAACTATACCCCGACAGTGGCGCCAAAAACTTGATGCGGCGGTTGTAACCCTCGCAAAAGGTTTTACAATCCTCTAGGCAGTGTACCTAACCGTTGTAGTGTAGTATAGGTAAGTCCGGGGGATTGATCGTTCTCTAGGGGAATAGTCTCGCAATAGTTGTGGAAAGGTCAAGATGTATGACGAGATAGGTCTAGAGGTGAGGGATGATTCTTTTTGTATTTTAGTTGTTAATCAACTAACCAAAAAACTAATTATAAAACTAAACTAAAACTAATTAATACAAAAAAGTAAATTGGTTGTAACTCTTATGATAGGAAAAACATGTTCACTTAGAGTTAATTACTCCCTAGTTATCTCCTACTGATTTGTTGAATTGTCACGTCCTTGTTTTAGTTGAAGCGCTGTATTCCTTAATATTGGTCGTGGGGAGGTGCCGAAGTCCCCAACTCTATGAATCTTAGTCTCCCCTAAATCACTTAAAGTCTATTAAGTTTTCTAGGATCTACAAGCCGCAATTCACGCAATAAATACAACGAGAAAAACCAATAGTGCACTCTACGGTTGTGTTTTCTAAGACATTCAAGCTAGTTACATATAAGAGGTCAGCCAGTTTTCTTAGCCTAACGCGAGGCAATCAACTAAACAAGAGACAACAAATCAATATTCAATAACTAGGATTCACTAGATCTAAGCAAACACAGATAAACTTAAGCTAGCATGTTAGATAGAAGAAAAGATAAACAAGTAATCAAACAGCACATAGACATATTGAATGATTAAACGAATAACTTATCTTCAATTGAACATGGATGAAAAAGGCTGAAAAAGCCTTACAAAAGCTGTGAAAATCGTCTAGGGTTTTGTCCTCCCAAGTTTTACACATTACAATGAAAAATTGCGAAAGTATATATAGTTTTACAACTCTGACGGCGTCACCTTATAGGTCGTGACGCCGTCAGCTCGCCGTGTTTAGGGTTTCATCTTGTGCAAGTCGACATTATGACGGCGTCAGGAATATCTTGAGGCCGTCACTTGTTAATTCTTTTGGGCCGTCTCTTTCTAGCTTAAAACGTGACTCCTATCTCCAAAATGTACCTGACGGCGTCAGGTTGTAAAATCTTCAAATTACTCTGAAGCGTCACTTGCTAAACTTGAACCAAAAATCCAGCTTCATAAACAAGGGACGGCGTCACATTGTAGCTTGTGACGCCATCAGATCTCCAAGTCTGATAGGTTTTTTGCGACTTCGTCGTTTTCTTCACTTTTTTGTCCAAATACGTCCAAAAAGTGCCAAATTCCAGAATTCTCGTCCCAATTACCTAATATACAAAAGAAACGATTTGAGGAAGTATTTGATCATATTTATACGATTTTAGGCTTAAATGACCCCTTAAAAAAGTATCAAATAAATCCTTATCACTATCTATCGTCGAAGAGATAATAAAGCGAGTGTTGTAGAAGGTAAATTCACGTACGATAACAGATATGTGGTCCCTCACAATCGTTATCTTCTCCTGAAATACCAGGCACACATTAATGTTGAATGGTGTAATAGATCAAAGGCAATCAAGTACTTATTTAAGTACTTAAACAAAGGTCCAGATAGAGCTACAGTTGTTATACAAGAAAATGTTGCCAACAATGGTGATGTGAAGATTGCCAAGGTTTTGGAGGTGGATGAAATCAATAAAAATTCGAATTGTCGGTTTTTAGCTCCATGTGAGGTAGTGTGACATATGTTTTCTTTTGACATTCATTACTCATACCCATTAGTTGTGAAACTGCATTACCACTTCCCAAATCAGAATGCAATCACGTTGCGTGACTCGGAAAATTTACCAGCACTGCTCCATACGGAAGGTATCGAGATAACCATGTTCACTGAGTGGTTTGAGTTAAACAAGCGCGATAAGGCAGCAAGAAAACTTACCTATGCTGAAATACCTAGAAACTATGTCTGGCATGAAAAAGAAAAGGTTTGGAAACTCAGGAAACAAAAAAAAAAGTATCGGGAGAATTGTTTATTCACACCCGGCTTCCGGTGAACGCTATTTTCTTAGAATGTTGTTAAATGTTGTCAGAGGGCCTGAATCTTTTCTAAAACTAATGACTGTTAACAAAAGGCTATATGCAACATTCAAGGAGGCAAGTATTGAATATGGTCTTCTGAACGATGACACGGAATGGACACATGCTATATCAGAGGCAAGTGTGTGGGCATTTGGACCACAACTACGTGACATATTTTTCACAATTTTGCTGTTTTGTGATGTCACAAGGCCTGTAAAACTATGGGAAGAAAGCTGACAGGCTTTATCGGAGGATATCCTATATAAAAAAAGAAACCTTTTTAAATATCCTGACTTGCAGCTCACTGATGAACAACTTCGGAACTATTGTCTGCTAGAAATACAAGAGCTGTTAAATAGAAACGGAAGATCTTTAGCAGAGTTCCAGGATCTGCCACGGCTTGACCCAAAGTTGCTAACAAACATGGACAATCGTCTAATCAGAGAAGCGCTCGCCTTTGATATTAACAAGAGTAAGATTGAACATCAACAACTTCATTCATTGTTAAATCCCGAACAACGTTTAATCTATGAAGATGTGATTGATTCTGTCTATAATCAAAAAGGTCACTATTACTTTGTTTATGGGCTTGGAGGAACAGGGAAGACATTTCTATACAAGACTGTAATTTCGACGTTAAGATCAGAGTGAAAGATTGTGCTTGTTGTAGCATCTTCAAGTATGATTTAATAATACTCAAATTATTCAGTGCAATACTTATATAAAATTAAAAAGATATTCATAACTAAATCATGTTCCTTAATTTATCTAGGAATTGCTTCGTTACTCCTACCAGGAGGGAGGACTACTCATAGCAGATTTGTTATACCCCTCGAGTTATTGGAGAATAGCACATGTGGTATAAAACAGAGCATGCATTTAGCAGAGCTCATTCAGGAAGTACAATTGATTATCTGGGATGAAGCCCCAATGACTCAGAAATACGCTTTTGAGGCCTTGGACAAGATGTTAAGAGATATATTAGGGTACCATAACCCCGAAAAAAGGAACCAAATCTTTGGAGGTATGACGCTGTTGCTGGAAGGTGACTTTAGACAAGCCTTGCCAGTCATCCCAAAAGCCAAAAGGCCCGAAATAGTTCAGGCTTGCATAAACCGTTCTGAGTTAGAGAAATACTGCAAGGTCTTCACACTAACACGCAGTATGAGGGTCAATGAGTATACTAAAAATGGTAAGATTGATACTCGAAAGCAAGATTTCAATAAATGGGTTTTGGTTGTGGGCGACGGCAAATTGCCAGCAAAAATTAAAGAATGGGAGGATGAGCCAACATGGATTGACATCCCAGAAGAATTCATAATTAAATCATGGGATTCTCCAATTTAACAAATTGTGGCAGAAACATATTCTGTATTTTATTACAAGGCAAACTAACGATGGTTATCTCAAAGAACGAGCAATTCTAACCCCCAGAAATGATGATGCTGATGCCATCAATGAGTATCTATTTAAAAAGTTAGAAGGTATATTTGTTACCTATAATAGTGCAGATGAAATCTGTAAAGCATCGAAAGACACCCTAGACCAGCATAGCCTATATCCAGTTGAGTTTTTAAATTCCTTAAATTTCTAGGGGATGCCACCGCATGCACTCTGCTTAAAAAAAGAACTCCCCATAATGCTTTTGCGGAATTTTAATCCAAGCAAAGGACTATGCAATGGGACCAGGTTGATCATCACTGAACTAGGCCAGTTTGTTATACGTGCCAAGATACTTACAGGATCAAATATAGGGGAAATCGTTGCTATACACAGGATCATACTTACTAACACACAATCAAAATGGCCATTCGTGGTGAAACGACGACAGTTCCCTATAAAATCATGCTACGCAATGACCATCAACAAAAGTCAAGGACAGTCACTTAATTATGTGGGCCTTTATTTACCAAATCCCGTGTTCAGTCATGGACAACTCTATGTAGCACTATCCAGAGTCACAAGGCCCGAAGGACTAAAAATTCTAATGATAGAAGATGAAGACCCAGGGCTGAAGCATTGCATCCGCAATATTGTTTTCAGGGAGACTTTTAGCAACCTATCTTAAGACACCTATGTAATTTTTTCATAATGATTAGCCGGCATAGACTGAATTTCAAACATATTAGAACCAAAATTTCATTTCAATTGTTGTAGTAGCTCACATTTCATTCCAAGTGTTGCTGTCAGGAATAATCAATGCAAACACACACAATCTATAGACATAGGTACTCAACATCTTCTGGCCAATCATGATCCATTGGGACGAGCGTTTGCTAGGGATCAATGATTATATTTCTTGACAGAACTATATATTCATGGGTCTCCAACGAAGGCTAGCCACAATGGAAGATGATTGACTTGAAGAAATCTACAAATGTGTAAACTCATTTCTTAATGTGCTCAGTTGATGTCATTATAACATGCGACTAATAATGAGTCCATTATCAAGCTTAGAAGTCACTTGCATGTGTTTAGGAGTTATGCGAGGTTTTTGTAAATCGATGAACTCATTATCAAAACCATTTCATTACAACAACTATTAACCCTCACCACTCAAACATATAATCAAAATCAGTTTAACTAAACATACAGACTAATCATATACTCACAACCAACACTGATAATCCGATAATCCCTCCAAATAACAAAACATCATAAAGTAATCAACTTTAAACGAATTAACACATTTTGAAACACACCCATTAAACTAATTAAACTAAAATCCAATTCCAACTTACAAAATCCAATGAGCATGTAAATCAAAAAACAATACCTGAATAACTTAAGCATCTCCCAAATCAATATTCAGATTAATGACCAAACAATCAAACCCTTAAAGATTATTGTTTGATTACTTTTATGTCGCCTGAATCTGAAACCCCTAAAATCGCTAGAGCAATCTATTTCACCAAGATCCATTTCTGTGTGTGTTTTATGGTTGTGTGTGTGAGAGAAATAGTCAAACACCCAATAAAGACTAAATATGTTACTATTTTAAATAATAAATGTAAAAAATAAATGTAAAATTAAATAAAAAAACACATAATCAAATACAGCATTAGATTAAAAACTAATCATTGATCAGTTATACTTCAATTACTACCATAGAACCATCCAAATAATTACAAACAAAGTTCATAAACAAGAAGCTTCACAATAAAGGGTCTAAGACAAGCATAAACTGAGACCAAAACACAAAAGCAACAAATGAAAATGACCTAAGCATCTCCATTTTCATCAGACCCCATCTTGGCCACATGTCCCTCCTTCTCAGTAATGCCTTCACGAGCTTCAACCAGGATTGAAGTCAAAACTCGAAGCCTCTGCTGCTCCCTCTCCTGAGTTTCAACAAGACACTCCCACGCCTTGGTAGCAGCATCGTTGAAAGGCCCAAATGTCTCAGTCTCCTTGATGTTCTCTTCACGTTTCTCTATCTTCGCTCGAAGTTGACTGCATTCTTCCCCAATGCAAATCAAGAAACCCTCATCTTCAGTCATTTCCTGAGAAAACAAGAACGTGAAAGCATCACTCAGATCATCTGAACCACAGGCATCTTTCAATTCATCGATAATCGGGGTAGCAGCCATTAATGTGATTAGCAGAGGGAAAATGATCAGAAAATGAATGGATGGAAATGAGTTTGAGTTTACCAATTGTAATTAAGCGTATTATATAAGCTTTTAATAAATTGGGTGTTACAAACAAAAAAACAACCGAGAAGGCATCATTATACATAATAACACCCATTTAATTGAAGTACACTTCTTCTTTTCCAATGCATAACTATCATTTCAGCATTTAACTAAAAGATTTAAAAGTTAACATAAAACCCCTCATATTTAACATTATGACAAATAAGGCCCTTAAAAAATACAATGCATAACATTAACATGCTACACCATAATAATAACCATGTCATAGCACAATATTATTTCATAATTAATCTCAACAACCACTTAAATGTAACATATTACCGAAAAAGGCTAAGTCTAGACATAAAAGTCACCAAACAACTAATTAAACTCATTCATCTTAATAGCATTAGCTTCTTCCTCGCGGACACCAACTTTCGCTTGATAAAACAAATCATTTAACTTTTCAAGCAATACCCGATGCCTCTCTTTAGTCTTTCTCAAAGCATCTAGGGAGTCCAAAGCAACACCACGAGCACCTAAAGCTTCCATGTTCGCCATCATGGTATGGTTCTTCCTCATTACCCGCCTCAAATGCTAACAACAAGCAAAAAGCAATTTGGAAAATGCATCATCTTCACCTGTCTGTTGCACAAACCACAAATGCATATAATGTAATACCTGAAATTCTAAAACATGCAAAATGACCAAAATGCCCCTACAATTTTAAAAATTGATTAAAATGTATATAAATCACCAAATAAATCCCAAACCTTCGGGAATGAACTAGATATGAATCAAAATAATTTTTGTGATTTCATTTTAATATTTAGAAAAGTATAATATACACAAAATAATTATTTGACCGATTATGTATTTATTTCGTGTATTAATAAGTATTAAAAATAAAAAATAAATAAAATAAATACAAGATAAATGCAAATAAAATTAGAAAAAGATCACAATCAGTATTTGACCTTAATTAGACTTTCTTGGGCCGAAAAATATGATTCCTTATCATATATACACATTTTCCTTAATTATATATATATATATATAATATATACCGAAAACCTTTAAAACCTTTACCAAAAATCGTATAGCCTCAAATCGACCAAGGAAAATTCGTGGCTTATTTTTCTGGAGTTCTACATACTTTAAGGAGGCTGGGAAAAATAGTTTGGAGGTCGTGGGTTCGTTCATGGATCGTTGGAGCTTTTGTTTGTCGAATATAAGTTAGCCGAGAGGTATAATTTGATTCCTTTTGTTTTCACGTTCTAAAATCTTTTTAGTATTTTTCTAGCACCCTATATATCATATATAATCTATAGAAAATAGTAGAATCGAATCATGCAAGCTAAATCAATCGAACGAATTTTAATAACCCTTAAACCCTAAATCGACCTAAAATTATGGAAACAGGCCATGCAAATTTTTGAGGTCTGGTTATTATTTTTCTCAGGTCCTTTATACATCATATAACATCAAAAAAATAGTCCTCATAGTTGTCGAAGCCTAGAAACTCAGTTTGGGAATTTATTCATAATCGGTTTAAAAAGAAAAAGAAAATAAAAGAAAAAGGAAATCGAACTAGGGTTAGGATTTTTGGTCTTGGATCTGATTAAATTAATGTTTTAAGGTTAAATTAATGCTAGTAATGATTGGGTGAATTTAGGGTTAGGGTTTGGTGGATTTTGGTATTAACCGATTTGATTTTAAAAGTATAAGGGTGTGTTTCATAATTTTTCAAACATGTGGGTTATTTTTATAAGTGGTATTAGATCAGTGGTGAATTGAGAAAAATATAATATGAGGGTGTCATGTGTTAGATTTGCAACTAAAAGGGTTTAAATAGAAAATTATGTAATTATGTAATCCGATTAGAATTAATTAAGATTAAGGGGTTAAACTTGTAAATTATGAAAGTTAAGGGCTGTTTTGTACATATATTTAGTGAAAGGGTAATATGTGTAATTTTGGATAATTAAAGGCTTAATGTGTAAGTGTGAATAACCTAAGGGTTAAATTGTAAGTTAATAAGTAATAAGGACCTATCTTGTAATTAATGTAAGTCAAGGGTTTAATTGTGACATTTGTAAACTTGAAGGATTGAATAAGTAAATATTAGTAACGTATGGGTTAATTGTATAAAATATGGAAAGTGTGATATTTACACTTTAGACCTTGAATTTTGGTATAATCACATTAAAACCCTAATTTATGGGAAGTTATCGTATTAAACCCTAATCATATAAGATTAACATTTTAAGTTCGTAAGTGATTCTAAATGATGAAGATAACCTTAAATGATGAATATTCCTAAATATAGGAAGTTACTAAAAGATGAAAGCTATTTAAAATGAAAAGTCAATTAAGAGGAAGTAATCTGATTTGAGATAAGTTGTTAACCATAAATGAACCTAATTCAGGTGTAAGGAGAAGTGAACTCTTCCTCATTGTGACTCTTCTTTGTGATTCCATTACTTTGCTAAGGTACAGATATTCTGCCCTTCTTGTAAGGAGCCTTCGTTTCTCTTGATCTCTTGTTTTGATTCGTTTAGGATTTCCCAAGCCATTGCTATGTTTCCCTTGTATTGTGAACCTTGTCTTGAACCTTTGCTTTGAACTCTTGTCTTGATCCTTGTTCTGAACCTTGCCTTGAACCCTGCTATGTTTCTTTTGATACTTGACATGATCTGTTCATCACCTGGTAACCTGAATGATTAGGACCCTTGGATACTTGAAGGTTCATAGGATTTTATAACTGTTTTTCTTAGTTACATATGAAGAGGTTTTGAACATTTCTTTTAAAGACTTTTATTATGAAAACTGTTTTAACGATCGCTTTTATTAAAACCATTTTAAAAAGATTTCTTTTAACGAATTGTTATGAACCTTCTGGTATTTGACTTTTCTGATATTGACCTCCTGGTAGTGAACCCCTGCATTGATCTCCTGCTATGAACCTTGATATGAACCTTGCCATAAACCTTGACTTGAACCTTGATACACTTGATATTATAACTGGAAGAGAAAACCTTTTTAATTATTTATGAAAGTGTTTGAAGAAAACTATTTTTAAAACTATCTTTGTGAAAACCTTTTTAAGATATCATTTTTATGAAAACCCTTTTTAAATACTATTTTTTATGAAAACCATTTTAAAAGATTATTTTATGGAAACTATTTTAAAATGATTGTTTTCAAATGAACTTTTAGATTGAACCTTTACTAGGAACATTTGCTACGATCTCTTGTCTTGACCATTTGACTTGAACCTTGATAGATTGATATGAAACCCTTGATATATGACTTGACTTGAACCCATTGATAAAACTTGAACTTGAAACATGAAACTTGAAACCTGATACTTGAACCACTTGATACTTGAACTTGGCTTGTACACTTGACCTTGACCTTGACCCACAGTTTGAGACTACGAGCCATACTAGGCATGAGGGTTTCATGTCCTTGTTATTGTTGCACCGATGACTTGAATTTTGGGTAGGAAAGTGATTACCTATCCCGTCCCTGCCATGACTTGATACTTGACTTGCGCGTAGATGAAGACATTGTGGCAGCCTACAGGGGCGCATGGATGCATCCTAGATTTGTACTTGACTTGACTTGACTTGATTACTTGAATTGTTTAGTGACATGATGGGTGTGTGCGATACACGTCATTCACTCTTGGGAGCTCATGACTCCAACCCTTGGAGGTATCCCCTCATATTATACTTGGCATACCGAGGTCACCCCTCCATATACATGTATACTTGTTTACTTGACTTGATTTGATATGTTCTGGGTTCGTAGTGGATTCTGTTTCTGTTACCCTATGACTTGATATTTGACTCGACTTGAATTGAACTTGGGCTGGTGGTGGGTTACGGTTTACTTTACACCTACCGATTGTAAACATTTCTTGATATCCTTTTTATCTTCCTTCCTACTCTTGCAACACCTTGTATTATTCCATTTACTTCACTATTCCTTTACTACTGCTTTGTATTGTTATATCTGGTCACTGAGCTTTCGTAGCTCAGCCGCATTTCTTTTCCTGCTGCAGGATTTAGTTTGGAAGCTGGGTATGAGTGGAGAGTATCATTGGTTTTAGAAGACCCTACTAGCTATGGAAGATTATTAGAAGAATTTATATTCAGATTTAGAGTTATTGTATTGTAACCTTGTAGTTTCAGAGTTTCCATTGTAACCCTTGAATTTCTATTGTATTATTTATGTCTAATGCTTATGTTTGTTCTGATATGGAACCATCGTTGTGACATCTTTACCCTTGCCGGGTTGGGGTGTTACAATTTATGGTATCAGAGACAGGTTGACGACTTGTAATACATTACCCTTGACCTGTGAGTTTAGGACCATTAGGCTTCCACTGTAAGAACATAGGAGAATACCTTGAGAATTTGCTTTAGGATTTCTTGATATGAACTTAAGTTTTGACCAGTGAGGAATGGGTAGACTATAAGGCATTTAAGTATCATCGTTTCCGCATCACTCTGACTCGTGCTTTGACTATGACATTGATTTTGTTGACCTTTAAGACTGTAGAAGTATTAGGTGGATTAAGATAGATTGTTTTGCTTACGACTCGAGATAAAGTATGATCATCATGAAGGCATATTTATGTGGTGCTGGTATTATGACGCCTGATCAACGTGATAATACTTACACCATATAACATGCACTCATTGTGGCCATAGGATATCTTGGGAAGTACCTAAGAAGTTTAGAATTTCACCTCCGTTGGATTATCCGTGATTAGTAAGACTTTAGGTTCATTCTACCTATGCGTATACCTTGCCTTCGTTCATTAGATGTCTGGACAAGTTTAGACTCTCGTTTTGCGTTTTGTTGATTTCAGTTATAAATCTTGAACTCTTGTAGAGCTCTACTGTTGATACAGTTAAATTGATTTGAAATCATGTTCGCATTCCGTATGAGTTTCCGTCCTATTGCCTTTCCGCTTCCTTGCAAATTTCGAGGACGAAATTTTTTTTAGGGGGGAAGAAGTTGTAATACCTGAAATTCTAAAACATGCAAAATGACCAAAATGCCCCTACAATTTTAAAAATTGATTAAAATGCATATAAATCACCAAATAAATCCCAAACCTTTGGGAATGAACTAGATATGAATCAAAATAATTTTTGTGATTTCATTTTAATATTTAGAAAAGTATAATATACACAAAATAATTATTTGACCGATTATGTATTTATTTCGTGTATTAATAAGTATTAAAAATACAAAATAAATAAAATAAATACAAGATAAATGCAAATAAAATTAGAAAAAGATCACAATCAGTATTTGACCTTAATTAGACTTGCTTGGGCCAAAAAATATGATTCCTTATCATATATACACGTTTTCCTTAATTATATATATATAATATATACCGAAAACCCTTAAAACCTTTACCAAAAATCGTATAGCCTCAAATCGACCAAGGAAAATTCGTGGCTTATTTTTCTGGAGTTCTACATACTCTAAGGAGGCTGGGAAAAATAGTTTGGAGGTCGTGGGTTCGTTCGTGGATCGTTGGAGCTTTTGTTTGTCGAATATAAGTTAGCCGAGAGGTATAATTTGATTCCTTTTGTTTTCACGTTCTAAAATCTTTTTAGTATTTTTCTAGCACCCTATATATCATATATAATCTATAGAAAATAGTAGAATCGAATCATGCAAGCTAAATCAATCGAACGAATTTTAATAACCCTTAAACCCTAAATCGACCTAAAATTATGGAAACAGGCCATGCGAATTTTTGAGGTCTGGTTATTATTTTTCTCAGGTCCTTTATACATCATATAACATCAGAAAAATAGTCCTCATAGTTTTCGAAGCCTAGAAACTCAGTTTGGGAATTTATTTATAATCGGTTTAAAAAGAAAAAGAAAATAAAAGAAAAAGGAAATCGAACTAGGGTTAGGGTTAGGATTTTTGGTCTTGGATCTGATTAAATTAATGTTTTAAGGTTAAATTAATGCTAGTAATGATTGGGTGAATTTAGGGTTAGGGTTTGGTGGATTTTGGTATTAACCGATTTGATTTTAAAAGTGTAAGGGTGTGTTTCGTAATTTTTCAAACATGTGGGTTATTTTTATAAGTGGTATTAGATCAGTGGTGAATTGAGAAAAATATAATATTAGGGTGTCATGTGTTAGATTTGCAACTAAAAGGGTTTAAATAGAAATTATGTAATTATGTAATCCGATTAGAATTAATTAAAATTAAGGGGTTAAACTTGTAAATTAGGGAAGTTAAAGGCTGTTTTGTACATATATTTAGTGAAAGGGTAATATGTGTAATTTTGGATAATTAAAGGCTTAATGTGTAAGTGTGAATAACCTAAGGGTTAAATTGTAAGTTAATAAGTAATAAGGACCTATCTTGTAATTAATGTAAGTCAAGGGTTTAATTGTGACATTTGTAAACTTGAAGGATTGAATAAGTAAATATTAGTAACGTATGGGTTAATTGTATAAAATATGGAAAGTGTGATATTTACACTTTAGACCTTGAATTTTGGTATAATCACATTAAAACCCTAATTTATGGGAAGTTATCGTACTAAACCCTAATCTTATAAGATTAACATTTTAAGTTCATAAGTGATTCTAAATGATGAAGATAACCTTAAATGATGAATATTCCTAAATATAGAAAGTTACTAAAAGATGAAAGCTATTTAAAATGAAAAGTCAATTAAGAGGAAGTAATCTGATTTGAGATAAGTTGTTAACCATAAATGAACCTAATTCAGGTGTAAGGAGAAGTGAACTCTTCCTCATTGTGACTCTTCTATGTGATTCCATTACTTTGCTAAGGTACAGATATTCTGCCCTTCTTGTAAGGAGCCTTCGTTTCTCTTGATCTCTTGTTTTGATTCGTTTAGGATTTCCCAAGCCATTGCTATGTTTCCCTTGTATTGTGAACCTTGTCTTGAACCTTTGCTTTGAACTCTTTTCTTGATCCTTGTTCTGAACCTTGCCTTGAACCCTGCTATGTTTCTTTTGATACTTGACATGATCTGTTCATCACCTGGTAACCTGAATGATTAGGACCCTTGGATACTTGAAGGTTCATAGGATTTTATAACTATTTTTCTTAGTTACATATGAAGAGGTTTTGAACATTTCTTTTAAAGACTTTTATTATGAAAACTGTTTTAACGATCGCTTTTATTAAAACCATTTTAAAAAGATTTCTTTTAACGAATTGTTATGAACCTTCTGGTATTTGACTTTTCTGATATTGACCTCCTGATAGTGAACCCCTGCATTGATCTCCTGCTATGAACCTTGATATGAACCTTGCCATAAACCTTAACTTGAACCTTGATACACTTGATATTATAACTAGAAGAAAAAACCTTTTTAATTATTTATGAAAGTGTTTGAAGAAAACTATTTTTAAAACTATCTTTGTGAAAACCTTTTTAAGATATCATTTTTATGAAAACCCTTTTTAAATACTATTTTTTATGAAAACCATTTTAAAAGATTATTTTATGAAAACTATTTTAAAAGGATTGTTTTCAAATGAACTTTTAGATTGAACCTTTACTAGGAACATTTGCTACGATCTCTTGTCTTGACCATTTGACTTGAACCTTGATAGATTGATATGAAACCCTTGATATATGACTTGACTTGAACCCATTGATAAAACTTGAACTTGAAACATGAAACTTGAAACCTGATACTTGAACCACTTGATACTTGAACTTGACTTGTACACTTGACCTTGACCTTGACCCACAGTTTGAGACTACGAGCCATACTAGGCATGAGGGTTTCATGTCCTTGTCATTGTTGCACCGATGACTTGACTTTTGGGTAGGAAAGTGATTACCTATCCCGTCCCTGCCATGACTTGATACTTGACTTGCGCGTAGATGAAGACATTGTGGCAGCCTACAGGGGCGCATGGATGCATCCTAGATTTGTACTTGACTTGACTTGACTTGATTACTTGAATTGTTTAGTGACATGATGGGTGTGTGCGATACACGTCATTCACTCTTGGGAGCTCATGACTCCAACCCTTGGAGGTATCCCCTCATATTATACTTGGCATACCAAGGTCGCCCCTCCGTATACATGTATACTTGTTTACTTGACTTGATTTGATATGTTCTGGGTTCGTAGTGGATTCTGTTTCTGTTACCCTATGACTTGATATTTGACTCGACTTGAATTGAACTTGGGCTGGTGGTGGGTTACGGTTTACTTTACACCTACCGATTGTAAACATTTCTTGATATCCTTTTTATCTTCCTTCCTACTCTTGCTACACCTTGTATTATTCCATTTACTTCACTATTCCTTTACTACTGCTTTGTATTGTTATATCTGTTCACTGAGCTTTCGTAGCTCAGCCGCATTTCTTTTCCTGCGGCAGGATTTAGTTTGGAAGCTGGGTATGAGTGGAGAGTATCATTGGTTTTAGAAGACCCTACTAGCTATGGAAGATTATTAGAAGAATTTATATTCAGATTTAGAGTTAATCTATTGTAACCTTGTAGTTTCAAAGTTTCCATTGTAACCCTTGAATTTCTATTGTATTATTTATGTCTAATGCTTATGTTTGTTCTGATATGGAACCATTGTTGTGACATCTTTACCCTTACCGGGTTGGGGTGTTACATATAATCATGCAATTTAGAAGAACCAGCCACGATCATTAAGTTCATTAACATCTGTAATTCTGCCATTGCAAAAAAACATATATCAAAGTAGAAATGGTTTTACAACTCGCTATGACAAAGTGCAAAACATATAGCCAAAAAACAATTTATGTAACTTATTCGTATTAAAAGATTACATTTGAAGAGACGCTTTTAATTGTAACATCTTGAAAAAAAATCTTTTCACATATACTCTTTTAATGTGAATAAACTATTTTAAATACTATAATTTGTAATACCATCACAAAAAACTAATATGAAAAGATAACTTGGAAATTGGAACCCCAAAAAAAAATACAACATCCAAAATCATATCCAAATGTTCTAATATTACTTCAGATAATAAAATATAGATTCAATAACAAAATGGATGTTTATATTTATTCTCAATATCATAAACACCAAAACAAACAAAACATAAAAAAATCCCAAAACCAACAAAAGGATTTGTTATAAGATACCCCTCAAATAAACAACCTATTCATTATCATAGAAAAAAAACAACAAATATATAAATAGACCAATTCGATAAACATAACGTAAATATTTACGTAACAAGCATTACCTACGACACATCGCCTAATAAAAATTCGGCAATAAATATTCGTAAAAACAAAACTGTGCAGCGCACAGGTCTGAATACCTCGTTTATATAAAAATTGAGTCCCAATATTAAATGTTTAGTCTTAATGATTTATGTCATTGATACGTTTTTATATACTAGAAGGGTACCCTCACAATGTGGTGGCTTTGTGGCGAGCAATTGTTTTTTTATTTCCAACCTTCCTTATTTAGCATGTCCCAAATATTTTATAACATAGTAGATATGTTTTTCAAAAATAAAAAGTCTAAATTATTAATATCATAAATAGTTAGCATTTTTATTTTTCAAATTTTAGCATAAATTGGTGGTTATAAGTTTAGTGAGCTTTTCTTATAAATAATTTTATTAAAATATATTATTATTGGAGAGGGTTATTATATGATTTAAATGAGACTTAAATTTTCAAATTTTTACATTAATTTTCTAATTTTCCTTTCATAGTAATGTTTTTTTGTCTTAAAATTTTAAGACTTCCTTTTATAGGAAGTCCCAAATGTTTATAATGTAGTATAGATAAAGTTCATTGTGTGCAAACTTTTGGTCTTGCATCATTCCCATAAGAGCACTTGGTATGGTGCCCTCGAGTTATGGTTTAACCTCGCGGCATGTCAGCGCCACATCAACTTTAACATTTCAACCTTAACTCACAAAAAACACCCCATATCATAACTCAACCATAACACCACATTTTGGGCCTCACTTTTCTTTAAAAAATAAAATTTACAAATTCAACCCCTAAACTAAAACTAATACTTCATTTAATAAATAACATAACATTAAAACTTAAACATTACAATACGAGTTTAAAAAAATAATAAAATAATAATAATAATAATAATAATAATAATAATAATAATAATAATAATAATAATAATAATAATAATATAATAATAATAATAATAATAATAATAATAATAATAATAATAATAATAATAATAACAATAATAATAATTATAATAATAATAAGAAAAAACTGTCAAAACTTTAAAAAAAAAATATGAAAAAAAAAAAAAAAAAAAAAAAAAAAAAAAGGAAAGAGAAAAAAAAAGAGAAAGAAAACGACATAAAGGAAACTACAACACAAAGAAATTACGAAATACAAATAAATCTACTGGCGTGGTTCCAACCCGTATTTTTGGATGATTCTATCTTTTTCCGAGTTGATCCAAAACGCCGTTTTTTCATCCAATTTGGTAGTGTCAATCATGAGAAATTTCATCTCTTCCAACTTTTGAATCATTTGATCTTTTTTTTAGCCGCCCGATACGCCTCTTGGGCCGATTCCCGTTTGATACGATACTCGGATGTCATAACGTCCCCGAATTGGCTTGACGATCTCGTTTCCCCGGTACTCATGGTGGTCTCGGATTTGGCTTTCTTAGAAGCACGTTTTTTGCCCATCAGACGAGGTTAAGCATCATGACCGAATAACGCCTAGTTTGTGTAGCGTGGGTCATCTCCGGTTAAATCAACCGGATCTGGCGCGTCCGATTTTTAATGGCTTCGCAAAACTTCTCACGCTTCCTCGTGTGGAAACGGCGCTCCTTTATGCTCGTCACGGTATGTTTCTCTAGCCCGTTTCATGATATCCAACTCATTTTCCCCACTTTTTTCAACCCGTTTTGAACGTTTGTAGATTGCGTTGAACTTTTGGCAATCACGGTTCAACATTTTCCACTTGCTTGTTAGCATATCCTTGTTGCATGCTTGAAAATTGTGTTTGATGAACTCGTTCATAACTTGTCTCCAAAATGTGTCGCCCGGTTGTGAACGGCCGACTTTTGCATCCTCGGTAACGGCAAAGTAACACGATGCAAGTAGTTTTTCCTCACTTCCTTGCCAACGTAATGTAGTATCGGTCACGTTGGGATTTTGGTCGGAAATTGTTTCAGGTTCTTTGGTTTTTTTTTACTTACGTTTACCACGACTTGTGGGTTTTGGTGGAGACGTAGGTGCATCGGATACATCATTTGTTTCGATATGTGTATGTGAAGATTGAGATGGCGGTTGAGATTGTTGTTCGAATTGTAGATTTTAGAAATTGGCATTTAGCATTTGTTGGTTTCGGTGCCAATATAGACATGCTTGATGTTGTTGGTAAAGTTCCTCAACCGGCAAGCCGAGTGTGTTAGGCAAAAGGGATTTGTGTTGAAGAAGAACCCGCGTTCAGGTTTGAAGATGATGACCCCGCATTTGGGTTATTGAAACCCAATAGATTCAAGAAACTCTCGTCGTTGTTAAATCCCGACATTTTTTTTGAGCAAATAGAAGTTTATGTATATGATTTTGAGTTGTGAAAGTGTGAAAATAAAGTTGTGTATTAGTTGGTGTTTATAGTGGTGAAAAAAGGTTTTGATTCTTTTTTTTTTATTTTTTATTTATTTTTATTTTTTTTAAGGATATAGCTGTTTGTTAACGTTAAGGGGCCAAAAGTGTAAAAAATAATTTACCGTTCGAATAAGCTAGCCGTTATGGGCCAAAAGTGTAATTTTTTTATTTATTCATTCCACCTTAACGTTGCGTTGCCAAGGCAACGCCTAGGCTAACGCATGCCCTTAACGCGAGGCAACGGTGTAATAACACAAGCATAATGTTGCGTTAAGCTTGCCCATTTCTGCTTAATGTGAGGCCTCACGTTACCCCACCGAAGGCTCTAACATCCAAATTTATTCTTCACATCCTTTAGAGTTTTCGGTAATAACCCTTGTATCGTAACCGAACCATTAACTAAACTTAGTTGACAATATTAGTTAGGGAGCCTATAAATAACACATTTCTTTCTTTAGCTTGCCACACCTCCCAATTAATATTAAAAAGCTGCATCACAAAAAATAAGCACGACATGTCAAACCAACCCACAAATAAGAAAACTCACTTTTCCTGGACAAACTAGATGTGGATGTCGAGGGGTCTGTTTTCGTCATGGTCTGTACAAAACTCACATACACATTAGCTTTATAAATCGATATCCACAATGGTGACTCTGGCTTCCAAATCCAAACTAAATCCATCGTCTTAGATCTGAAGTGGTTTACTTCATGGATATTCGATTCCTTTTTTGGTTCGTAACACATTGTGTAAAAATAGAAAGGCATCAAAGCCAAATTTGTTACGAACACAAATTGATTATTTATGATTACCATGAAAATGTTTAAACATAGATATGAACCCAACCCACAAGCCATAAAAAACTCTGAAAGTTTACATAATTGATCAATGTATAATAAGAGTTCCAAGTTTGAGGAGCTCAAAAACACATACTCGCTCCCTTTCCACAAACCTCACACGGTGTACCCAATGGGCTTATAGCCATCACAAAGAAACTGCGTGAGAGGGACTCCCTTCTCATGTTTTTGTTACCTTTTTGGTTTCTTTATGTTAAACATCAACTTTCAAAAAAATATAGGGATAATGATATGTAAATGTATCCAACTTGACACCATATACTAAGTTGTACAATGAACTATTAATCTCGCAAAAGAATACAGGTAACTTACTAATCTTGACTATTTTGTGTATTAACGGGAGATTAAGCTGTTTACCGTTTATAATTAGCCACGTTGGATATCCACGCCAGCATAAATTTTGTCGCCTTATATAACGTCAATAATTCCCTCTTTCTTCCCCATTCACTCATAAAAACCCACCACCACCAAGATTTTTACTGTATAACGTTCCAATCCAAAATCCCAAATTGATCATGGCACAATACGCTCCAGGAACACCAAGAGTAACGGATAAGTATGTTACATCTCACTGTGGTTGTGGCCTAGCTATGACTGTGAAAACGGCGTGGACAAAGGAGAATCCAGGGAAACGTTTCATTGCTTGTCCCAAATATGTAAGCCCTAATTTAATTTTGTTTTCTATGAGGAATGATACTCTCCAATTGATGGTGATTTTGTCTGGTAATTACAGGATAAGCGCAAAAAGTGTGGTTACTATGAATTTTTTGATGATGATTTACCAAGTGATTATTATAGGGAATTGCTATTTGAAGAGCATCAAAAGGCCAAGAGAGGGAATCAAAACAATGAGCTGCAAGAACGCATTGCTCTTCTTACAAAGGAAAAGAAGCAGTTGGTTAGTGAGTTGACTTGTACAAAGTCAAAATTACAATTGTATGACCGAATTTTTCTTATTTTGATTGGGATTTTAATGGTCTTTTGTGTTGTGTTAGGAATGAAATTAGTCAACTGATATAGGTAGATGGTAAGTAGTTTTAGGTTGTTGTAATGGTTATTGACTCCATAAAGTCAACATTTTGTATGGCAATGAAAAATTTGCAATTTTCAATGGTATATACACTAGCAGTGTGTTTTCCAGTATTTTTAGTTTATACTTAGCATGGATATCATAAAGATGAGTGTTACAACTCATTTAACTTCATTACACTAGAAATTTAACTAAAGAAAGTCAAATGAAGTAGTTCCTAAGTTTTACAACCACTTTATTGAAGGGAAATTAAACTTGCACAAACCAATGAAAGTCAACTAACCTACTGGTCTTTTTCCCTTGCCTTTTGAAGAAGCTTTTGGGGTTTTTGCAACAAATGGTTTCATACCAATTTCTTCACAGGTATTTTCATTAGGAAGGCCGAGAACCTTGTGCCTGTTTTCAAAAGCATGTTTTGCCTTCTGTTTTGGATCTTGAATCTTCCTAGCCTCATTTTTTGTTGACATTGAACCTGAATAAGTACTTGGAAAGTTGGATGACCAAGGGAAAGGGGAATCTGGAGCATCAGAACTTGTTTCACTGCTTGAAATGGTTTCAATGCTTGAAATGTTGATGATTTCTGCACAGTCAAAAAAAATTAAAAATTAAAAGAATTTTATGTAAAAAAGGAAAAAACAGCCTGCACAAGTGAAATTATAGTGTGTTTGCATCAACCTTTCTTGTTGGAAGACATTGTTTTAGATGATTGAATGGTGTGGTTTGTGTATGTTTGGTTTGTTTGGTTTTTATAGAGGAAAAAAAGAGTTATACCTACCAACTGCTTTAGCTTTTGCAGGTCAAGAATCTCATAACAGTTCACTTGTGCAGGAATGTCCAAAAAACAGTCAAACCTGCATGCTAATGTCCAGGAATCTCAATTCACAAAGTAGACAACATGTTGAAAAAAATAGTCCATGTGCAGACAAGGAATCTAAATTAACCAAAATCCTGAATATGACCATTATAAGGCCATTTGACTGCATTAAACCATAAAGTTAACTTCATAAAGTCAAATTACATAATTAAACATCCTACAGAACCATAGAGTAATTACATAACAGTTAATATTGTTTGATTGCCCAAATTAGTATACAAAAGATGGCAATCTGTGCATAAGTTTTGGTTGCCAAAAATAACATACAAAATATGGCAACAATATAGTTAATTAACTGGTTAATCCAACTCCATTGCATTGTCTTTTGAACTTCCTTCACCTGGGACCTTCTTTGTTAGCTTTCTTTGGAGGATCCTCTGGCTTGGTTCCCTTCTTCTTTGAATGACACTTTCATACCAATTTCTTGGTCTAACAATTGAGGCAGCTTGAGTACTTTGAGTAACAATTGGGGCAGCTTGAGTACTTGGATTAGGAATTGGGGCAGCTTGACTACTTTGAGTAGGAATTGTAGGAGTAACTTGATTTGTTTGACTACTCTGAGTAGAACATGTAGAAGGAGTAACTTGATTTGTTTGACTTGGCCTCTCCTCACCAAACCAATTTGCAAAGCCCCATCTAAGCTTCTTTGGCTGAACCACTCTACCAGGTGAATTACTGGTTGCAAAATTTACCCTACCAACTTTTCTAAAAGCATTTTGTTGTCTACTAATGAGACCTGGGATATCAGATCCCCTAACAATTCCACAACTACCACTCCCACTTAAACATGTTAGTCTTACACACCACCACTTCCACTTCTACTCCCACTTAAACCAGTTACTCTAACATCCACAACTGACCCCCTATGATCCCCCACAGTAGCAGACCTATCAAGACTATCAGACCTAGCAACACTAGTAGACATGTCAACATTATCAGCCCTAGCAACATTATCATCCCTAGCAACATTATTAGACCCATCAACACTAGCATCCTGCTTACTTGGCCTACCCAATTTTCTTTTTTGCTTAACAGGTTTCTCAACAGTTGCTTCCCTACATCCTTTCTTGTTATGACCTACTTTAAAGCAATTTTGACATGTCATAGAAACACCTACCTTTGAAACTCTTATTGAGCTTCCACCTTCACCTTTTGACCTAATCCTTTTCTTTCTTGGCCTACCAGGCATTGATTTAGGTTTTTGAGGTAAAACTTTTGAGTATTGACTCTGGTCAGGCCAAAAGTCAATGCCACCAACTGGACTTAGATAATTGTGGTATGTTGAGTAATAGAACTCCTTCCTGAACCACATTGGGACATAATCATCAGGCACCTTGTTTAACTTGAAAATAGCAGTTGTACCATGAACACAAGGCAGCCCAGATAATTGCCACATCCTGCAAGAACATGTCCTTAAATCCACATTCACTTTGAAGGAGTAACTACCATTCCTGACCTCAAATGCATTGCCCCCAGCTGGAATGACATGCCAAAACCTACAAAGTTTTAAAAAATTAGTATTCAACATAAATGTAATAAAACCATACCTTATATCATCCTTTAACAAATCAACTCTCTTCTTGATTGATGGACATATATCACCAGTCCATTTTGCAGAAATATTCCTACAAGTGTTCATCTTTTCAAGCACAATCACCCTAATAGCTTCCAACATAGTTAGTATTGGTTTGTCTCTCACAGTAACCAACACTGAGTTAAAGCACTCACTAAACCCATTCTCCACAGCCTCACATCCTCTTCCCAACTCAAAAAATGCCCTAGACCATGTTTTAGGGTCCTTTTCCATCAAGTATTTATGAGCTTTAGGGTTTGCAGCCTTGATTTTTTCCATGATTTTATTGAACAACTGTGGGTATGAAGCTTTAGAGGCTGCCCAAAACAAATTCCTGAACTCTAGTCCACTGAATTGTTTCCTAAAGTTCTCATAAATATGTCTAGCACACTGTCTGTGTTCAGCTTGAGGCATAACTTGTTTCACAGCCTCAATGAGTCCCTTATGCTGATCAGACATTAGTGTGAGACCTTGTCCAGTTGGCATTTCCAAATCATCACTGATGAACTCAAATAAGTACATTTTATTACCATCATTTATCCTATTTATTTGACTTGTTTTATTATATTATCTGTGAGAATCGATACGTTAATGTTTACTTTTGTAATTCTCAGGTAAAAACAAGTATTATGTGAAACTTGGCGATTTTGGACTAATTATGGAGCAAAACAAGCAAGAAGTTAAGAGTCTACTGAAATGTACAAGATCAAGATTATTCTGCTCCAGATACGCCGCATCCTACTTATTATATACAGCGCATCACTATCAAGATTTCACAAGCTACGATCCAAGACAGCAAGGACATGCGCCGCATCTAGAAATGGAGTTACGCCGCATCTTCTGGCGGTGTACGAATATTCCTGAATATATTAATCTTGAACCCCACGCGAAGTTAAGTCAATGCGCCGCATCTACTTATTCAATGCGCCGCATCTTACCCTCAGACAGAAACTATAAATACCCCAAGGTCAGACGAATTTCGAGAGCCTAGTTTTTAGAAGAAGACCGAAGACCACAAAACCCTAGGCCGAATTCAGACGTGTAGCAGCACAAGACACACCTTGAACGAAGATACAAGAGCTGTAAGAAGGTCCTGCATGTATTCAATTCATTAAGTAGTTTTGTTTTATTGTATTAGTACACTTTAATTGGTCAGGATTGATGGGCTTGTGTCATTGATTTAATCATGCACTTCAACTCCCCTTAAAATTGCTTTCCCATTAATTAAAGTTTATATGTTGATGTCTTTGGTGACTTTTATTAGTGCATTGATAACCTCTGTGTCTAGCTGAGCATTGCTTGGGTCGCCATGCCCCTTCCTCGCCTATTTATTCTATCGCCTATGCATTCTATCGTCTGTAGAAAAGTAGGAAGAAAGATAAGTAGGATAGTCATAAGTGATCATTAAGGGTTTACTCGCCGATAAGATTAGAGCCAACGAGAAAGGAATTAATCACGGTGCGTTGCATCGAACTATACACTTCATATAAAACTAGCAATAAAACAAGTGACAAGCTACTTAACTACCAGGACAGGTCTTCTTATTGTCTCAAGTATTTATCTGTGTACGTGTGTGCTAATCGCTGATTCGTGCCTATTAGTTTAATTTATTATTTAATCATAACCAAACCGTGCCAGTCTCTCAGGCTGAACCCCCTTGCGTTAGATTAGGTTGTATAGCTAACTTAAGATATTAAAATACTGATTGGAATAACTAGATAATACGTTCCACTCTTAGTGATCGACACTCTACTTACCATTATATTCATACTGACCGGGTACACTGCTCGTTAAAGTGTGTGTGTTATTGATAAGTCGGCTAAATATAAATTTAAAACTTGAATACTGCTAAAACCACAACGACATACCGTGGGTATAAATTAGAGCACTACGCACACGCGCATCAAGTTTTTGGCGCCGCTGCCGGGGACTGAATTGTTATTATCTGTTAATTTGATTAGTATTTTAATTAGTTTTTTCTTTTTAATTTTTTATTCTAACCACTAACCCTGTTATATATTAGTTAAATTGCATTCATTGTATTATTTGCATATTTTCTGTTTTTGTGTGATTTTATTTTTCTTTAATTTTTGTTTATTTTCGTTTGTTTTTATTTTTGTTTTTATTTTTATTTTTCTGTGTTCTGCTATCGTTGTACTGAGCTAATTCAAACGATACGGCGCATCTATTTTCATAGATACGGCGTATTGCGTTTAATTTTTATAAAATACAACGCGTTTAATAAATTTGATACGACGCATCTTTCCCCAAGATACGGCGTATTTGTTTTCAACAAGAAATTTTTTCTCTAAACGATAACGCCATACGACGCATCTGTTTTAACAGATACGGCGTATCTATTATTTTAATTAAAAACAGTTTTCGAATTATTAAACAGATACGACGCATCGATTTTTATCGATACGGCGCATCTTCTGAATCAAAAATCTTGTATTTTGAAACGTAACGAAAATACGGCGCATTAACTTTTGTTAATACGACGCATTTAATTTTAAATAAATATCGATTTTTGATAATTAAAACTGATACGGCGCATTCTAAAATTCTAAGCGGCGTATCTATTTTCTGAATAAAAGTCTGATTAAATTTTAACGATTATAAGATACGGCGTATCCAACTTTTTGGATACGGCGCATCGTCTGCAGATATCAGTAACTTTTATTTTTCGTATTCCGTTTTCGTTGTTAATTTTCTGATATATTACTTTCTTGAACATACCCTACTGATGCTTTTGTGATAGTTTCAGGAAGTGCATGACCAGGAGTTCTACTAAGAACTTGATTCAACCTTTCGAAGATCCTGAACGAGCCTTTCATTCGCTTAAAAGGCTTTTCAACACAAAAAGCTTTGATATCTCAAGTTCGTTCGAGCTAGATTATTTTTCTGAAGAAACAGAAGCAATGGCGGAAAACACAACTATGGAGGAATACATGAACAAAACCCGTGCTGATTACAGTTCAGGAGTTGCTAGACCAAAGTTTGATGATAAGTCTAAGTTTGAGTTGAAGGGTCAGTTTCTCAAGGAGCTAAGAGAAAATGCTTTCAGTGGATCGGAACATGAAGATGCTAATGAACATGTTGAAAAGGTCCTCGAGATTGCAGATTTGTTTACTACAGAAGGAGTCTCTGACGATCAACTTATGCTAAGAATCTTTCCAATTTCGCTTAAAGGAGCTGCTAACAAGTGGCTAAGGAATGAACCTTGATGAGTGTCTAAATACTCATCATTTCTGTCACATTTTATCTGCAAAATCATTTAAAAAACATGTAGATATGCTTCAAAATACAGAAAATATCATAAAATGTGTTTTTATATGATTCAGGAACAAAAAGATTGAAAACAAGTGAAAAACATGCAAAGTTCACAAAATTGTCATTTTCAGTCCCTGAAGTTTCACAAATTGGCATAATTAGTCCCTGAAGGTTTAAAATAAAAGAAAAGTCAACATCAGTCCTTGGGAAATCAAACATGTTCACTATTAGTCCCTGGATGAAAGTTTTCTATAATTGGCAATTTTTACCCCTCAAGTTTCATAATTGGCAAAATTAGTCCTCGGGTTTTAAAAAAAAGTATAATTTATCAATTTAAACCCTTGTACTATTCACATGTTACAATTTAGCCTTTTTTTTATAACTTTGGTGAAATTACAGTTTCAACCCTTCATCTTTCATGAAATTACAAAAATGGTCCTTGTGCTAAAACTAACCAACCGGACCCTTTACTAATAATAAACCCCAACCCATTTTACATTAAAACCCTACCCAACCCAAATAATAAACCCAGCCCACACCCACCAGCCCATCTTACCCCTTTTATTAATAAAACCCAAAACCCGTTTGACTTAAGTCAAACTCATCCCTTTCCCCCTAAACCCGCCAATACCAGACACCAATACCACCATCACCCATAGTATTCTCTGTAACCTCCCATCACCACCTTCCTTCCTCTATACTTCACCTAACACTCCAAATTGCATTAATTGCTTCTTCATCCTCCCAAGTTATCAGAACTAGTGGTATTATCCCACTCACTCAATTTTGGCGCCAAAAGTAAAATCAAAGGCTGAGATTGATTTGAAGCAATCCAAGGGTGCAGAATGATTTAGGGATGTCGACAAGGAGTTTCCCAGCAAGTTTTAGTATATATAGGGCTTTGTAATAGATTAGAAAGTAGTAGTTAATTTTTATTGTAATCGTTTTTTACTTTAAGTCTTTATCTTTTGTAATTTCAAGTTCCAGTTATCAATATAAGTTAATTCAAGTCTCATTGTTCTTATTTAATCAGTATTTGTACTCAGTTTCATGTTCACTAGAATTTCAAGTTATTATTAATTCGAATAAGCTCTAATCCTTTTTAATTACCATCAAAAGCTTCAAACAACCCTGCTATAAGCTTATGAAAGCTTTTCATAGCTTTGTGTAAGTTTATTTAGTGTAACTCAGTTCTTAATTTCAAACTATGAAGAAAGTCAACAAAAGTCAACCTGGAAGCCAATAAGCTGTTCTGGAGTGTATAAGCTGTTCAGAAAGCTTATTTGGGTTTTCTAGCTTGTGTTAAAAAGCTAGGGATTGTTCTGTTCTAGTTCTTGCTATCCCAATAGCCTCTTTTCAGTTGTAAGAAATTTCCAAGTTCACTTAAATTTCCAAGTAACTGTTGCATAGCTTATTGTCAGCTTATTATTGTAGTTTTATGCTTATTAGTAGTTTGTAGTCATATTTCATTAATCTTATCAGTCTTAAATAGCTTGTGCATCATTTTACTTAAAAACTCTAAAAAAGCCAAATATAGCCAATATTAGCATAGCTTATCATACTGCTTAATTCTGTTTTAAAAGTTGCTTATTAGTACTTAAATAAGTTAGTCAATCAGTAAAATCAAGGTTTCTAGTTTAAAAAGTGTGTTTCACTTTGAAAAATCACCACAGACACCTTACAAAGGGGTGTTTGGTTTATGCAGTCAACAAGGTCAACTGAGCTTGTACTGTACATTGACCATAATCCCAACTTCAAACCAACTTATTTTAACCATATTAAGTTGTTTTTAAGTTCACCTTAGCAGATTAGAAGGATTTCATAGATTTGAGTGCTCTGTGCAATTTTTAGAACCTCAAAAGCTCAAATAAGCCATATTAAGCTATGAGCTTATTCTGACCTCAACTTTGGCATTTTCTGAGTGCTTTTGGTCCATATAGTGATATCAGTAGAGTTGGTTTGGACTTGTGCATCTCTGCACACCTCTGCACACATACAAACTCAGTATACACTGAGTAGTATTAGCAGACTTGGCCCTTTTTCTCAGCTCAATTGTGGCTTATCCAAATAAGCTGAGGGTTTGATTTTTGGTTTACAAGTAGCTCACCTAGTAGGCTTTTAGTTTCTGTGCTTGGATTCCATTTCCTAGCTTATCAGATAGCTTAAAAATAGGCCTGCACTTTTACCCATTTCACTGATTCTGCTGATTCAGTTATTGCTTTCCTGAACCACCTGTACTAGTGCTTAATTGGACTTCAGTTGGCCTATTTGAGATAGGGCTTTTTGGTTTTTAAGATACCCAATAGTACTAGCTAGCTTTTGCCCCCATTATTTTGCATCTCAATAGCTTATTGGAGTGCTTAATCTGCCTTGCTATTTGGCCATTTTCCTGAGTTTTCTGTTTTAGTTTTTACAACTGCTCATCTGCTTTTCAGCTTATATCATTGTGCTTATTTGTGTTTTCAAGTTATTTTAAGCTTCTGATAGTATATTAAACCTGTCCTGAGCTTTTGGTACCTTTTCTAGCTTTTTAGCTTATTTTTGGCTTATTTGCCAAACTGCTTATCTGCCCAACTGTTTATTAGGGCTTATTAGACTTTTGATTTTAATTTTCCTATATTAAGAATATTAATTTAGACTTATCCTGAATTTTTCAGATTTTTCTAAAGTCATTTGTTATTTTTAATCTTTTTAATTAGTTTAAAATAGTAATTAAATCATAATAAATAGAATATTAATAAGAAAAATATAATTTTAATTTTAGTAATTTTCTTTTATTAATTAGAATTTAGGAAAAATATAATCATCTTTTTATACCTTAAGAAAAACAAAATAGAAAATAAGTGATAGCTTCTATTTAATAGATTTTATCTTTTTAAATTTTTAATTAAGCAAATTTCATTTTTATAATTTTCTTAGCTTCTTTTTACTTAATAATATTTATAGAAAAAGTTTTAGATTTTTCTTTGTTTATTTAGTATTTATTATAATTTAAATTAGTTTTAAATAATTATTAAATAATAAATAATTAATAATAATTAGATAAAAAGTGTAAAAAATATAATTTTAGTTTTAAAATAAGTTTTAAATAAAATTTACATTTTTAAATTTAGATTTCATAATATTTCAGTTTTTTTTCCCATTTTAGATTTTCCGTTACACGTTTTTAGTTTAATTAACTCGCGTTTAATTTTCTTTTGTATATTTATTTCTCATTTGTTATTTAGATATTAAAAAGAAAAAATCCAAAATATCTAATTCATCAGTCACTCTAATCCAAAGCTTTCCACAGTTTGCCCATTCACACCTCGTTGGGAAACGATCCGGGTAATCACTTACCTGGTTTCACACTACACACGAACGTGAGTTTTTGCAAGTATCCTTTTTCACAAAGGGGTAATTTGTATTTATTCACGTGTATCCGTCGTTGCATAATATTTATATATACGTTTTAGCACGGATCAAATTTTGGCGCCGCTGCCGGGGAGGTTGTGTTGCGACAATTGTGTAGAGTTTAAGCGATTAGTGATTTGAGATCCTTCTTCCAGAAGTTCCTATTTCCCATAAACCATATAAAAAACAAAAAATATTTTTCTTTTCTTTTCTATATATATTATCATATAAAAAATAAAAAAACCCCAAAAACATTTTTCCGTTTTCTTTGTTAAATAATAAAACAACAATAAAATTTACCATCGAGAACCAAGACAGAGTACTACCTAACTGGGGGTACGACCATAATAAGTTCCCAAACATCAGATTTAAAACTTGCCTCTGTATCACTTGCGAATATCGGCTCACCTTTGATTGATAAAAAAACTATAACGGAGGTTTAAGGATAGTTTGACATTAAATTGTCGAACTGAAAGAAGCGGGTTTTTAAGGAGCATTAATTGCCCACCTTTGCTTCTCCGCCACTCTGTGCGTTTATCTTTTAGAGAGCTACCGTACGCTTGTTGATTATTGGTTTAAGTTCACTTGTGTTTTTTGTTTCGTTCTTGATTTAATTGAAAATTTTTGCTAAAAGTGCATGCGCACTCGTTCTTCTAGGTCATCAAGCCCTTTTCGTGAGCTTGGAAACATACCACGAAAACGTCGTAGACGTTCTGCTCCATCAGTCGTACCCGAGATACGTACTGATCCCATAACCACTGTCATCATGGCAGAAGACCGTCCTATGAATGAGCTTCTCCAAGCTCCCACCGAGGGTTATGGAGATGCCATTATTGTTCCAGCCATCATGGCTGAGAATTTTGAGCTTAAAACCAGGTTGATAAACCTTGTAACATCGCGTCAATTCTATTGTTTTGAAAGGGACGATCCTCAAGATCACGTTCGATGGTTCAATAAAATCACATCCACCATCAAATGTAAAAATGTCCCTGAGGAATCGATCAAACTTCTTCTTTTCCCATTTTCCATCGATGGGGCAGCCCGGATTTGGCTTGACAAACAACCCCCTCGATCAATTAGAACATGGGAAGATTTGGTTCAAAAGTTCGTAAATGAATTCTTTCCTCCTTCTAAAACCACGCATCTTAAAAATGAAATCATGAAATTCTCTCAAAGGTTTGATGAACCATTTGGAGAGGCATGGGATCGTTTCAAAGAATTGCTCCGCAAATGTCCTCATCACGGTTTCACCGACTTGATGCAAATGGACACTTTCTACAGTGGGTTAAACCCATCTGACCAAGATTCTCTCAATGCCTCAGCTGGAGGTAATTTTCTGAGCAAATCCACTAAGGAAGCCATTGCACTCATTGAAAATAAGTCTAAGGTCCGCACTGCACGAAACAGGCCATATAATTCCCAGGCTAGTGCTGGTCCTTCCACTTCATCTCCCGTGAGTTCTTCTAATACTGATACTCAGCTTGCTGAACTCACGAAGGCTATTCAAGCTTTGGTTTTCTCCACACAAAATAAAGAGTCCGCTCCGCAAACTTCTCACACTGCTGAAGTAAAAAAGATAGAAGTTTGTGTTACTTGTGGTGGTCCTCACGCTTACTATAATTGTACTGCCACCGATGGCACTACATTTGATGTTAATGCTATAGCCGGAACTTCCAATCAAGGAGGTAATCAATACCGTCCTCAAGTGGACCCAAACCACCGTGCTAGCAACCAATTTGGACCACCCGGATTTCCTCCTCCCAACAATCCAAATAGGATTAATCCTAATCAACAAAGAGGGCAAAACGTGCAAAATCAATTTCATGCCCCAAACAATCAATACCCACCCCAGAGGGGTAATCAAGGGTATTCAGCTCCTAATTACCAGGGACCTCTCCCAAATGAACTTGATAACTACATCAAGTTTAATGAGACCAAAATGAATGCAATACAAAATCAGATCTCTAATTTGAAGAATGAATTTCAATCTTCAATATACAAGCAAGGAATTGAGCTAAAGAATGAGCTTTCAAATAAAATTGATCACTCTCAAAGCGAGGTTAAGAATATGCTTGCCAGTCTCATGAACCATATCAATCCACCTTCTACCTCAGGAGGTCTCCCTGGTAACACTGTTGTCAACCCAAAGGGTGAACTCAAAGTTGTCACCACACGCAGTGGTAAAGCTTATGATGGACCCACTATTCCTACTACCCCTTCTTCTCCTCCCCCCAAGGTAGTGGAAGGTGAACCTGAGGTGACTAAGGACAAGGAACTTCCTACTAATAACGGAGGTACCGACAACGTCCAACCTCAAGTTGTACCGAAACCAAAACCCAAACCTGGAGTTGTTTTTGAATCGCATGAAATCCCTGTTGAAAACCCTAAATCCAAACCTTCTATTCCTTACCCATCACGTTTACATGAGCAAAAGCTCCGCGAAAAGGCTAGTCAAAAAATGGATAAATTCTTTCAAATCTTTAAAGAATTACATTTTGACATAAGCTTTGCGGATGCTACCATTCTGATGCCCAAATTTGCATCCACAATCAAACATTTGTTAAGCAACAAGGAAAAACCGTTTGAAATGGCAAAAACTCCATTAAATGAGAACTGCTCAGCAGTTATCTTGAAAAAGCTTCCCGAGAAGCTTGGAGATCCTGGAAAGTTTCTAATACCTTGTGTATTTCCGGGAATGGTTGAATGCTATGCCTTGGCCGATCTTGGTGCAAGCATCAACCTGATGCCTCATTCAGTATGGAAGAAACTTTCTCTTCCGGCTCTCACTCCTACATGCATGACTCTTGAGCTTGCAGATCGAACCATATCTCATCCTTGCGGCATTGCCGAGGATGTGTTTGTAAAAGTAGGGAAGTTCCATTTTCCAGCTGACTTTGTGGTTGTTGAATTCGACGCAGATCAAAAGGTTCCTCTCATTCTTGGAAGAGGATTCCTAAGAACGGGCCATGCTCTCATTGATGTATTTGAGCATGAAATCACATTACGTGTGGGTAATGAAGTTGTTACCTTTAACCTCGATCAAACTTCGAGGTACTCCTCAAATTATGATTCTGAATCGGTTAACCGAATCGATGTCATTGATGTTGCTTCAGAGGAGTACTATCATGAGTTTCTTGGTTATTCTCATAATTCTGTGAGTGGGAATCCCACCACCTCTTCTCTACCTATTATTTCCGACTCTTCCCCTTCTCTCACTCCGTTTGAGGGAAGTGATTTCAATTTGGAAGAGATCGAGGCTTTTCTCAAGTGTGATTCATTTCTGGAAGGAATTGATGACGCTGAGATTGATCTGGAGGGAGATATTCTTCTTCTTGAGAAATTGTTGAATCAGGAAAATTCTCCTTCACTCCCTCCCGTTGAACTTCATAATGAGGAAATCAAATCAGTTGAGAAAAACGATGAATTTCCTAAGGTCGAACTCAAAGACTTACCATCTCATCTTGAGTACGCATTTTTGGAGGGTGATGATAAATTACCCGTCATTATTGCTAAAAACTTAAGTGATGAGGAAAAGACTGCTCTAATAAAGGTCTTGAAGTCACACAAGCAAGCCATTGCTTGGAAACTCTCCGACATAAAGGGTATCGACCCTGAATTTTGTACTCACAAGATTTTAATGGAGGATGACTTTAAACCAGCAGTCCAACACCAGCGAAGGGTGAATCCCAAAATCCACGATGTTATCAAACAAGAGGTTCTCAAACTTCTTGATGCAGGATTGATTTATCCCATCTCTGATAGTCCTTGGGTTAGTCCCATTCACTGTGTTCCAAAAAAGGGTGGCATAACCGTTGTCACAAATGAGGAGAATGAGTTGATCCCAACTCGATTGGTTACGGGGTGGCGTGTTTGCATTGACTATCGTAAGTTAAATGATGCCACCCGAAAAGTCCATTTTCCTCTACCCTTCATGGATCAGATGCTTGAGAGATTAGCGGGAAACGAGTACTATTGTTTCCTTGATGGTTTCTCGGGTTACTTTCAAATTCCCATTGATCCGCAAGAACAAGAAAAGACCACCTTTACATGCCCCTATGGAACCTTTGCTTATAAACGTATGCCTTTTGGCTTATGTAATGCTCCAGGCACGTTCCAGAGATGTATGATGGCCATATTTACCGATATGATCGGGAAAACTATGGAGGTCTTTATGGATGACTTCTCGGTCATTGGGGATTCATTCGAAACATGTCTCTCCCATTTAGAAAACATGTTGAAACGGTGTGAAGACACCAATCTTTGTCTAAATTGGGAGAAGAGTCACTTTATGGTCAAAGAGGGCATTGTCCTCGGCCATAAGATATCAAAGAACGGGATTGAGGTTGACAGAGCTAAAGTTGATGTCATTGCTAAATTACCTCATCCCACTACCGTCAAAGGTATTAGGAGTTTTTTGGGTCATGCCAGTTTCTATCGTAGATTCATACAAGATTTTTCTAAAATCGCCCGGCCTATGACTCATCTTCTTGAAAAGGAAGCTCCTTTTATTTTCTCACCCGAGTGCATCGAAGCTTTTGAAACATTAAAGAAAAAGCTTACTGAAGCACCCATTCTGGTTGCCCCCGACTGGGATTTTCCCTTTGAGCTCATGTGCGATGCAAGTGATTTTGCTATCGGTGCAGTCCTGGGGCAACGAAAAGCCAAACACTTTCAGCCTATCCACTACGCAAGTAAAACCATGACTGAAGCTCAAACTCATTACACCACTACAGAAAAAGAATTGTTGGCTGTGGTGTATGCCTTTGAGAAGTTTCGGCCGTATTTAATCTTGACGAAATGTGCAGTGTATACGGATCACTCGGCTCTCAAATATCTCTTTGCAAAACAAGATGCAAAGCCGAGATTGCTCCGTTGGGTTCTCCTCCTGCAAGAATTTGATATCATTATACGTGATAAAAAAGGAGCTGAGAACCTAGCTGCTGATCATCTATCCCGATTAGAGAACCCACACCAAGATGTTTTCGAGAAAAAGGAAATTAATGAAACATTTCCTCTCGAGACACTCAATGCGGTTACTTTTCGAGTAGATTCTACTACCCCATGGTTTGCTGACTTCGCAAATTACCATGCGGGTAACTTCATAGTGAAAGGGACGTCGACCCAACAGAAGAATAAATTCTTCAAGGATGTTAAACATTACTTCTGGGACGACCCCTACTTGTTCAAAATCTGTGCGGATCAAGTCATCCGACGGTGTGTTTACGGACAGGAAGCTATTGAAATTCTCAAAGCTTGCCATGCTGGACCCACTGGGGGGCCATCATAGTCCAAACTACATCGCCAAAAAGGTATTTGATTCCGGGTTTTATTGGCCCACAATCTATAAGGATGCCCAAGATCTCATCAAAACTTGTGAAGCTTGTCAGCGTCACGGAAATATTTCACAACGAAATGAAATGCCACAAAATGCTATTCAAGTTTGTGAAATCTTTGATGTCTGGGGCATTGACTTTATGGGGCCATTTCCATCATCTCGAGGAAATAAATACATTCTCGTGGCTGTTGACTATTTGTCAAAATGGGTTGAAGCAAAAGCTTTACCCACTAATGATGCCCGAGTGGTTGTAAAATTCCTGAAAGCTCTGTTTGCCCGTTTTGGAACTCCACGTGCTATAATCAGTGATCGTGGTACGCATTTTTGCAATGACAAATTTGATAAAGTCATGCAAAAGTATGGTGTAACTCACCGTCTTTCTACCGCGTATCACCCACAAACAAGTGGACAAGTGGAAGTTTCAAATCGTGGTATTAAAAGAATACTGGAAAGGACTGTAGGAGAAAATCGTGCATCCTGGTCGGATAAATTGGATGATGCACTATGGGCCTTCCGTACAGCTTACAAAACACCCATCGGGTGTACGCCTTACAAACTTGTGTACGGAAAGGCATGTCATCTTCCGATCGAATTAGAGCACAAAGCCTACTGGGCCTTGAAACATGCTAACTTTGACCTCCAAACTGCGGGTGATCACCGTAAAGTTCAAATGAATGAATTAAATGAACTGCGTGATCAAGCATACGAGAACTCTTTGATCTATAAAGAAAAGACAAAGAAGATTCATGACTCTAAAATCAAGAACCGCGTTTTTAACGTTGGTGATCGAGTCCTTCTTTTCAATTCAAGATTAAAGATCTTCTCAGGCAAACTCAAATCCCGTTGGTCTGGTCCATTCACTATTACAAAGGTTTATCCATATGGTACCGTTGAGTTATCTCAAAATGACGGTCCAAATTTTAAAGTGAATGGTCATCGTTTAAAACACTACTTTGGAGAGGACATACCACCCATGGTTGTCCCGGATCTTCAAACTTTCCCCATGAACCAATGAATGCGGGGATCGAGTCAAGCTAGTGACTCGGTGAACAAAAACATTAGCAAAACATGGGTTCTCACCCGTGTCTCTGTTTCCTTTCTCTGTTCTAACACCCAAGTGTGGGGGAGTTGCCCCTGCTGTTGTATAAAGTCAAAAAAAAAAAAAAAAAAAAAAAAAAAAAAAAAAAAAAAAAAATGTGTGTATGTATAAAATAAATGGCTATTAGTATTACCTTTTTACGTTCTAAGTGTTGGTTTAACAACCGGTACTTTGAATATTGAGGGCAATATTCAGTTCTAAGTGTGGGGGGGGGGAATTCTAGCGAATTTGATCAAATGTAACATCTAGTACCCCCATTTTAGCCAAAATTTTAAAATTTTTTCTCACTTAGAACGCAATAAATGGTTATCTGTCCGCCATGTCTAACCCACATAAGGATTGGCTAATCCGAGAGCAAACGGCTCTTGGTAAAGATGTCTCAAATCCGTTCATGGCTTACAATTTGCCAAAAATTGTATGGTATTCGACTCACCATATCTTTTATAGTGAAGAGTTGGCTAGCCCGCAAGGTTATGGCTTGTGGTAAAGGAATTGGAAAACTATGATTGGTAATCAGCTCGCCAAAGATAATAATTGTATTTTATCTAAGATTTGGCTTGTCCAGAAGCAAACGGCTTTTGGTAAAGACAAGTCAAATCCGTTGACAGCTGATGGTTTGCTCAAAATCATTTGGTTATCATTGTACCAAAGTATCACATACTAAAACATTGGCTACTCCAGAAGTAATGGCTTTTGGTAAAGAGAAAAATCCATTAAAACTTCATAAAAGATTGCTAGGGACTAGCAATAGTTTAGTGTGGGGGATTGATGAGTGTCTAAATACTCATCATTTCTGTCACATTTTATCTGCAAAATCATTTAAAAAACATGCAGATATGCTTCAAAATACAGAAAATATCATAAAATGTGTTTTTATATGATTCAAGAACAAAAAGATTGAAAACAAGTGAAAAACATGCAAAGTTCACAAAATTGTCATTTTCAGTCCCTGAAGTTTCACAAATTGGCAGAATTAGTCCCTGAAGGTTTAAAATGAAAGAAAAGTCAACATCAGTCCTTGGGAAATCAAACATGTTCACTATTAGTCCCTGGATGAAAGTTTTCTATAATTGGCAATTTTTACCCCTCAAGTTTCATAATTGGCAAAATTAGTCCTCGGGTTTTAAAAAAAGTATAATTTATCAATTTAAACCCTTGTACTATTCACATGTTACAATTTAGCTTTTTTTATAACTTTGGTGAAATTACAGTTTCAACCCTTCATCTTTCATGAAATTACAAAAATGATCCTTGTGCTAAAACTAACCAACCGGACCCTTTACTAATAATAAACCCCAACCCAAATAATAAACCCAGCCCACACCCACCAGCCCATCTTACCCCTTTTATTAATAAAACCCAAAACCCGTTTGACTTAAGTCAAACTCATCCCTTTCCCCCTAAACCCGCCAATACCAGACACCAATACCACCATCACCCATAGTATTCTCTGTAACCTCCCATCACCACCTTCCTTCCTCTATACTTCACCTAACACTCCCAAATTGCATTAATTGCTTCTTCATCCTCCCAAGTTATCAGAACTAGTGGTATTATCCCACTCACTCAATTTTGGCGCCAAAAGTAAAATCAAAGGCTGAGATTGATTTGAAGCAATCCAAGGGTGCAGAATGATTTAGGGATGTCGACAAGGAGTTTCCCAGCAAGTTTTAGTATATATAGGGCTTTGTAATAGATTAGAAAAAGAGTAGTTAATTTTTATTGTAATCGTTTTTTACTTTAAGTCTTTATCTTTTGTAATTTCAAGTTCCAGTTATCAATATAAGTTAATTCAAGTCTCATTGTTCTTATTTAATCAGTATTTGTACTCAGTTTCATGTTCACTAGAATTTCAAGTTATTATTAATTCGTATAAGCTCTAATCCTGTTAATTTACCATCAAAAGCTTCAAACAACCCTGTTATAAGCTTATGAAAGCTTTTCATAGCTTTGTGTAAGCTTATTTAGTGTAACTCAGTTCTTAATTTCAAACTATGAAGAAAGTCAACAAAAGTCAACCTGGAAGCCAATAAGCTGTTCTGGAGTGTATAAGCTGTTCAGAAAGCTTATTTGGGTTTTCTAGCTTGTGTTAACAAGCTAAGGATTGTTCTGTTCTAGTTCTTGCTATCCCAATAGCCTCTTTTCAGTTGTAAGAAATTTCCAAGTTCACTTAAATTTCCAAGTTACTGTTGCATAGCTTATTGTCAGCTTATTATTGTAGTTTTATGCTTATTAGTAGTTTGTAGTCATATTTCATTAATCTTATCAGTCTTAAATAGCTTGTGCATCATTTTACTTAAAAACTCTAAAAAAGCCAAATATAGCCAATATTAGCATAGCTTATCATACTGCTTAATTCTGTTTTAAAAGTTGCTTATTAGTACTTAAATAAGTTAGTCAATCAGTAAAATCAAGGTTTCTAGTTTAAAAAGTGTGTTTCACTTTGAAAAATCACCACAGACACCTTACAAAGGGGTGTTTGGTTTATGCAGTCAACAAGGTCAACTGAGCTTGTACTGTACATTGACCATAATCCCAACTTCAAACCAGCTTATTTTAACCATATTAAGTTGTTTTTAAGTTCACCTTAGCAGATTAGAAGGATTTCATAGATTTGAGTGCTCTGTGCAATTTTTAGAACCTCAAAAGCTCAAATAAGCCATATTAAGCTATGAGCTTATTCTGACCTCAACTTTGGCATTTTCTGAGTGCTTTTGGTCCATATAGTGATATCAGTAGAGTTGGTTTGGACTTGTGCATCTCTGCACACCTCTGCACACATACAAACTCAGTATACACTGAGTAGTATTAGCAGACTTGGCCCTTTTTCTCAGCTCAATTGTGGCTTATCCAAATAAGCTGAGGGTTTGATTTTTGGTTTACAAGTAGCTCACCTAGTAGGCTTTTAGTTTCTGTGCTTGGATTCCATTTCCTAGCTTATCAGATAGCTTAAAAATAGGCCTGCACTTTTACCCATTTCACTGATTCTGCTGATTCAGTTATTGCTTTCCTGAACCACCTGTACTAGTGCTTAATTGGACTTCAATTGGCCTGTTTGAGATAGGGCTTTTTGGTTTTTAAGATACCCAATAGTACTAGCTAGCTTTTGCCCCCATTATTTTGCATCTCAATAGCTTATTGGAGTGCTTAATCTGCCTTGCTATTTGGCCATTTTCCTGAGTTTTCTGTTTTAGTTTTTACAACTGCTCATCTGCTTTTCAGCTTATATCATTGTGCTTATTTGTGTTTTCAAGTTATTTTAAGCTTCTAATAGTATATTAAACTTGTCCTGAGCTTTTGGTACCTTTTCTAGCTTTTTAGCTTATTTTTGGCTTATTTGCCAAACTGCTTATCTGCCCAACTGCTTATTAGGGCTTATTAGACTTTTGATTTTAATTTTCCTATATTAAGAATATTAATTTAGACTTATCCTAAATTTTTCAGATTTTTCTAAAGTCATTTGATATTTTTAATCTTTTTAATTAGTTTAAAATAGTAATTAAATCATAATAAATAGAATATTAATCAGAAAAATATAATTTTAATTTTCATAATTTTCTTTTATTAATTAGAATTTAGTAAAAATATAATCATCTTTTTATACCTTAAGAAAAACAAAATAGAAAATAAGTGATAGCTTCTATTTAATAGATTTTATCTTTTTAAATTTTTAATTAAGAAAATTTCATTTTTATAATTTTCTTAGCTTCTTTTTACTTAATAATATTTATAGAAAAAGTTTTAGATTTTTCTTTGTTTATTTAGTATTTATTATAATTTAAATTAGTTTTAAATAATTATTAAATAATAAATAATTAATAATAATTAGATAAAAAGTGTAAAAAATATAATTTTAGTTTTAAAATAAGTTTTAAATAATTTTACATTTTTAAATTTAGATTTCATAATATTTCAGTTTTTGTCCCATTTTAGATTTCCCGTTACACGTTTTTAGTTTAATTAACTCGCGTTTAATTTTCTTTTGTATATTTATTTCTCATTTGTTATTTAGATATTAAAAAGCAAAAATCCAAAATATCTAATTCATCAGTCACTCTAATCCAAAGCTTTCCACAGTTTGCCCATTCATACCTCGTTGGGAAACGATCCGGGTAATCACTTACCTGGTTTCACACTACACACGAACGCGAGTTTTTGCGAGTATCCCTTTTCACAAAGGGGTAATTTGTATTTATTCACGTGTATCCGTCGTTGCATAATATTTATATATACGTTTTAGCACGGATCAAACCTGCTAGTTCAATCACGACATGGGAAGATTTGAAGAGCAAATTCCTGAAGAGATATTGTCCACTGCTAAAACTGCTAAAAAGTTGGAGGCTATCAACAGTTTCAAGCAAGAGCCTGATGAAACTCTTTATCAAGCTTGGGAAAGATTTAAAGACTTATTGATGAAATGCCCTCAACATTATCTAAGTGAAATGCAGGAGATAATATTATTTTATCAAGGATTGGACGTGCCTACTAGACAAATCTTGGATGCTAAGGGAGCTGTGCCTCAAATGAGTGCAGCCAATGCTAGGAAAGCTATCCAAGAAGCTGCTGATCATTCTCAAAAATGGCACGATGGGACCTCTACTAGATCTAAGAGCAGCACTAATTTTGACGGGTTTGCTGCTATTCAAGGTCAATTGGATAAAATTAGTAGAGAGATGAAGAAGCGTGATGAAAAAGTGTATGCTGCCCAAGTTGGATGTGAAAAATGCGAAGGACCTCACTACACTAAGGATTGCCCGAATAAGAATGAAAGTGAGACTTTTGAAGAAGCATACTACACACAATTTGGACAACCATTCCGACCTTCACGAAGATTTAGGGAAGCTACTCCGGGATTCTATCAAAAGAAAAACTTTAATCCCACTTATCAAGAAAGGAGGCAGACTTTAGATGACACTCTAAAGCAAATTATGGCCGATGCTGCTAAAAGACATGATGAGAACACTGCTATGATCAAAGAAATCCGAGCTTCAACGGACACTATTACAAGAAATCAAGGAGCTTCGATCAAAGCATTGGAACAACAAATTGGTCAAATGAGCAAAGTTCTTCAAGAAAGGGGATATGGAAGTTTACCTAGCTCAACTGAAACCAACCCAAGAGATCATGTCAAGGCCATAAGCACCACTGAAGAAGTCACTCCAAACATTCCTTTTCCTAGAAGACTGATGAATGGTAATGATGCTGCAAAGCCCAAATTTTTCTTTAATTCTTCAATCAGTTTAAGGAGGTTACTCAAAGAGAAGACGAAGATTGAAGAGGAGATCAAGGCTACAATGAAAGAAGAGAGCTCTGCAACCGACTTACATGCCTTGCCTCATAAAGAAAAGGACCCAGGAAGTTTTACTTTACCTTGTTCTATTAATGATATATCTTTCAATAATGTGTTAGCTGACTTAGGAGCTAGCGTTAGTGTGATGCCCCTTAAGACATTCACTACCCTAGGACTAGGAAAATTAGCACCAACTAAGTTGCTTATTGAATTGGCTGATAAAACGGTAAAACGACCTGAAGGGATTGCTAATAATGTTCTAGTCAAGATTGAGAAGTTTGTTTTCCCTGTAGACTTTGTTATATTAGATATGCCCGAGGATGTTAAGATTCCTTTAATCCTTGGAAGACCTTTCGTGTCTACCGCCCATGCTAAGATTGATGTGTTTAAAAGAAAAATCTCATTAAGGGTAGGGAATAATAAACTAGTCTATAAGTGCCAAGATCCTGTTAAAAGCATAATTAGAGGCGTCTATGTGCTAGGATTAAGAGAACGTGTGGACATCGATCTTGAAGCTAGGTTTATGGGAGAAACCTTGGTAAATAATGAATCACTTGAGACCTATAGTGGAGACTACATTGAATTAAATGATCTTAATTTACCATTAGGAATCAATGATCAATTTATGGAGGATTTAGAACCCGAAATTGAAGAAGGAGAAATTATGGATATACCTAGAATCAATATAATCAACACTAAGAATTATGATGAATTTGAAGGATATCCTAGTTTCTGTGATTACGGTAGAAAGATCCATGTAGATTGTGCTTATAATTTACAATTTCCTTGCATGATAGGATTTAAACAGGTTAGTGCCAACTTTTTCCCTATTTTACCAATTAATGTAATGTCAAAAGATTTCTATAATTCTATAATGAAAAACAAAGTTGAGTATAGAGGGAAAAACGTAGTTGGAGTGTTCATGAATGTACCTATTTTTGTTGGGAATTTAACTATTGTTACAGATTTCACTGTGGTGGAAAACATGGATGCTTATCGTAATGTTGAGATGGGTGACGTGATCGTTGGGAAACCATTTTGTCGGGAGGTCGAAATTAACGCTAAAAGATTTGAAGGAAAGATCACCTTTATAAGTGGAAGCAACGTTATCACTTACATGATGCCTCGTGCTCACCCAAGGTTTGAACATGCCCCTAATAAATTTTGTTACAAATATACACCATTTCTTTTTGTAGATGAAAATGACGCTGAGAAAGGGATCGAATATCCGTACCAAAAGATGAAAGGATTCTACAAAGGTGTACTTGAATTGGGGCCGGAATATGTTCGTGACGAAGTAATTCGCAACTACATCGTGCGCGGACATGTGGGGATCAATAGATCTGAATAAAGAGCTGAACGTGAGTCTAACTTGAAGACTCTGGAATAAAGACAAGTGCTGACCGGGAGACAACCCGGAGAAAATTTTTACTATTCTGTTCTGTGTCGAGTCAGTCAGGCCCGCAGAAGATACGGCGCATCTCAATCCTGAGATGCGACGCATCTCCTGCACTGGTCATATCTTACTTTTATTTTCTGCATTTTTATTTTTGACTTTAAAACTTTCTGTCAGTATTTTAATGCGGCGCATCCCTGGTTAAGGATGCGACGCATCTTCTATTCTGATTCGTACTTATTCCAGGCTCGATACGGCGTATCTTCTTCTATAAGATACGGCGTATCGACTGACCTGATGATTTTCATTTTATTATGTTTTATTTTCACTAACTACTAATGTATTATGCAAGTTTGAACCTTCTTAACTCAGGTGTGTTAAAGTCTTGATGGTATTATAGATTCCTGCAATTCCTGTGGATACATCAAATATGAAGATTAAACGTTCTCATCCACAAGAAAGATGATTTTTGCTCTTATACAAATAATGGAGGATCATACGGAGCAAATCTCAGGGGAGTTTTTCTGTTCTAATTCTTTTATTTTCCAGTTTTTAATCTTTGATACAAACAACGAGGACGTTGTTTAACTTAAGTGGGGGGATTGGAGAATTAGAACACTTACTTGTCCTAAACTTTTTCAAAATATGCTTAAAATGCGCTTAATATATCAAAAATTAAAATTTTTAGCATGATTTTGTTTAAAGTCTAAATTACATAGCTGCACACATGACGTTATTTTCAAAAATTGTGAACTTTTCAAAAATTCACAAATCTATGAGTGTGTCGGTGACTTGTAAACTTTAGAACTTGGCTTGTATACTATTCGAGACCACCATAATAAGTATTATTTACATAATTGGAATGACTTCTCTAAATTGGTAAATTTCTAGGATTACACCCAAATAGCCTTTATATGTTATGTGATATTAACTAACTACACTGGTTAGTTAACCCCCGTATAAACCCTTTTGTTACTCTCACTTTTAGAGTAAGATACCCCTAGAAAAACACTCAGAGCCAGTCCTTTCGTTTCTTACACCTTTGTTATAATGTTTCGTTACACCCTTACACCTTAGCCTACCCTGTAGATTAAAATCCGTGGTTGGTTAATTGCTTTAGGCAAAGTGTGTTTCCTTACATTACCTGTGTTCGCGTGCGTAATTCATTATCTTTGGTTAGGTCGGCAAATTGTACAATGCAATAGGAGTGAAAGTAAATATTGTATATCTTTGAGTTTATTTTTCGTGTGTTTACTACTTTCGCTATTACAGTTATTTCTGAAAGTATGAAAAGTAAAAAAAATTATCCGGAAAGAAAGTGATAGAAAAGTTGTGAAATTTTACACATCTATGTTTATGTTTCAAAAAAAAAAAAAAAAAAAAAAAAAAAAAAAAGGAAAAAATAGAAAAGAAAAAGTTGGATTTTTGTTTTAACCAACTTATGTAAAGTTTTGTATTAAGTGGTCGATATCACCACTAGTTGTTGTATATTATATTTATGGATTGAATGGGAGTTGGCCGTTATGGGAACGTCAACTAAGGTTTATTCTTTGATTGAGATCTTGTTGAGTATAATTCGTGTCTACCTAAAGCGTGTGTTTCAAGTGTTAAAGCGTGAGTTATTCAATGATATGAGTCTTATTCATGGGATAGTTGGGATAGCAATTTACCACACTTAGGATTTTAATTTATCTGTTTTGTTTATTTTTCATTTTACACCAATTTGTATCTCAAATATTATCCATACCCTATATTATTCTTTATCCAAACCTTTGATTTATTGAGATTAGGGATTTAAGCAATCTTAAGTATCGTAGTCGTGGATTCGGCTATGTATTTATGATTTTGTCGCCCTTTTTGATATAATATTATTGGTAAAGATTACTTGGTCCTATCTTTAGCCTATTCGAGTTAAGGATTTGAGCAATTGCAAGTATCGTGTTCGTGGATTCGATCATGTATTTGTGATTTTGTCGCCTTTTCTGGAATTTGAGATCGATAGAGATTAAGGAGAATGATTAACCCTTATCCTACAAACCCTTTTTACCGCTTTAGACTTGTTATTCCTTAGCTTTAGTGGGGGAGATGCGTATACTTGCCAAGCTTATGATAGAATATTCGTCACGACTGGACAGTTAAACGATTAGATTTGCTTTTATCAAAATATTTTATTTTATTTCTAATTCGTTAAGTGTTTGGTTGTGTGATTATGACAAAAATGAATACATGCTTAAATATAAAAATAAATCCTAATATCTTTTAGGATACATTTTCATAAGATTAATTCTAAGGTTTACTTGGGGACAAGTAAAGTTCAAGTGGGGGGATATTTGATGAACTCAAATAAGTACATTTTATTACCATCATTTATCCTATTTATTTGACTTGTTTTATTATATTATCTGTGAGAATCGATACGTTAATGTTTACTTTTGTAATTCTCAGGTAAAAACAAGTATTATGTGAAACTTGGCGATTTTGGACTAATTATGGAGCAAAACAAGCAAGAAGTTAAGAGTCTACTGAAATGTACAAGATCAAGATTATTCTGCTCCAGATACGCCGCATCCTACTTATTATATATGGCGCATCACTATCAAGATTTCACAAGCTACGATCCAAGACAGCAAGGACATGCGCCGCATCTAGAAATGGAGTTACGCCGCATCTTCTGGCGGTGTACGAATATTCCTGAATATATTAATCTTGGACCCCACGCGAAGTTAAGTCAATGCGCCGCATCTACTTATTCAATGCGCCGCATCTTACCCTCAGACAGAAACTATAAATACCCCAAGGTCAGACGAATTTCGAGAGCCTAGTTTTTAGAAGAAGACCGAAGACCACAAAACCCTAGGCCGAATTCAGACGTGTAGCAGCACAAGACACACCTTGAACGAAGATACAAGAGCTGTAAGAAGGTCCTGCATGTATTCAATTCATTAAGTAGGGCTGGCAAAACGGGTACCTGTTAAGACCTGTTAAAGGAAAAAATGTACTATGCAATTTTTAGATTTTTTAAAATAATTGTTTTCAGTATTAGAGGATTCAATATTTAACTTTTTTGATATATAAAACGTATATCTGCCAAACTCAAACTACCAAATCCAAGTGTTAAACAAGTCATTTTGTGGTTTGAAACTTGTGTTTTCGCGCGCTCCGAACTTATTAAGACCTGTTAAGACCTGTTTTGCCAGCTCTATCATTAAGTAGTTTTGTTTTATTGTATTAGTACACTTTAATTGGTCAGGATTGATGGGCTTGTGTCATTGATTTAATCATGCACTTCAACTCCCCTTAAAATTGCTTTCCCATTAATTAAAGTTTATATGTTGATGTCTTTGGTGACTTTTATTAGTGCATTGATAACCTCTGTGTCTAGCTGAGCATTGCTTGGGTCGCCATGCCCCTTCCTCGCCTATTTATTCTATCGCCTATGCATTCTATCGTCTGTAGAAAAGTAGGAAGAAAGATAAGTAGGATAGTCATAAGTGATCATTAAGGGTTTACTCGCCGATAAGATTAGAGCCAACGAGAAAGGAATTAATCTCAGTGCGTTGCATCGAACTATACACTTCATATAAAAATAGCAATAAAACAAGTGACAAGCTACTTAACTATCAGGACAGGTCTTCTAATTGTCTCAAGTATTTATCTGTGTACGTGTGTGCTAATCGCTGATTCGTGCCTATTAGTTTAGTTTATTATTTAATCATAACCAAACCGTGCCAGTCACTCAGGCTGAACCCCCTTGCGTTAGATTAGGTTGTATAGCTAACTTAAGATATTAAAATACTGATTGGAATAACTAGATAATACGTTCCACTCTTAGTGATCGACACTCTACTTACCATTATATTCATACTGACCGGGTACACTGCTCGTTAAAGTGTGTGTGTTATTGATAAGTCGGCTAAATATAAATTTAAAACTTGAATACTGCTAAAACCACAACGACATACCGTGGGTATAAATTAGAGCACTACGCACACGCGCATCAATCACCTTTCAAGTCTAAGAACCAACACCAATTCTCCTTATTCTCAACACCTACCACAGCCCAAGCAATAGGGTAAATTTGGTTATTTCCATCTCTACCTATAGCAGTTAGTATCTCACCATGATTAGGTCTTTTTAGAAAACATCCATCTAAAGCAATCACTCTTCTACAACCCCTTTTGAACCCTTCTTTTAAACCCCCAAGACACACATAGAATCTATCAAAAACAGTGGACCCTTCATCATTCTGTGTAACTCCTAATTTGACAGTGGACCCTGGGTTACTATCCAATAACTCTTTGCCATAAGATCTTAACAAGGCATAATGTTCTTCAATGGTTTTTTCATACTCTGTTAGTGCCCATGCCTTAGCATACCTACATTGGTTAGAAGAGACAGTGCACTTGTACTTCTTCAACACTAAGGCAGCAATGTCTACCAGCTTTATCTCAGGATTTCTCCTTATTTTTTCACCAAACCTTTTACCTATCCATTTAAAGTCCACTAAGGAGCCAAACTGAAAGTTTCTAACACAGCTATGTTCAGGTTTCAATGTAATAATTTGAAAAGTTTTCTCAGAAGTCATCCATCTAGCATATAACCTAAAGGTACATTTTGGCACATCCTCTTTTGTTTCACTAGGAAACCTATATTGTTTTCTTTGTTTACCTTTCTCAGGATCTTTTAACGGCTTTGGTGGTCTTTGACCACACAGAGAAATAACCTTATCAGTTGCACTCCTTTCATACCAGATGGAGTAACCATTTGCTAAAGCATAATACGTCAACGCTTCCTTCAACTTGGCAGCACTTACAAATTTTAGCCCAACCTGTGAACAAAATAAGTGCTTAGCAGTCATATTCATATAATGCAATACACATGTTTACTAAACTGAAACAACAAGGATACCTTTGGGACTTGCAGCCTCCAATGAGTGCTGTCATCATGAGTAGGATACCTGTCTTCAGTTGCTTGTACCCCCAAAAATGGATCTTGTATGTTCCCATCTGAATCCACCTCATTCATCTTTCTCAGCAATTCATTAATGAACTCATCATGCTCAAGAAACACTTCACTTCTGGAACCACATGTAGCACTACTAGTACCAGGATTAGCAGCCATATCTGGAATTGGTGGAGCTCTGGTCTTACGCCTACTTGCTCTCCTAGTTCTGTGCTCAATTAGTTCTTCTTCACAGGCATTTAAATAGTCAACTGACTTGTCAGAATAATCACTATCTTCACTGTCACTCTCTTCAAGCATACCATTATTTCCAAAGTCACTGTCTGTTGGGCTATAAAGTTAAAGTACTACTGGAATATCAAAGTACTGCTGGAAGTCAAAGTACTGCTGAAATACAAGTCAAAGTACTGCTGCTCGTTGAAGGACTGTTATGCAAATTATGATTAAAGAATATTGTATTATTCTAGAATGTTCTTATTAGATTAGAGTTAGAATTACTTGTCGTTCAAGTATTGTAAACCGACTAGGGTTTTCCTTGTGCCTATAAAAGGATCCCTAGGTTGGCATTAGACGTACGATAATTAGACAAATGCTTAACGATTATTAGAAGCATAATTTAGAGAAGTACGTATGATATTAGTGTTTAGAGTTTGTTAGTGAATCTGTGTAAAGTAAGCAGGTTCAAGGTTTAATATAATCAAAGTTTTGTGTTAGTTCTTCTTAGCTTTGTTGAAGTAGATTCCGCATACTTAACAAAGTATATCAGCGTTTCAATATTAGTAGTTTTGGATTTATCCAAGGTTGCTAAACCCTTAAACAAGCTACAAGTTAGTTTGGTCAGAGTATATCGATCCAACAAGTGGTATCAGAACCAGGTTGGAGACTCTGATTAAGAAGAAACCCTTAAAACTGATTTAACAACAAACCCTAAACAATGACGACTGAAGCTGCACCAATCTCATCTATCACCTCACTCAGAATTCCTATCGTTAAGAAGGGAGAATATGATCTATGGAGCATGAAGATGAGACAGTATCTTGCTATTACAGACCATGCTCTATGGGATGTGATTGTCAATGGTAATGTTGTTCTTGACGAACCAGTAGAAGTTGAAGGACAAGCTAAACCACCTAAACCAACCTTGCCAGCAGCTACAAAAAGAATTCAAGACAAGGCTCTTAACATACTGCTGTCTGCTATCCCTGATGGCCATCTGCTAAAGTTTCATGATGCTAAGGATGCTAAATAATTATGGGCTGCTATCAAAACCAGATTTGGAGGTAATGATGCTTCAAAGAAGATGCATAGGAACTTACTGAAGCATCAATTTGAAACTTTCACTGTTGGTGAAAGAGAAAGCCTTGATGCTGCCTATGACAGATTCCAGAACCTACTTAGTATGCTAGAATTGCATGGAGCAGAGGCTACTATTGAAGATGCTAACTTGAAATTCTTAAGGAGTTTGCCATCTACATGGCATGTGGTTGCTACTATAATCAGAGGACAACCTGGTTTAGATTCCATGGACTTTGATGATCTCTATAACAATCTGAAGGTGTATGAGCAAGAGATGAATGGTAACATGAGTTCAAGTTCTAATCATAAAAACATTGCTTTCGTGTCCTCTGAAAGCAGAAGCAGTACTTCCTCTAAAAGTACTGCTTATCCTGTTCAAAGTACTGTTGGTGATAAACAGCACGTTTGCACAACCATGACTACCACCACCTCATCACCAACAAACAACACCAACTCTGATGATGTTGTATGTTCCTTCTTTGCTCAACAAGCCACTCTACCTGTCACCTATCAAGAAGACTTGTTGCAGATTGAAGAAGATGCTTTAGAAGAGATTGATATAAGATGGCAAGTTGCCATGATCATTGCTAGGATCAAGAAGTTCATGAACAAGACAGGAAGGGGTATTGATTTCAAAGCCAAACAGGGTATAACTTTTGACAAATCCAAGATTGAATGCTTTAATTGTCAAAAGCTTAGACACTTTGCATGGGAATGTAAGTTTGCAAAGTATCAGGCAAACAGAATGGTTGAACAACCAAAGGTTGAAAGAAAGGAGGTTCCTATTACTGACTCAAAACCAAAAGCTTTGGTGGCTCAAGAGAATCTCGCAGAGGTTGACTGGAGTACTGAATTTGATGATGAACCAGTAACCTATTCTATGGTTGCAATGGAAGACTTTGATTGGAGCACAGCTTTTGATGAGGAACCAGGATATGCTGCTTTGGAATCAAGAGATGGTCTTGGAGGCTTTGATTGGAGCATGGAGGATGAAGATGAACCTGTTCAGATTGCTATGGTTGCTGCTTCACCAAGTTCATCCAAGGTCACTGAGGTATGCTCTAAGTGCAATATTATGTATCAAAAGTTGCTTACTGAATATGTGACTGAAAGAGATAATTGTAGAACTGATATGTCTGAGGTAGCTGGTTATCAATTAACTTTAGAGTCAATGGAAGCCAAAATATTAACACATGAAACTATTGAAACGGCTTGGGCAGAAAAATATGAGCAACAAGATTATCAATTGAAATTAAGTGAATGGAAGTTAGGATGTAAGGTGTCTGAATTAGAAAAGATAACTAAGGAGAGAGATGCTTTGTTAGAAAAACATGGTAGTATTAAACAGGCTGGTCTATCACATGTTCAATTTGTTGAAAAACAAAGAAGAATAAACAGTAGAGCTGGACTAGGTTATGGTGTTGAGGATAGTAGTTCAGATGAGATTCCACCTAGTGACAAGGAACCAATTAGTTCAGAGGAAATCTCAACTAGTGAAGATGAACTTACTAGCTCAGAAGAAAACACATCTAGGAATGAGGAACCAATTAGTGAATCACCTCCTGAGTTTAAGAAAGATAAGGAGTATCACTCAGTTCCTGCACCTACAGGTAGGCTTCAACCACCTAGGACAGATGTTTCTAGTTATGGAGTAGACAACTTAGAGTTTAGGAAGAAGCTTACTGGTCAATCTAGTTCTGAGACACCTAAGGATGATTTTCAATGGGGTAATGATAAACAGTTTCCTACAGCCTTTCAAAAAACAAGCAGTACATCCAAAAACTTTTCAAAGTACTGCTATACATTCAGCAGTATCTATAAGAGAAACTTTTCAAAATACTGCTTACTATAGGAAACCTTTTAATCATAGTAGAGGATTTGGGAATATGGAGCGAAAATTATGTTATGTATGTTATAGTCCTGATCATTTGATTAAGCACTGTGACTTACACTCAGATTATTTAAGTCAGTTCCCAAAGAATAGACCTTCCCATCATAAGCCTAAGGAGAATAGACCTGCCAATTATAAGCCAAGGGAGACTAAACCAGTTTGGAATCACTCAAATAGGGTTAACCATAGTAATTTCTCTAAAGACTATAGGTACCCTCACCAGAAAAGACCTTTTTCCAAACCACCAGTACCCTCAAGTGCTGGTAAGTCTCAAGCAGTACCTTCTAAAAGTACTGCTAGGTTTTCACCCAATCATGGTACTGCTAATACTTTAACACATGTAAGACCTAAGAGGTTCCATTCATATAAACCTAGAAGGACTTACACATCATATAGAGTACCTAGATCTGAGAAACCTAAAGTCAAACGTCACTGGGTTAAGAAAGAAAGTATTGTTGGGGGACAACCAGTACTTTCACATGATAAGGGTGAAACAGGGAGTGTTGTTGAAAATACAACACATGACATGGGACCAAAGCAAATAATCATTGACCATGCCTTCAAAACCAGTGGAGATTACATACTGAAAGAATTCAAGTATGTCACTCCATAAGGGGAACACAAGTCAGTAATGGCTTGGGTTCCTAAAAGAAACTAACCTTTTTCTTTTACTGTGCAGGGCAACCCAGAGGAGGAGCTTAAAGATCATATTATTGTTGATAGTGGTTGCTCTGGCAGCATGACAGGGGACAAGGAGATCCTGTCAGATTTTAAGGAATATTATGGAGGAAGAGTTGCATTTGGTAATGATCCTGATGGAGGGAGAATCACTGGCAAAGGAACCATCAAGGCTGGATGTATTGACTTTGAGAATGTTAGATATGTGAAGGAGCTCAAGTTCAACCTTTTGTCAGTATCTCAGATCTGTGATAAGAAGTATCCTATTCTGTTCACTGATACAGAATGTCTCATTCTCTCTCCTGAATTCAAGTTTGTTGATGATCACTTGGTAACACTGAAAGTACCAAGAACAAATGATGTGTACAGTTTAGACTTGAAGAGTCTCAATTCTGCTGGAACAGCAACATGTTTAGTAGCAAAGGCAACACTTGAAGAAGCACATCTATGGCATAGAAGATTAGGTCATGTGAATTTCAAAAACATCAACAAGTTAGTCAAAGGCAATTTAGTTAGAGGTTTACCTTCCAAAACATTCAAGACTGATCATTCATGCTTAGCTTGCAAGAAGGGTAAACAACATAAAGCTTCATGCAAAAAGCTTGAGGAAAGAGATATTAGAGAGCCTTTGGAGTTGCTGCACATGGATTTGTTTGGGCCTGTCTCTGTTGAAAGCCTAAACAAGAAGAAGTGTTGCTTAGTCATAACTGATGATTGCAGCAGATTTAGTTGGGTCTTTTTCTTGGGATTCAAGGATGAAACTTTTGATGCTATTCATGATCTAATAATAGCCCTTGAAAATCAGTTAAGACTCAAGGTTAGAGGTATTAGATGTGATAATGGGACAGAATTCAAGAACAAACTTATGGATGAGTTTTGTGCCAAGAAAGGGATCAAGAGGGAGTTTAGCATTGCTAGAACTCCACAGCAGAATGATGTTGCAGAAAAAAGAACAGAACCTTGATAGAAGCAGCAAGAACAATGCTTGCAGATTCTTTACTACCTATTCACTTTTGGGCCGAAGCTGTAAGTGCTGCTTGCTATGTTTTGAATAGAGTGTCAGTTACTAAACCTCAAATAAAGACACCCTATGAGTTGCTTATGGGAAAGAAACCTAATGTTCGTTTTATGAAACCTTTTGGCTGACCTCTGACTATTTTGAATACCATTGATTCTCTGGGAAAATTTGATGGTAAGTCAGATGAAGGATACTTATTGGGTTATTGTACCACTAGCAAAGGATTTAGAGTGTACAATAGGTCCACCAAAAGAGTACAAGAATGTCTTCATGTTGAGTTTTTAGAAGATAAAGAAAACAAGAAAGGTAAAGGTCCTGATTGGATTTATGATCTTGATCTTAAGTTGACTCCTTCTATGAATTATGTGCCTGTTAGAGAAGAAAATCAAGTTGTTCACAAAGAAGATGTTCAAGAAGACTCCCAGTACATTGTTCATGGAGTCAATGTTAGACCAGAAGATGTTCCTGATGAAGAACCTGCTGTGATTGAAAAGGAACAAAGTACTGCTCAACCAAACTATACAGTGTCTGATGACGATCAAGCCATACAAGATGAACTTAATCGAATGCTTTTTCAAGAAACTATAGCAAACTCCTATGAAGATGAACAAAGGAGAGCTTATGATGCTGCAAAGAAAAAGGGTAAATTCACAGATACTGCTAACAGTACTTTTGATTAAAGTACTGATGATCCTTTTGACAGTACTTCTGGTATGATAGAACCATCAAATTGGAGCAATGCTGATGATTCCAATGTTGATGATGATGATTTGGATAATGCTAACATTCCTGGGTTAGAAGATATTGATGATGAGCTTAATCCTGAAGGTATTTTCTCAAATTCCAATGAAAGTCCTGACTTCATAAATTTGGGATCTGATCTTCCAGTTCCACCAACTCTTACATTGAGAGTTCATAAAGCTCATCCTCAAAGTAATATCATTGGATCACCCTCTTCAGGAGTGGTTACAAGAAACAAAGCTAGAGGTCTCTCTAAGCAACATACTGCTTTACTTAGCTTTGTTTATAAACAAAACAGGCTAAATCACAAGGATCAACAAACATGCCTGTTTGCTTGTTTTTTATCTCAAGATGAACCCAAGAAGGTAGCTCAAGCTTTAACTAATGAAAGTTGGGTTGAAGCTATGCAAGAGGAGCTTCTACAATTCAAGCTTCAAGATGTCTGGGTATTATGTGATCTACCAGATGGCAAGAGAGTGATTGGAACAAGATGGGTTTTCAGAATTAAAAGAGATGAAAGAGGGAATGTTATCAAGAATAAAGCTAGATTGGTTGCACAAGGATATCGCCAAGAAGAAGGAGTAGACTATGATGAAGTGTTTGCTCCTGTTGCAAGAATTGAGGCTATAAGGTTGTTTCTTGCCTTTGCTTCATACATGGGATTTCCTGTATACCAAATGGATGTCAAGAGTGCCTTTCTTTATGGCACAATCACTGAGGAAGTTTATGTTAAACAACCTCCTGGTTTTGAAGATCCTGCAAATCTAAACAAAGTCTACAAAGTTATCAAGGCTCTGTATGGCCTTCATCAAGCCCCTAGAGCTTGGTATGAGAGACTCTCCAACTTTCTCTTGCAACATGGTTATAGGAGAGGTGCCATAGACAAGACTTTGTTTATTAAGAGAGACAAGAAGGACATTATGTTAGTCCAAGTGTATGTGGATGATATTATCTTTGGAGCCACAAAACAGTCCATGGTGAAAGAATTTGAAGAACTTATGCAGCGGGAGTTTCAAATGAGTTCCATGGGTGAACTTACTTTCTTTTTGGGGCTTCAAGTTAGACAAACAAGAGATGGAATCTTCATTAATCAAGAAAAGTATGTTGCAAACATACTTAAAAGATTTGACCTTCCAACTGTCAAGCCTGCCACCACACCCATTGATAACAATAAACCATTAGGCAAAGATGAAGATGGACAAGCTGTGGATGTAAAGCTTTACAGATCAATGATTGGTTGTCTTATGTACTTAACTGCATCAAGACCTGACATCATGTTTGTTGTATGCTTATGTGCAAGATATCAGGTTACACCCAAAGTTTCTCACATGAATGCAGTTAAGAGGATTTTTAGATATCTCAAGCATCAACCAAAGTTAGGATTATGGTATCCTAAGGAGTCACCTTTTCACTTGGAAGCTTTTTTAGATAGTGATTATGCAGGAGATAACTATGATAGAAGATCAACCACTGGTGGATGTCAATATCTTGGAAGAAGATTAGTCTCATGGCAATGTAAGAAGAAAACAATTGCAGCAACCTCCTCTACTGAAGCAGAATATGTTGCTGCTGCAAGCTGTTGTGGACAAGTTTTGTGGATGCAGAATCAACTCTTGGATTATGGATACAACTTCAAGAATACTCCTATCAACATTGATAATGAGAGTACCATCTGTATTGTGAAGAATCCAGTGTACCATTCCAAGACCAAGCATATTCAGATTAGGCATCACTTCATTCGAGATTGTTATGAGCACAGACTTATCAATGTGGTCAAAGTTCACACAGATGACAATGTAGCTGATCTACTCACAAAGGGATTTGATGTTTCAAGATTCAACCACTTAGTTGTGAGCATTGGGATGATTAACTACTAGGCTACATTTGAGGGGAGGCTTTAGTATTAGTTAATATACTTTCTTACTGTTCTATCTGACAGTATTGGTTTTTAGTATTAGTTTAGTACCTATGTTGTATTTGAGGGGAGGCAACAAAGTTATTAGTTAGAACTTATGCATGCGCCATTTATAAGTTCTTGGATTAGTTTGAAGTATTGGTTTGTGGATAAGTGGATGGAAAGTACTGCTTTGTTATTTAAAGTACTGGTTCTGCAAAGTACTGCTTCAACATACTGCTTTGAAGGGTACTGCTTACGTGGAAGTACTGTTCCAACGGTCAAAAATGTGGGGTTACAGTCATTTCGATTCTTACGGCGGGGATAATAGTCCATAACAACGGTAACTTTATTATTTTGGCTTTGATTTGTTTCAATCCTATCCAAAAATACTCTCACCTTTTCACCGACTATTACTCTCAACTTAATCCGTAACCACTCATACAATCTTCCACACCAATCTTTCTCACGCAAAACACTTACAAACCGCATCCCTCTATACGCTACATCATGGCTAATCGCATCACAATAAGCAAACACAACATGATCGCCAATTTAGATAAAACAGGGGATAACATTGACTTTCATGCGATCATCGATTTCTTGACTGGATCTTCAATCAACTATTCTCTTTTAGTTGATCCTGATGTTATCGGCCCATGGATTCAAGAATTTTGGGCTACTGCAAAGGATGAGGATGATTCTTTAATTAGGGCTAAATTTGTAGGAAGAACAATTCGGATTTCTGAAGCCACTATTAGGGATGCTTTGATATTTAATGATGAAGGAGGAGCTGTTCGTTTTGATAAACAAGTACTTTGGGACACATTAAGGGATATAGGATATGAGGGAGATCTTACAAAATTGACTTTCCAGAAGCCTTTGTTCTGTCCTCATTGGAAGTACCTAATCCATCTATTACTTCACTGCTTAAGTCCCAAGAGTACTTCTTTTGATCAATTTGGTCAAAATATTGCATCTGCTTTAGTGGGTTTGGCTACCAATCAACAATTCAACTTTTCAAGACTTATTCTTGATGGTATGCTTTCACACATTATTAATGGTAAACCATTCTTGATGTACCCTAGGTTTGTTCAATTATTCTTGAACAAACAGCTTGAGGATGTACCTAAACCTCAGAGTTTTTTACCCACTGTCAAACTTCCACCAAAGGTGTTTACTTTTATATCCAAGAAGGGTGTCAAGTTTTCTAGAAGAATTACACCTTTAACTGTTCATATATTGGAAGTGGCACAAGCAGTTAAGGATGCAGAGCAAGAGCAAGAGCAAGAAGAATCTTCTGCATCAGCAAGTAATGAGCATCCAACTTCAAGAGAAGATAGTGTTTCTCAACATACTGCTTCTCAACATACTGCTCACCATACTGTTTCATCTCCAGTTGCTGAACCTTCTCCACAAAGTGCTGCTCAGGAGAATTCAACTCAAGATGAGACTCAACCACCAACTCCCAATGATTATACTTCCACAGATGGGCATCAAACATCTGGAGGAGATGAGGGAGTGGTTGAGGGTGTCTTGACCAACTATGAGCTTGCAAGGGAATTAAGGAGGCTCAAGAAGGTAATTGAGGATCAAGCTAATCAGATACTGGATTTGAAAAGAAAGTTTAGACGATTAAAGAGGTTTGTTTGGCCATTAGTAAAGCACCACAGGTTGTGGGTAAAGTCACAGAAGAAGACTGGTCAGCACTCAAAGAAGTCTAAGTCAAAGAAAAGAAAGATCAACAAGCAGTCTTCATTCCAATTGGGGAGGAATTTAGAGAATTTGAATGAAGATGCTGGACTCAATAAAGATTCTGGATTTATTGATGATACTCAGATGACACCACTTGAAGATATTCCTCATGAAGATACTGTTGAGAGGAAAAGTGATGAAACAGAGCAGATCAACATTGAAGATGCTACTGTTGAAGTAAAAAGTGGAGATACTGAGGAAGTGGATTTGGAAGGAACTGGTGCTGAAAGTACTGCTCTTCAAGGTACTGCTCATCAAGGAACTGTAAGACAATTTCTGATTACACCAAGGACACTAGACTTTGAAGAAGATGTTGGTCCTTCCAATCCAGCTCAGGAAGAAGATGTTATAGCTCATACTAACAGTGATGATGAAACTATTGCTGACATTATGATTAATATGTTAAGACAAAGAGGCATCAGTATTCCTGGAGTTGAACAACAACTTCATGTCTCTTCTCAACCTACCCAGGAGTTAGATCCAAAAGACAAAGGTAAAGGGATCATGGTAGAAACTAAGAAGAAGAAGAAGCTCACCTTGAAAGATCTAAGAGCTATTCAGGATGCTAAAAATGAGGAAGCTGCAAGGAAATTACAGGCTGAATTAGATGCTGAAGAGTCAAGGAAACTTATTATCAAACCTAGAAGGCCACAAAGTAAAGCTCAAGAAAGAAATTCTATGATGGCTTTTCTCAAAGGTAGAGGATATAAAGGTTTGGTGAAATTGACACATTCAGAGATGAAGGATTTGTATGATGCTGTTAGGGAAGCTGTAGAAAAAGATCTTGCAAGTATTATTTCTTTTGATTCATTCAAAGATAAGAAGCTTGAAGATATTAGAAAGGAAAGAGCTGTTACAAGGAGCTCAAAGAGGAAAAGAACAACAACTTATGAACAGCCATCAAAGAAGCTCAAGGATTCTATTGAATTAAAAGTAGACACAGCTGATGAGCTAAGAAATTACTTGAGAGTTGTTGACTTTGAGCATCCAAAATCAAAAGAAGTTGCAGACAAGAAGTCCAAGATTTCTACATTCTCAGTTGTAGATTCACAAGAAGGGGACTACTTGATATTTCATAGACAGAATGGAAGCTTTAGAGTATTCAACTTGTTATCGGATATTTTACATCTGATAGACAGAGAGGATTTGCTTCAGCTATATCTACAAGTGCAGACTTATTTTGAACATATTCCACCACAAGGAGTGGGTTTGGTTCTGCTAGGAGACCTCACAACCATCTGGGAAACAGAAGAGACAAGTGATAGTGCTCTCTAGGAAAATCAAGAGGATTGGGAAATTAACAGATGGAGGTTCTTTGAATCAGTGGGAATACATGTTTTGGAGTTAGAAGATGGAACAATGATCCACATGCAAGCAGAGCAAAGATATCCACTTACTAGAGATCTGATGATCAGAATGCTAGATCATGGCATGGAAATGGAAGAAGAAAGTGAAACTGCACTGATGGTGATTGGATTGTTCATCAAATGGACAATGCTAGCTGAAGATTGATGCATAACAACTGGTATGATATTTATAATATAAATCTTTTGAAACATAAGTACTTTATTTAAAAGTACTGCTTGACAAACAGTACTTTCTCAAAGTACTGCTTGCAACATGAAACCAGTAAAGTCTTTCGATAAAATCAGTGATTTTTGAAAAGTGCAAAAACATTTTGAAGCACAAAGATTTAAACAGCAACAAATGGTATTCAACTCACCATGTTTAAGTAAACAAGAAAGAGTTTGACTCATCATGAGGGTACGGCTCTGATGTGATTATCAAATCCGTTTTTAGTTGACAATTTACTAAAAATTGTATGGTCTTCAACTCACCATATCTATGATAGTGAAGAGTTGGCTAGCCCACAAGATAATGGCTTGTGGTAAAGGCTGTGGAAAACCATTGTATGGTAATTAGTTCACCATGGTAATGATACTAAAAGAACTAGCTAGTCCAAAAGCAAACGGCTATTGGTAAAGACTAATCAAATCCGTTGATAGCTGATGATTTGCTAAAAATCATATGGTTATCAATGTACCATGGTTCTTAAATCTAAACATTGGCTACTCCAGAGTTAATGGCTTTGGTAAAGAGACATCAAAATCCATTAAGTTTTCAATGATTCACCTCTCACAGGAGTTTACACACCTGGAAGTGATGAGAATAGTATGAAACTTTAAAGATCTGATGTACCTTTTGCCAAATATGTTGCTGAAAAGAATTGTTGCTGATAAAGATTGCAGACACTGATTGCATTAATGATAACAAAACAACAACGAGACAGACTTCAAAGATACAACCTTTCCTTGAAGATAAAGATGATTGATATTCAAAGATTACAAAGAAACTTGAAATCAAGCAAGTAGAATTCAAGTTAGGGGAGGATTGTTGGGCTATAAAGTTAAAGTACTGCTGGAATATCAAAGTACTGCTGGAAGTCAAAGTACTGCTGAAATACAAGTCAAAGTACTGCTGCTCGTTGAAGGACTGTTATGCAAATTATGATTAAAGAATATTGTATTATTCTAGAATGTTCTTATTAGATTAGAGTTAGAATTACTTGTCGTTCAAGTATTGTAAACCGACTAGGGTTTTCCTTGTGCCTATAAAAGGATCCCTAGGTTGGCATTAGACGTACGATAATTAGACAAATGTTTAACGATTATTAGAAGCATAATTTAGAGAAGTACGTACGATATTAGTGTTTAGAGTTTGTTAGTGAATCTGTGTAAAGTAAGCAGGTTCAAGGTTTAATATAATCAAAGTTTTGTGTTAATTCTTCTTAGCTTTGTTGAAGTAGATTCCGCATACTTAACAAAGTATATCAGCGTTTCAATATTAGTAGTTTTGGATTTATCCAAGGTTGCTAAACCCTTAAACAAGCTACAAGTTAGTTTGGTCAGAGTATATCGATCCAACACTGTCATCAGAATCACTAGACTCATGGTGTGTTTCCCCGGCTAAATCACTAACACTTGCCTTACCCTTATCACTAACACTTGACTTACCCTTATCACTACTTTCCTTACCCTTACCCTTATCACTAGCACTAGCAATACCTATGTCATGTTCAGCCTCTTGCTCAGCCTATTTCCACAATTCTTCATCAGTAAATTCATTGCAATGTCGCTTTTCGGGTGTTGCTCTATACTTAGAAGTAGGTGTACCAGGGTCATGAATAGCTAGATACTTGGACATATCAAAGGTTAGTGTGGTCTATGTAAACTTCCAATTTTCCAAACAACCTCGCAAGATAAAACATCCTATTGCATTCCCAATCACAGTCTAATCTTACTAAACCATTGTCTAAATCACTATGTGGCATTTTATAGTAAAGACCAAAAACATGTGCACAATTCGTCCTTTCCTTCAAGAATGTTGTCAGCTCTTTGAGTGACAACCTTGCAATATACACATTCAAAGAAACACCATTCTCGTACCTTAAAGGATCTTCAAAGAAAATGCCATCATTCCAGACATCTAATTCAATCCCATTTGGTCCAGGTATCACCATTCTGTAAACGAATCAATTGCAAATTAGGGTTTGGAAAAAAATAAAGTAGAAGCTTTGTAATAACGCAATCAAATTAAACGTATATTATGTAAACATACCTTAGAAAGCATTCAATTTGTAACTAACGTGATTGATTGTAGGTTGATTGAAAATTTTAGGGTTTGGAATAATTGGGGGAAAGTGTTTGTGATAATAGTTGATGAAATGGTTTATAAAAGCGGGAAAAAGTAATAAAATAATGAAAGTAACGGTCAAACGGGTCAAATAACGGAGGTTTCTAATAATATAACGGAGTCAACACCACTTGTATTGCCAACTCAGCTAAAATTCTTGCCACGTAGATCGGGTACACAAAATAGTCAAGATTAGTAAGTTACCTGTATTCTTTTGCGAGATTAATAGTTCATTGTACAACTTAGTATATGGTGTCAAGTTGGATACATTTACATATCATTATCCCATAAATATATACAATCAATACGTGTGCAACGCGAGTCTAAATAACTAGTTTTGGTGAAAAAAATGAGTTTGGTGCATATTACGTACGTGTATTCTTGTTGTCGCTATATTTTCTCTATAATATCTTGCAATTTGTTTACTTAACTAGTTAGGGATATCTATATATGTACAACATTTTGCTACTTGAATCGGACAAATTTCACGCTCTCTCACCATGAATGCTATATGACTTTTTTGATACCCTTAGGGTGGGGGAGTGGTTGAAAGTTTGCCAACTTTTGCCAAATTGCCACATCATCATCTACCAATCACAACCTTCCAACTCAAAGTTTACCAAACTTTACCAAAATTGTGGCGGCGGTCACCAAAGTTTACCAAATCTTTAAAATAAAAAAAAGTATTTTTAATACATAAAACAAAAACTATAAAAAATTAAAACACACATTTCATTGAAATTAAAAAAAGTTCATACAATACAATCTAAAACCAAATTTTCCATCCGTTCTTCTTCGCAATTTCCCGCTTGTCGTCAAGAACGGCTTTCAAGTGCTCTTCGTTGGTAATGTGATCATGGGGCTCGTAAAAAAACTTCATCTCGCGTTGTCCATAAACATTGGATGTGGAGACGCGGGTTGTGGCACATAATATTGATTTGGGAATTGTTGCGAAAATTGATTTGGGGATGGTTGAGATGATTGAGAAAATTGTTTAGGGAAAGTTGAGAATGGAATTGATTTGGAGATGGTTGAGAAAGTTGATTTGGAAGAAAATTTTGTGGTGGCGGATAACCCGATCAACTAGGTTGGGATCGGGTTTGTTTGTTGTTAGCTATTTTTTTTGACTTCCAAGAATCCATAGGTAAAATGGTATGTGAAATTGTAGAATTTTTTGTTTGGGGAAGAAGATTGTATGTGAAATGATAGAAAACTTATGTATATATAAGTAAAAAATAAGGGATTATTTTATTTTTTTTATTTTTTTACAAGATGCCAAACGGATAGTTTTTAAATTCTTTTGACCGTTACATTGATTCCTCTCCACAATTTCAATCAGCAAGTATGGCCGAAAATTATAGTTGCCGAATTTTGCCGACCTGCCGGCAATGGGTTTGCCGAGTATTGCCGATCAATGCCGAGAGTTTGCCAACTCCACTCCCTCCCCTCTTACACATCCATAATTGGAGAAAAATTAAGAACACAAAAGGTTAAAGCTTTTAAGTTGCCTGATATGTGAACTTCTATAATAAGAAAAGTGTAAGTTGTCCCCTCCTTATTTGTGTACCTAGCAACATACCCACTCTTTATCTTCCTGTCAACATCGTTCTATTAGATCCAAAACCATAAATAAATAAATAAATAAATAAAGCCTAGTACTAGTATTTAGTTTGTTGTTAATTACATTAAACAAATTTTTGGTTATCATTAAGTTTGATTGTTGTTGTCACCATTATTTATAAAAAAAAGTGAAAATTACTGTAGTACCCAAATGGGAGGGTACTTATTTTGGATTGCCCAAACTTTTTCCAATTATCACAAATAGACATCAATCTCGTGTAAAAATGGACCCGAGGTTACACGTGATTACGTGTCACATTGTGAGAGGTTGAAAAAAAAAAAAAAAAAAAAAAAAAAAAAAAAAGGCCAATCTCGTGTAGAATTCAACCCGTGGTTACACGTGATTGCAATAAAACCAATTATATTCATTAAAAATTAATCTCGTGTAGATAACTACCCATGGTTACACGAGATCTTTCAAAAAGTGCATGGGAAGTCAAAAGATACATAACGTATGCAATTATATTCATTTAAATTGTGTAATTTAAACAGGGTTGATGTGCACAAACATACTAGCATTATGAATGGAATTTATTACAAGATATATAACGTATGTTAAAAATTAACTACAATTACAGGAAAATATATAACAAAAAAGAACTAACTTGTTAGAAACCCAAGAAATTAAACCAACTATTATTAGATTCCTGAGTGTTTTGATCATTTAAATGTTGAGAGGCAAATGGTTGGGAGTCGTATTGTTCATAGCCTTGAGACGGGTTATAATGAGCATTTTGTTCATGAATTGTCTGACCTTGTTCATATGGTTGTGGTGTGTATGTGTTATGTTCAAATACTTGCGATGGGTGTGTGTCATAAGTAGGAAAGTTGTGATGATGTGTTTCAGTCGGGTATGCATCAAACGTAGGTGGAGTTTCATGTTGCTCGTTAACTGTTTTTTTTTTTTTTTTTTTTTTTTTTGGTATTGTTTTTTTTTTGTTTGACAATGGATCAGGGATGACCGGGTTTTTGCATTGATAAGATTTATGTCCCGCTTGACCACACCTACTGCAATGTTGTACTCGTGGTTCCTCACCCTGAGATGGTATACGGTTAGTATTTTTTGGCCGACCGGGTAGTGGGTTGTTCATTCGCGGAGGAGTGATGGGTTGTATATGCGTTGGATACTCCCATTCGTGAAACTCTCCAACAAAATTAACCAACTATGCGTATGTCGCTTGGTATTTCGGTTTTTTAAACCAATCTTGTACGAATTCCACACAATCTGTTAGACCTAAGAACCTACTAACAGCAATAACGTGACCACAAGGTATCCCGAAAAGCTGCCATTTGCGGCAGTCGCATGACATGGTCGCTAAGTTGACTTCACGATTGTATCGGCCATCGTAAACCTGGAACCGATCTTGGTTAATCCCGTATACATTCCAAGATGCGCTTTTGATTTTTCTCTTTTCCACCTTATGGGCAGCCCAATCTGTTATTTCATACTTCATTTTCGCTACATAAACACATAGACATAAAACAGTGACTTTATATTAGACAAAATCATTTAAAAAATATATATTTTCTTTTGGAAGATAAATACCAGCAACTTCTCGCCGTTTAAAATACCAATCTTGCACCATTTTTCGATATTGCTCGGTCAACATTGTGATTGGCAGCTTCCTTGATTTGACAATACAAGCATTAACAGACTCAACGCTGTTAGATGTACAATAATTGTAACGAGTGCGTGGGGAATATGCTCTGGACCATCTTTGCACATCCGCTTCAACTAGCTTGTTGTACGCCACAGGCTGAATAGCCTGCAGTATTTGCATCTTACTATCAAATTCTTCAGGTGTATACGCTTTGCATATGCTCCAATATAGCCCCTTGGTTTTTTTATTTTTCAAAGAAAGGTTCATCATTAGATGACGACAACATATACCATGAAACGCCAACGGGTATTCATTGCGTACTGCTAACGCGATAGCAGGATGCCTATCAGATATGATAACCAAATCCTCGCTATCGGCTATGCATTCTTTAAGTACTGAAAACCACCATGACCAACAATCACCAGTCTCCCCTCTGCATATACCGTAAGCAATGGGCACAATTTGGTTGTTTCCATCCATGCCTACAGCTAAAAAGTTTGTACCTTTGTATACACCCTTCAAATGTGCCCCGTCGATTTTGTACGAAAGTTCGAATCTGAAAAAAAATTATAATTTGTAAACAGCTTTTAGTAACTAAAAGTACAATAACATATCACATTTATTTATTTCAAATAAATGAGTATAGCTTACTGAAACACCAATGGCAACGAATAACATCTCGAAAACTCCTTCTTCGTTTGTCTTGATACGTGTGATTGTGCCTGGGTTTTTTTTTGTAGATTGTGACAATAATACGGTAACATTTCAAACGATTCTATCGGTGAACCCCTTAGTTTGTGTCTTTAACGTTATCAATGTATGTCTTTCCTAGTTTCTACAACTGTACTAGTTTTTTTTAACTAATTAATGCTATTTGTTTGTGTTTTATGTTCTACGCTTTTTACTTATGTGTTCAGTAATGAATTTGCCAATATACATTCTGTTGACATAAATAATACCTAAAAACATTATTCATATCTCTATGTTTTAATGATCAAAAAATATAAACTCATTAAAACATAAACTTATCAAATAAACAAGTATTTAGTTGTAAATATTCATTTCTACAACTTAATCACTTAAGGTATGAATAAACAAGTGCTTAATGCATTATATGATCAAAGGAACATTTTCTTAATAACTAGATTTTTTAAAAACATCAAAAACATTTTATATATTTTTGAAAAACATTTTTGGTATTAAATAAAAATGCTTAATCTTTTATAAAAATATGAATTCAAATTTTTAACCAAAATCAGTTAAAATGTTCTAGAAAAATCTTCCCCACAAAAGGATAAAATTGGCCAACGTTCAGTAGGGGCGGCCCCCTTAATTTTGCTAGGCGGCCCCCTTAATAATTAAGGGGACCACCCCCGCTCCAGTAGGCCTCCAGCTGTCCAGTTTTTCTCCTATAAATACCAGCCTTCTCCTGGATTTTTACTCACCTTTTGCACACTGAAACTTTCTGTTTTTAATCACATTTCATATCTTCAAAAACCCTTTGATCATATAATCTTAAGCTTTGGTTTCTTAGTGATCCAAGCTTCCTCCACTCAAGTGCAAAAGAAGAATACTCCTTCAACAACTAGAGAAGAAGTATTGCAACTTAGATACCTAAGTTGTTTGTGTCATCATACATTTGTTTATAAGTTGTGTGTTGTTGTTAGATAGTTGTGTGTATAATTGTTTGGGATAGGTTAGTGTGTAAGTAGAGAAGTTGTGTTGTTAAGGTGTGTAAGTAGTGAAGGTGTGAAGAAGTAGAAGTGTACATAGGTTGTGCTTAGTTGTGAAGTGTCGTGAAGAAGTCGTGAAGAAGTCGTAAAGAAGTTGTGAAGAAGTCGTGAAGTAGTTGTGAAGAAGTCGTGAAGAAGTCGTGAAGTAGTCGTGAAGAAGAAGGTGTGATTAAGTCGTGTTTAAGTTGTGAGATTGGTTCTAGCTACGATTAGAACTCGACATCTAGCTTTGTGTCGTTAAGCCGGTGTAAGCTAAAGTTGTGTAAGGTTTTCTCCGCCATAAGGGAGCTTGTTGACATAGTAAAGAAAACTCTCGAGTTAGGTGCTCGGGGAGTGGAGTAGGGCAAGGAAGGTGTCCTTGTAGCCGAACCACTATAAATCTCTTGTCTCTCGGTTAGATCTTTCCATCTCTAGCTTTCATTTCATTTTATTACCTTACTTGCATTACTTATTTATATTTTCTTATATACATATTGTTTATATTGTTCAAGAAGTTGAGATCACATAAATTCGAATCTAAGTTTTAAAAAGTAAACAAAGTTTTCAAAATAAAATTAAAAGGACATAAAACTATTCAACCCCCCCTCCCTTCTAGTTTTCCACAATTGGTATCAAGAGCCACGTCAAACAAGATTTTTAAAATTAACTGTATTTTAAAACTTGAAACGATCTATGGAATCTTTAAAATATTTAGAAGGGCAATCTATGCAAATACCACCACTATTTGAAAGTGATGGTTTTCTTTATTGGAAAAATAGATTCGAAACTTATGTGAAATCAAAGGATCTTGATCTTTGGCATGTTATTACCTATGGTGATTTTCCCCCTATTCAATATAATATCCTAACTAAAATAGATGAAATTGTACCTTTTGAAAACAAAATGATGATTTAAAAAGGAAACTAGCAAAAAATAATGAAGCTAAAATGGTTATTTATAATGCGTTACCACGCAAAGAATATGAAAGAATTTTTATGTGTCAAACCGCAAAAGAAATTTGGGATTCTTTACTAATCACTCACCAAGGTAATAGTCAAGTCAAAGATAATAAAATAGATCTTCTTGTGCAATAATATGAACAATTTACAATTCCTGAAGAGGAATCTATTGATAATGCATTTGCTAAATTTAACACAATCATCACAAGTTTAAAAGCACTTGATGAGACTTTTTCTAGCAAAAATTGTGTAAGGAAATTTCTTAGGGCATTACATCCGAAATGGCGCGCGAAGGTCACGGCGATTGAAGAGTCAAAGAACTTGATGACGTTATCACTTGATGAGCTTATTGGCAACTTGAAGGTTCATGAAGAAATTATAAAGAGGGACTCGGAAACGGTCAAGAGCAAGAAAGATCAAATCAAGTCTCTCGCGCTAAAAGCCAAAAAGGAACTTAGTGATGACAATGATTCAAGTGACGATAGTGGAGACGAAGAATATGCAATGGCCGTTAGAGAATTCAAGAAATTCTTCAAGAGACGAGGAAGATTCACAAGACAACCGCGAGATGAAAGAAGATCGCTACAAAGAAATAGAAGTGATAACTACGGGAAAAGAAAGTGCTTTAGATGTGGAAGCCAAAACCATCTCATTGGTGAATGTCCAACGCCACCGGGTTATGATTATGAAAGCGCATTTGTTAGTGGAACTTGGAGCGATAGCGACAAAGATGAAGTGGATAAAGCAAAAGACGAAAAGTGCCTTGTAGCTCAAGCCACCGATGAAATATGTCTTGGGATAAACTTGGAGCCCGATGAATGGATTAAGGATAGCGGATGCTCGAAGCACATGACGGGAAACCGGAAGCTATTCTCCTCCTACAAGGCATACAACGGAGGTAATGTTATTTTCGGTAGTGATTTTCGTGGAAAAATCATTGGCAAATGTACGATTTCTCAAGACTCCCTAACTATTGAAAATGTTGAGCATGTAGATAACTTAACATATAACTTGCTTAGTATAGGACAAATATGCGATAATAAGTGTAGGGTTACTTTTACAAGTAAAGATAGCAAATAGTTAAGGACGGAAAGGTCATAGGTAGAGGAGTTAGGAAAGGTGGCGTATATGTTATGAAACTAGGAAATAAACCGGAAGATAAAATATGTCTAGCAACCTTAGATGAAAACTCTACATTGTGGCATAGAAGATTAGGTCACGCAAATATGCAACAAATACAATCCCTAGCCTCTAAAGAATTAGTTAGAAACTTGCCTAACCTAAGATATGACCAACACTTTTGCGATGCATGTAAAATAGGAAAACAAGCACATGCTAGTCACAAAGCTAAGAATATAGTCTCCACTACTAGATGCCTAGAATTATTACACATGGACCTTTTTGGTCCAACCGCTGTGCGGAGTTACGGAGGTAATCGTTATACCTTAGTAATTGTAGATGACTATTCACGATACACGTGGACTAGATTTTTAAGTGATAAAACCGAAGCCTTTAATAAGTTTGAAATATTTAGTAAAATGATTCAAAATAAATTAGGATGTTCTATAGTATCAATTAGGACGGACCATGGTCGGGAATTTGATAACGAAGTGCAATTCGGAAAATATTGTGATTTAAATGGGATATCTCACAATTTCTCCGCTCCTCGCACTCCACAATCAAATGGGGTAGTAGAAAGAAAGAATCGAACATTACAAGAAATGAGTAGAACAATGCTAAATGAACAATCTATCCCACAAAAATTTTGGTGCCATGCCGTAGATACATCAACATATATAATAAATAGAGTCTCAATTAGGAGAATATTAGGAAAAACCCCATATGAGTTATTAAGAGGTAGAAAACCTAATCTAAATTACTTTAGGGTATTCGGGAGCAAATGTTTTGTTCTCAATACAAAAGATTACCTTACTAAGTTTGATCCTAAGTCGTACGAAGGAATCTTTCTAGGGTATTCACAAAATAGTAAAGCATACATAATACTTAATAAACACACTATGAAAGTAGAAGAGTCCTTAAATGTAACTTTTGATGAAACTCCACCACCACCTAAGACATTGCCCCTAGAAGATGATGACCTAGTTGAAGAAGAAGCTATTGAGGTTAGTAAAATTAAACCCTTAGGCGATGATAATGAAGATATAACATTAGGCGAAAACGAAATTGTAAATGTTAAGGAATCTAAATCACACCCGTTAGATAATATAATAGGAAACCTAAATCAAAGAACCCTTAGATCACAAGCTCAAGATAAAAATAACTTCTTTTGTTTCCTATCAACTATAGAACCTAAAAATATAAATGAGGCGTTAAAAGATGAAAGTTGGGTTATGGCTATGCAAGAAGAACTAAATCAATTTAAGACAAATGACGTTTGGGAACTAGTCCCAAATCCCATGAACATGACCATCATAGGAACTAAGTGGGTTTATAGAAATAAGCTAGATGAAAATGGAATAGTTACTAGGAACAAAGCTAGGTTAGTTGCCCAAGGATATAATCAACAAGAAGGAATAGATTATGACGAAACTTATGCCCCCGTAGCTAGATTAGAATCCATAAGAATTCTACTTGCCTATGCATGTGCCCTAGATTTTAAGTTATTTCAAATGGACGTGAAAGTGCATTCCTTAACGGTTTTATCAATGAGGAGGTATACGTGGCACAACCTCCAGGATTCATTGACTTCGCAAAACCTGATTATGTTTATAAACTCAAGAAAGCTTTATATGGACTCAAACAAGCTCCCAAGGCTTGGTATGATCGATTAAAGGCATTTCTTATTAAACATGATTATTCCATGGGAATGATAGATAACACTCTTTTCACGAAAAAGAAAAGCCCAAATCTCATCATTGTCCAAATATATGTCGACGACATTATATTCGGATCGACTTGTCAGGATATGTGTGATGAATTCGCCAAAATCATGCATGATGAGTTTGAGATGAGTATGATGGGTGAACTTAATTTCTTCCTAGGATTACAAATAAAACAATTAGAAGATGGAATATTTTTTAATCAATCTAAGTACATTAAGGAAATGCTTAAGAAATTTGGATTAGAAGAAGCTAAGCCCATGAAGACACCAATGTCTACGGAAGTAAAACTCACAAGAGATGAAGAGGGTGAGTCCGTAGAAAATACTAAGTATAGAGGAATGATAGGTAGTTTACTATACTTAACGGCAAGTAGACCGGATATCATGTTTAGTGTCTGCCTTTGTGCTCGCTTTCAAGAGGATCCCAAAACCTCTCACCTAGAAGCGGTTTAAGCGTATCTTCCGATACATTAAAGGCACTATACACTTAGGATTATGGTATCCTAAGGGATCGGGCATAGAAACCATCGTCTATGCGGATTCGGATCATGCGGGAGACTACGTGGATAGAAAAAGCACTAGCGGAATTTGCACGTTAATGGGATGTTGTCTAACATCTTGGTTCTCGAAGAAGCAAACCACTCTTGCTATTTCTACTCCAGAAGCTGATGAACTCAAATAAGTACATTTTATTACCATCATTTATCCTATTTATTTGACTTGTTTTATTATATTATCTGTGAGAATTGATACGTTAATGTTTACTTTTGTAATTCTCAGGTAAAAACAAGTATTATGTGAAACTTGGCGATTTTGGACTAATTATGGAGCAAAACATGCAAGAAGTTAAGAGTCTACTGAAATGTACAAGATCAAGACATTCTGCTCTAGATACGCCGCATCTTACTTATTACATACGGCGCATCACTATCAAGATTTCACAAGCTACGATCCAAGACAGCAAGGACATGCGCCGCATCTGTGAATGGAGTTACGCCGCATCTTCTGGCGGTGTACGAATATTCCTGAATATATTAATCTTGGACCCCACGCGAAGTTAAGTCAATGCGCCGCATCTACTTATTCAATGCGCCGCATCTTACCCTCAGACAGAAACTATAAATATCCCAAGACCAGACGAATTTCGAGAGGCTAATACCGGAAGAAGACCGAAGACCACAGAAATCCTAGGTCGAATTCAGACGAAGTAGCAACACAAGACACACCTTGAACGAAGATACAAGAGCTGTAAGAAGGTCCTGCATGTATTTAATTCATTAAGTAGTTTTGTTTTATTGTATTAGTACACTTTAATTGGTCAGGATTGATGGGCTTGTGATCATGGATTTAACCATGCACTTCGACTCCCCTTAAAATTGCTTTCCCATTAATTAAAGTTTATATGTTGATGTCTTTGGTGACTTTTATTAGTGCATTGATAACCTCTATGTCTAGCTGAGCATTGCTTGGGTCGCCATGCCCCTTCCTCGCCTATTTATTAGATCGCCTATGCATTCTATCGTCTGTAGAAAAGTAGGAAGAAAGATAAATGGGATAGTCATAAGTAATCATTAAGGGTTTACTCGCCGATAAGATTAGAACCAACGAGAAAGGACATAATCTCGGTGCGTTGCATCGAACTATACACTTCATATAAAACTAGCAATAAAACAAGTGACAAGCTACTTAACTATCAGGACAGGTCTTCTTATTGTCTCAAGTATTTATCTGTGTACGTGTGTGCTACTCGCTGATTCGTGCTTATTAGTTTAGTTTATTATTTAATCACAACCAAACCGTGCCAGTCTCTCAAGCTGAACCCCCTTGCGTTAGATTAGGCTGTATAGCTAACTTAAGATATTAAAATACTGATTAGGATAACTAGATAATACGTTTCACTCTTAGTGATCGACACTCTACTTACCATTATATTCATACTGACCGGGTACACTGCTCGTTAAAGTGTGTGTGTTATTGATAAGTCGGCTAAATATAAATTTAAAACTTGAATATTGCTAAAACCACAACGACATACCGTGGGTATAAATTAGAGCATACGCACACGCGCATCAAGTTTTTGGCGCCGCTGCCGGGGAGTGAATTATTATTATCTGTTAATTTGATTAGTATTTTAATTAGGTTTTTAATTTTAATTCTAACTGCTAACCGTGTTGTGTATTAGATTAATTGCATTCATTGTATTATTTTGCATATTTTCTGTTTTATGTGTTATTTGTTTTCTTTTATTTTTGTTTATTTTCGTTTGTGTTTATTTTTGTTTTTATTTTTCTGTTTTTCTGCATACTGCTATCGTTGTACTGAGCTAATTTAAACGATACGGCGCATCTATTTTCATTGATACGGCGTATTGCATTTAATTTTTATAAAATACAACGCGTTTAATTAATTCGATACGACGCATCTTTCCCCAAGATACGGCGTATCTGTTTTTAATAAAAAAATTTCTAAACGATAACGCTATACGACGCATCTGTTTTTACAGATACGGCGTATCTATTATTTTAATTAAAAACAGTTTTCGAATTATTAAACAGATACGACGCATCGATTTTTATCAATACGGCGCATCTTACTGAATCAAAAATCTGGTATTTTGAAACATAACGAAAATACGGCGCATTAACTTTTGTTAATACGACGCATTTAATTTTAAATATATATCGATTTTTGATAATTTAAATTGATACGGCGCATTCTAGATTCTAAGCGGCGTATCTATTTTCTGAATAAAGTCTGATTAAAATTTAACGATTATAAGATACGGCGTATCCAACTTTTTGGATACGGCGCATCGTCTGCAGATATCAGTAACTTTAATTTTTCGTATTCCGTTTTCGATGTTGATTTTCTGATATATTACTTTCTTGAACATACCCTACTGATGCTTTCATGATTATTTCAGAAGGAAAATGGTCGGATTCGGAGAACTGATTGACTTCGACTTCGAAGCCAAATTTATGGATGGAATATTAGTGCAAGATAAATCACTCGAACGTTACGATGGGGACTACATTGAACTTAATGACCTTGATGGACCATTAGAATCCAATGACCTGTTCATGGATGACGCGGAATCTGAGTTAGAAGAAGGAGAAATTCTGGATAGTCCAAAAGTCAACGTTATTAATACTAGGAATTACGATGAATTTGAGGGATATCATGGTTCTTGGGATTACGGTAGAAGGATCCACGCCGATTGTGCTTACAATTTGCAATTCCCATGCATGATTGGGTACAAGTGTATTGACGCCAATTTCTTTCCTATTATACCGATCAATGTCATGTCAAGAAGCTTTTACAATTCTATTATAAGAAAAAAAGTGGAGTATAAGGGAAAGAATGTAGTTGGAGCCTTCATTAATGTCCCGGTCTTCGTTGGATGTTTTACTATTGTTACTGAGTTCGCCATTGTTGAAGACATGAATGCCTATTGTGACAGCGATATGGGTGACGTGATTGTTGGAAAACCATTTTTTGTAGGGAGATCACTATTAATGCAAAACGATTTGAAGGAAAGATCACCTTTCAATGTGGAAGCGACGTTATCACTTATATGATGCCCCGAACTCACCCTGGGTTTAAACATGCTACTATTAGGTTCTGCTACAAATTTTCTCCATTCCTTTTTATTGGTGATGATGACATGAAGAGAGGGATAGAGTACCCATATCAAATGATGGAAGGATTCTACAAAGGAGTGTTGAAGTTGGGACCTGAATATATACGTGACGAATTTGTTGCTAAATGGATCCTACGTGGCAATGTGGGAATCAATAGAACAAAATAAGGAGCTGAACGTGAGTCTAACTTGAAGACTCTGGAATAAAGACAAGTGCTGACCGGGAGACAACCCGGAAAATTTTTACTATTCTGTTCTGTGTCGAGTCAGTCAGGCCCGCAGAGGATACGGCGCATCTCAATCCTGAGATGCGACGCATCTCCTGCACTGGTCATATCTTACTTTATTTTTCTGCATTTTTTACTTTTAACTTTAAAACTTTTTGTCAGTTTATTTAATGCGGCGCATCCCTGGTTAAGGATGCGACGCATCTTTTATTCTGATTCGTATTTATTCCAGGCTCGATACGGCGTATCTTCTTCCATAAGATACGGCGTATCGACTGACCTGATGACTTTCATTTTTATTTTTTAAATTTTATTTTTACTAACTACTAATGTATTATGCAAGTTAGAACTTTCTTAACTCAGGTGTGATAAACTATTGGTGGTATTATAGATTCCTGCATTTCCTGTGGATACATCAATTATGAAGCTTAAACGTTCTCATCCACGAGAAAGATGATTTTTGCTCTTATACAAATAATGGAGGATCATACCGAGCAAATCTCAGGGGAGTTTTTCTGTTCTAATTCTTTTATTTTCCAGTTTTTAACCTTTGATACAAACAACGAGGACGTTGTTTAACTTAAGTGGGGGGATTGGAGAATTAGAACACTTACTTGTCCTAAACTTTTTCAAAATATGCTTAAAATGTGCTTAATATATCAAAATTTAAAATTTTTTTAGCATGATTTTGTTTAAAGTCTAAATTACATAGCTGCACACATGACGTTATTTTCAAAAATTGTGATTTTTCAAAATTCACAAATCTATGAGTGTGCCGGTGACTTGTAAACTTTAGAACTTGGCCTGTATACTATTCGAGACCACCATAAAAAGTATTATTTATATAATTGGAATGACTTGTCTAAATTGGTAAATTTCTAGGATTACACCCAAATAGCCTTTATATTTTATGTGATATTAACTAACTACACTGGTTAGTTAACCCCCGTATAAACCCTTTTGTTACTCTCATTTTTAGAGTAAGATACCCCTAGAAAAACACTCAGAGTCATTCCTTTCGTTTCTTACACCTTTGTTATAATGTTTCGTTACACCCTTACACCTTAGCCTACCCTGTAGATTAAAATCCGTGGTTGGTTAATTGCTTTAGGCAAAGTGTGTTTCCTTACATTACCTGTGTTCGCGTGCGTAATTCATTATCTTTGGTTAGGTCGGGAAATTGCACAATGCAATTGGAGTGAAAGTAAATATTGTATATCTTTGAGTTTATTTTTCGTGTGTTTACTACTTTCACTATTACCGTTATTTCTGAAAGTATGAAAAGTATGAAAAAATTATCCGGAAAGAAAGTGATAGAAAAGTTGTGAAAAAAAAAAAAAAAAAAAAAAAAAAAAAAAAATTGAAAAAATGAGAAAAGAAAAAGAAAAAGGAAAAGTTGGATGTTTGTTTTAACCAACTTATGTAAAGTTTTGTATTAAGTGGTCGATATCACCACTAGTTGTTGTATATTTTATCTATGGATTGAATGGGAGTTGGACGTTATGGGAACGCCAATTAAGGTTATTCTTTGACTGAGATCTTGTTGAGTATAATTCGTGTCTACCTAAAAGCGTGTGTTTCAAGTGTTAAAGCGTGAGTTATTCTATGATATGAGTCTTATTCATGGGATGGTTGGGATAGTGATTAACCACACTTAGGATTTTAATTTATCTATTTTGTTTATTTTTCATTTTACACCAATTTGTATCCCAAATATTATCCATACCCTATATTATTCTTTATCCAAACCTTTGATTTATTGAGATTAGGGATTTGAGCAATCTTAAGTATCGTAGTCGTGGATTCGGCTATGTATTTATGATTTTGTCGCCCTTTTTGATATAATATTATTGGTGAAGATTACTTGGTCCTATCTTTAGCCTATTCGAGTTAAGGATTTGAGCAATTGCAAGTATCGTGTTCGTGGATTCGATCATGTATTTGTGATTTTGTCACCTTTTCTGGAATTTGAGATCGATAGAGATTAAGAAGAATAATTAACCCTTAAACCTCAAAACCCTATTTACCGCTTTAGACTTGTTATTCCTTGGCTTTAGTGGAGGAGATGTGTATACTTGCCAAGCTTATGATAGAATATTCGTCACGACTGGACAGTTAAACGATTAGATTTGCTTTTATCAATTTATTTTATTTTACTTCTAATTTGTCAAGTGTTTGGTTGTGTGATTATGACAAAAATGAATACATGCTTACATATAAAAATAAATCCTAATATCTTTTAGGATACATTTTCATAAGATTAATTCTAAGGTTTACTTGGGGACAAGTAAAGTTCAAGTGGGGGGATATTTGATGAACTCAAATAAGTACATTTTATTACCATCATTTATCCTATTTATTTGACTTGTTTTGTTGATATAAATAATGCCTAAACACGTTATTAATATTTTTCGATATCTCTACGTTTTGATAATCACAAAATGTAAAATCATTAATCGGAAAATTATGACGTAAACAAGTATTTAGTTGTAAATATCTATTTCTACAACTCAAATCACTTAAGGTATGAATGAACTAATGCTTAATGCATTATATGATCAAAGGAACATTTTCTTAATAACTAGATTTTTTATAAAACATCAAAAACATTTTATATATTTTTGAAAAACATTTTTGGTATTAAATAAAAATGTTTAATCTTTTATAAAAATATGAATTCAAATTTTTAACTAAAATCAGTTAAAATGTTCCCAAAAGACCTTCCCCACAAAAGGACAAAACTGGCCAACGTCCAGTAGGGGCGGCCCCCTTAATTTTACTAGGCGGCCCCTTAATTATTAAGGGGACCGCCCCCTATTTAAGGGGACCGCCCCCGCTCCAGTAGACCTTCAGCTGTCCAATTTTTCTCCTATAAATACCAGCCTTCTCCTGGACTTTTACTCACCTTTTGCACACTAAAACTTTCTGTTCTAAATTCACTCTAAACATTGTAAATCCTTTGATCATATTTTCTTAAGCATTGGTTTCTAAGTGATCCAAGCTTCCACCACCAAAAGTGCAAAAGAAGAACTCTACTTCAACTAGTGAAGAAGTGTTATTACTTACCTCATTCAATTGTGTTGTTGTGTAAAGTGTTGTGTAGTTGTGATAAGTAGATCTAAGTGTAATTACGTAGTGGTGTTGTAAATTAGTTGTGAAGTAGTTGTGAATAAGTAGTTGTGAAGTTGTTGTGAAGAAGTAGTCGTGAAGTAGTCGTGAAGAAGAAGAAGTCGTGAAGAAGTCGTGAAGAAGTCGTGAAGCCGTTGTGAAGTAGTCGTGAAGAAGTCGTGATTAAGTCGTGTAGAAGTTGTGTATAAGTTGTGAGATTGGTTCTAGCTACGATTAGGACTCGACATCTAGCTTTGTGTCGTTAAGCCGGTGTAAGCTAAAGTTGTGTAAGGTTTCTCCGCCATAAGGGAGTTTGTTGACATAGTGAAGAAAACTCTCGAGTAGGTGACTCGAGGAGTGGAGTAGGGCAAGGAAGGTGTCCTTGTAGCCGAACCACTATAAATCTCCGTGTTGTGGTTTGATCTTTCCATCTCTCTCTATTATTTCATTATATTTATCTTACTTGCATTACTTATCTATATTTGCTTATATATGTTCATATTGATCAAGAGTTGAATTCACATAAGATAGAATCGAAGTTTTAAAAAGTAAACAAAAGTTTTCATAAATTAAAAAGACGTAAAACTATTCAACCCCCCTTCTAGTTTTCCACAATTGGTATCAAGAGCCACGTCAAACAAGATTTTTAAAATTAACTGTATTTTAAAACTTGAAACGATCTATGAAATCTGAAAAATATTTAGAAGGGCAATCTATGGAAAGACCACCACTATTTGAAAGTGATGGATTTTTATATTGGAAAAATTGATTCGAAACTTATGTGAAGTCAAAAGATCTAGATCTTTGGCATGTTATTACTAATGGTGATTTTTTACCTATTCAACATAATCTTGAAACTAAAAAGGATGAAATTGTACCTTTTGAAAAACAAAGTGATGATTTAAAAAGAAAACTTTCTAAAAATAATGAGGCTAAAATGGTTATTTATAATGCGCTACCACGTAAAGAATACGAAAGAATCTTTATGTGCGAAACCGCAAAAGAAATTTGGAACTCTTTACTAATAACTCACCAAGGTAATAGTCAAGTCAAAGATAATAAAATAGATCTTCTTGTTCAACAATATGAACAATTCACGATTCCGGAAGAGGAATCAATTGATAATGCATTTGCTAGGTTTAACACAATCATCACAAGTTTAAAGGCACTTGATGAGAGTTTTTCTAGTAAGAATTTTGTCAGGAAGTTTCTTAGGGCTCTTCATCCAAAATGGCGGGCTAAAGTTACGGCGATTGAAGAATCAAAGAACTTGTCAACTCTTCAACTTGACGAGTTGATTGGCAACTTGAAAGTCTACGAAGCAATAATCAAGAAAGACTTCGAGATGGTCAAAGGAAAGAAAGAGCAAAGCAATTCAATCGCGTTGAAAGCTAGGAAAGCATCAAGTGACGAGGATAGCTCAACCTCCGAAAGTGATGATGAAGAATATGCCATGGCCGTAAGAGACTTCAAGAAGTTTTTCAAAAGACGAGGAAGATTCGTTAGACAACCACATGACGAAAGGAAAACACTCCAAAGAAACAAAGACGACAAAGGTAGCAAGAGTGAGAGGAAGTGCTTCAAATGCGGTGATCCAAATCATCTCATTGGAAGATGCCTTATGATGTCAAAGGAGCAAAACCAAAAGGCGTTCATTGGAGGAGCATGGAGTGACAGTGAAGAAGACGAGAAAGAAACCACAAAAGAGGAGAAGTGTCTTATGGCTAAGACATCAAGTAAGGTACGTTCCGAAACCGAATACTTTAGTGATGAAAATTTATCATTAGATGAAAAAGACCTAGATAACGAATATAATAGGTTATGTTTATTAGGCCAAAAAGTAATGACTAAAAATAAATCACTAAAACACATTAATAATCAATTAGAAAAAGAAATACTAGAATTAAAAATTAAACTAAATAACTTAGAAAAGGGAAAAGAAATTTTTGAATGTAAAACATGTCAAGAAACAAAAAATGAAAATGAAATACTTAAGGAGGAAATTTGTAGGCTTAACAAATTCGAAAATAGTAGTAATTCTCTTAGGGAAATAATAAGTATTCAAAGAGTATCAAGTGATAAAACCGGATTTGGATTTAATTCAACTAAGGATTCAAATAGTCAAACTAAAAATGTAAAGTTTGAATGTGAAACTAGTGAGCAAAAACCTTTAGAGTCAAAACCTAAGTATATACTTATAAAAGATAGAAAAATACCCATAGCTAGTGATGAGGAAGTAAAAACCTTTTATAAACCATCCTTAAAAAATGAAGTAAAATACTCTAAACCAATGTTAAGGTCAAAAACACCTCCACCTAGAAGACCACCTAGTCCTCACCCTCGGCCTAAAACTCCTCAACCTAAAAGAAACCAAAATATACCAAACCGTCATAATAATAGTTACCCAATGTGGAATTACCCAAATCCACCAAGCTACAATCCTTGGGGAATACTTCCACCATATATGCATCCAAGTCAATTGCAAACCATGTTTGGGCCAAACAACTATGGACAAATGAGATCATGGGGACCAAGTGGCTAGATTGCATACTCATCGGGAAAGGCGTTATCTCTTTCGTTATTGACTTTTATAAGTTAATACGCTTTGAAGAACTTGAAGACCACATGTTGAAGACCAAAAGGTACGCCGCTCTTTCATGCTCACCATTATATGCGTAGATAAATGAACTAGCCAATTGCATGCCCCATTAATCTTTTATGCTTAGTATGTTAGTTAGTAGATTTTTCCTTATACATATATACATATATATACCTATACTACTATTTATACACATATATATATATATATATATATATATATATATATATATATATATATATATATATATATATATATATATATATATATATATATATATATATATATATATATATACATATAAATATATACGCACATAACCTAGATACGTCATTTGTTGACCATCTAGAACTAAAAGAAATTGTTCGTCCTCGAACCTTTTCTTCCCCCTTTGCCTCTTTTGAACTTTAACGTTCAACACGAAAATCTTCCGTGTCCACTGTTACATAACTCATGGTGATGAAGAGAAGTGAGTTAAGTGGATTAACGGAGAAGTAGCACTTTGACCGTCGAGTCAAGTAAACTATGAATGAAACAAACTCCCGTCATCGCCAGCACCTATCTCCGTCATTACCTCATCATTTCTTGACTCCAGTCAACATCCCACACTTACACATAATACTAATATATATATCTATATATACGCACATTTCTTCCCAATCCTTAAACCTCTTGTCGACTTGACGTCTTGAGCATTTTGTCCAAAATTATCAAGATTAAGTTTATTAACGAAATGTTAATAAAATGTGTCAAGTATTCCTTCTTCGTGCCAAATAAACGTATTTTTGATATATTATAAATATATACATATAAATATTTTGCCGTCAGAAACAAAAATCAAGTAATTCGAAAATTTGGCAGGCGGCCCCCTTAATGTTTAAGGGGACCGGCCTACTGTTGCTGCCAAAACGAATTTTCTCCTTGAAAACTTTGCCAAACACCCCATTTTTCAAACTCACTTCACTCCCACTCTGCTGTATACGAACTGCCATCCCAAATCCATCATCTTATCACCAATTCGGGTCAATTTCACAAAGGGCAAACATCTATACATCGATTAGCAACACATTTTGTAAGTTTTCCAAAACACATTTCATCTAATTTCATTCAATTTTGAGTCTAATCTTAATTAGGTCTTTTGCTAAATTTTTTCCAAACTTAAATTTTATTGAAATTAAGTCTAAGAATGTTGTAATCAAATGCTCCCCATAGGATTAGAATGATTAATCAACCTAGAAACTAAGTAATTAATAAAACCATTATGTCAAACTAATCACTTTTTTTTTTCTTTTTTTCAAAACTAATCATATTGTTGAATTATGCCATAAACACTTGTTAAAACTAATCACATTGGTTTGTTACAACTCACAAATACTAAAAATATATTTTTCGAATCATAAAAAATGTTTTTGTTAAATATAAGAGAGTGTTTGGATTAGGAGCTAGAATCATCAAAACTTAATCAAAATTAAGTTTATAACTACTTGTCAAAGTTTGTAAACATGAAATTAGTTGTTTTAAGTCGTCAAGATACATAATTCATATGTATATTGAAATTTTACTAGTTATCTTCTTATTTAAAGGAGCGTTTGGCACAACATTTTGAAAGAAATTTTTGAGTCAAAATCTAAGTTACTTAACATAAACACTCGTAAGAAATAGCTAGATATACAATCCAATGTTTGTCTAGCCACATTTCAAGGTAGCTTATGACGTATAAAAGAACGTTAGGATATTGTTGATTTCTTGTCATAATGTCCCTATAACTATTCTTTAACATCATAAAATACATTTCAAGCGAGTTAAAAATTAAAACTAAGGAACATTGTAAACTACTTCTTAGGATTTAAGTTTTAGAGTCGAAGTATGTTTACGTTCCACATAAGTAGCATATTTAATATATGCATGTCATTTTCTTATATTTTTTTTTTTTGCTATCCTGTATAGGTGAAAATGCCCAAAGTGACAATTGGCGATGTCTCAAGATCAAAATCATACATTCCAAAAGTTTCCGCCATTCCAAGGATAGCTCCCTCTGTTGCTTGTCTCTATCGTCACATTGAGGATAGAAACATTCATGAGGGGAGAATTGTCCATCCATCGTTCTATGAATCCGATTACATAGAACGTATGTTTTCCAACATAAGTCTTGATTGTCCCTACATAATTAATGAGCCAATCATTCCGCGCTTTGTCCTTGACTTCTATAGTCAAGTGGTATTGCAAACCGATCCCTTTGGCACTATCCTCATATCCTTCATGATTCAACACCAACTCATCACTCTTACTCTTGCTCAATTCGGGCAAATTCTAGGAATTCCCTCCTCCGGTCAAGCTGTCTTCTCAAATGAGTGGGACCTTTCTTCTCTTGAGCTTAATCGACCTCAAGAGGGTCCTTACTACTCCGAGATTCCATCTCCTGAAGAGATTCGTCAATATCTTGGGCTAGCTCGTGGTACGACTAGTCGAAAGATCAAGTCAAAAGATGTTGAAATCTCTGAAAACCAAATCCTTCTCAAAGATCTACGCCGCGACATGAAGAGTTGGGAAGAACTCATTCGTGAGAATGCGTTCGGTACCAGTGGTCATCGTGATTATGTCACGGCAAGCATAGTCCACATGTTGTATTGTATCGTTGCTGAACAGCCGTATAATTTGGCATATCTCTTTGTCTACCGTATCATGTCTGCCAAAAACACTCATAATGCAAATCTACCATATGGTATGTTTCTCACTCGTCTCTACAATCATGTCATGGTACACTATCCACATCTTCGGAGTCCAATTTATGAGTCTGTTCAACCGACCCTCAATCCACTTGTTCATGTCCGTACCCGTCGCCCCCGTAGTGACAAGGGTAAATCTCGTAAGTCAGTCTCGTTTCCACCTCGTGGTTCCACGTCTCATCAAGGTGATGATGATGATGATGATGCGGAGGAAGGCACATCACGTGCTAGTACCCCATCACCAAGGACTTTCGTTGAAAATCTCCCGGATCTTGATTACACCGAGTATCAAGTTCCTCCTCGTGCCGAAATGACAGACGAACTACTCTTCGAAAGGCAAACCGAGATGCTCAACTCACAACGGCAGATGCACCATGAAGTACGAGGCGGCTTCAAGTCCATTGGAAAGTCACTTGGAAAGTTGTTTGGGAAGAAGAAGGAATAAACATATTTGATGAATGTTTAGTTGATTTTTATTAGACACTTATATGTAGTACTATTATATTGACACTTGCTTGCTATGAATTTTATCATGTTAGTTGATAAACTTATTAGAACCTAGCTACTAGTTTATTTGAAATTATATGACTATGCTTCTAATATAATTGTTTTATGTATATTGTTTTAAATATGCAATTGATAATATTTAATCAATCTTGATGTACATGATCCAAATGGAACTTGCTGCAAAGACACCCTAAAAATAACATTTTTCTGGAAATTTTTCAAATTTGGTCGCCTGGGAAATCACCAGATGGGCGGCCCCCTTAATTCCTTAGGCGGTCCCCTTAATTTTTAAGGGGGCCGCCCAACAATTAAGGGGACCGGCCATCTGGACAGTAAAATTCACTGTTTCCTTTTGCATCTTGTGACCACTTTTACCTAGCCCCAGCTACCATTACCCTTAATGCACGAACTGGACTTGGAATATTACCACAAAACCTCCACAATTTGCCTAAATCAACCACATTTTCACAATATAAAAACCCTCCTTACAATTACCTTTCACTCCATCAACCATCACCTTCATCAAACACCCATTTTCATCCACAATGCTATCACCTAAATCCTCCATCTCTAAGCCTTCAAGGAAACAAAGACTTGTTATCATACCACCAAAACAACCTTTCATTGACCTAACCCAAGATGACATCAAAACTCCATCACCACCACCTCAAAGTTCATCCCCAAGTGCACCAAATGCACCATCAAAAACAACATCCACCCATGGAGCTTCATCTTCCTCCATTCCATCCACCTCATCCATAAATGACTACATCCACACTCACCTAACATCATTACCAAGAGCATCATCACCACCATCCACTCAAGAACCTTCATACACCTAACTTGCCATTTCCCTATCACCCATCACACCTCTTGATGCTCACTTTTCACCATCACCAACCCCACCACCATTCTTTCCTATACCTTGGGCAATGCTTGAAGCCCATGGTGATAATTGTCTTTGTTGCGTCCATAACCGAACCTTAATCTTTGGTCTTAGAGATGAGATACACTACATGTTTTCATCTCTTGAACACATGATTGCCAACCCACAACCACCACCTCCTCCACCTCCTTCACCCACTACACCACCACCACCTCCATTTTCACCCAATTAAGCATATGCAATGCTTAAAAATAATTTTTCAAACCCTTCTTGCAAGCAAGCTCCATGGAAGACCATGTACCTCTAAGATGATTATGTAGTTTCATTAATAGTTTTTGTTTGTATGCTTGCATGCTTCATGTTGTAATCTTTTGGTTGTGTACTTATCCACAACACCTTTATTAAATGAATGATCTTATTCTATATGCTTGCTTATTGTTGTTACATATACTTGTGCTTCTAACATTTTTTTTTTGCAAGCGTTCCATAGCTCGTTTCCTTGGTGCCCCCAAGCGAGGGGGAGTACACATCAAGGGGGAGTTCTTGTCCAGACAAATTTAGATTCTAAAACTTGTCGGCTTAACCTTTTTTATTCTACAAAAAGGGGGAGAAATAGATGTAAACTCACTAAATACTTGTCTAAAAACTAATTTTTAGATTTAATGAGTTTAGATTTTGTAATCATCAAAAAGGGGGAGATTGTTGATATAAATAATGCCTAAACACGTTATTAATATTTTTCGATATCTCTACGTTTTGATAATCACAAAATGTAAAATCATTAATCGGAAAATTATGACGTAAACAAGTATTTAGTTGTAAATATCTATTTCTACAACTCAAATCACTTAAGGTATGAATGAACTAATGCTTAATGCATTATATGATCAAAGGAACATTTTCTTAATAACTAGATTTTTTATAAAACATCAAAAACATTTTATATATTTTTGAAAAACATTTTTGGTATTAAATAAAAATGTTTAATCTTTTATAAAAATATGAATTCAAATTTTTAACTAAAATCAGTTAAAATGTTCCAGAAAAACCTTCCCCACAAAAGGACAAAACTGGCCAACGTCCAGTAGGGGCGGCCCCCTTAATTTTACTAGGCGGCCCCCTTAATTATTAAGGGGACCGCCCCCGCTCCAGTAGACCTCCAGCTGTCCAATTTTTCTCCTATAAATACCAGCCTTCTCCTGGACTTTTACTCACCTTTTGCACACTAAAACTTTCTATTCTAAATTCACTCTAAACATTGTAAATCCTTTGATCATATTTTCTTAAGCATTGGTTTCTAAGTGATCCAAACTTCCACCACCAAAAGTGCAAAAGAAGAACTCTACTTCAACTAGTGAAGAAGTGTTATTACTTACCTCATTCAATTGTGTTGTTGTGTAAAGTGTTGTGTAGTTGTGATAAGTAGATCTAAGTGTAATTACGTAGTGGTGTTGTAAATTAGTTGTGAAGTAGTTGTGAATAAGTAGTTGTGAAGTTGTTGTGAAGAAGTAGTCGTGAAGTAGTCGTGAAGAAGAAGAAGTCGTGAAGAAGTCGTGAAGAAGTCATGAAGAAGTCGTGAAGCCGTTGTGAAGTAGTCGTGAAGAAGTCGTGTAGAAGTTGTGTATAAGTTGTGAGATTGGTTCTAGCTACGATTAGGACTCGACATCTAGCTTTGTGTCGTTAAGCCGGTGTAAGCTAAAGTTGTGTAAGGTTTCTCCGCCATAAGGGAGTTTGTTGACATAGTGAAGAAAACTCTCGAGTAGGTGACTCAAGGAGTGGAGTAGGGCAAGGAAGGTGTCCTTGTAGCCGAACCACTATAAATCTCCGTGTTGTGGTTTGATCTTTCCATCTCTCTCTCTTATTTCATTATATTTATCTTACTTGCATTACTTATCTATATTTGCTTATATATGTTCATATTGATCAAGAGTTGAATTCACATAAGATAGAATCGAAGTTTTAAAAAGTAAACAAAAGTTTTCATAAATTAAAAAGACGTAAAACTATTCAACCCCCCTTCTAGTTTTCCACATGTTTTATTATATTATCTGTGAGAATTGATACGTTAATGTTTACTTTTGTAATTCTCAGGTAAAAACAAGTATTATGTGAAACTTGGCGATTTTGGACTAATTATGGAGCAAAACATGCAAGAAGTTAAGAGTCTACTGAAATGTACAAGATCAAGACATTCTGCTCCAGATACGCCGCATCTTACTTATTACATACGGCGCATCACTATCAAGATTTCACAAGCTACGATCCAAGACAGCAAGGACATGCGCCGCATCTGTGAATGGAGTTACGCCGCATCTTCTGGCGGTGTACGAATATTCCTGAATATATTAATCTTGGACCCCACGCGAAGTTAAGTCAATGCGCCGCATCTACTTATTCAATGCGCTACATCTTACCCTCAGACAGAAACTATAAATACCCCAAGACCAGAAGAATTTCGAGAGGCTAATACCGGAAGAAGACCGAAGACCACAGAAATCCTAGGCCGAATTCAGACGAAGTAGCAACACAAGACACACCTTGAACGAAGATACAAGAGCTGTAAGAAGGTCCTGCATGTATTTAATTCATTAAGTAGTTTTGTTTTATTGTATTAGTACACTTTAATTGGTCAGGATTGATGGGCTTGTGATCATGGATTTAATCATGCACTTCGACTCCCCTTAAAATTGCTTTCCCATTAATTAAAGTTTATATGTTGATGTCTTTGGTGACTTTTATTAGTGCATTGATAACCTCTGTGTCTAGCTGAGCATTGCTTGGGTCGTCATGCCCCTTCCTCGCCTATTTATTAGATCGCCTATGCATTCTATCGTCTGTAGAAAAGTAGGAAGAAAGATAAATGGGATAGTCATAAGTAATCATTAAGGGTTTACTCGTCGATAAGATTAGAACCAACGAGAAAGGACTTAATCTCGGTGTGTTGCATCGAACTATACACTTCATATAAAACTAGCAATAAAACAAGTGACAAGCTACTTAACTATCAGGACAGGTCTTCTTATTGTCTCAAGTATTTATCTGTGTACGTGTGTGCTACTCGCTGATTCGTGCTTATTAGTTTAGTTTATTATTTAATCACAACCAAACCGTGCCAGTCTCTCAAGCTGAACCCCCTTGCGTTAGATTAGGCTGTATAGCTAACTTAAGATATTAAAATACTGATTAGGATAACTAGATAATACGTTCCACTCTTAGTGATTGACACTCTACTTACCATTATATTCATACTGACCGGGTACACTGCTCGTTAAAGTGTGTGTGTTATTGATAAGTCGGCTAAATATAAATTTAAAACTTGAATATTGCTAAAACCACAACGACATACCGTGGGTATAAATTAGAGCATACGCACACGCGCATCAGAAGCCGAATATGTAAGCGCTGGAAAGGCATGTCAACAAGCACTATGGATGAAACAAGCTCTCGTAGATTATGGCATTAGGTTAGATGACGTCCCAATTATGTGTGATAATAAAGGTGTTATAGATTTAAGTAAGAATCGCGTTCAACACTCTAGGACTAAACATATAGAAATACGCCACCACTTCCTCCGCGATAACGTTCAAAAAGGAAACATATCTATAGAAAAGGTTGCATCGGAAGATAACTTAGCAGACATATTCACTAAGCCCCTTAAGCGTGAACTCTTTAACCACTTACGTTTAGGCCTAGGAATGATGGAACAAATTCACTGAATTTTCTGCATTTTTGGTAAAAAAAATTTTCAGATTGGCGGACCCCTTAATGTTATAAAGGCGGTCCCCTTAATTATTTAGGGGACCGGCTTGTCATTAAGGGGACCGGCCATTTGTCTGTAACAATTTTTTTTTTTGTTTCCTCCCATCTGAGTCTAGGAATCTGTTTTGCACAAAATAAAAGATTGGGATATTTCTTTGCATAAACATATTTATAAACAAAACCCAATCAATTTTCTACAAATCATTCTCACATCTAGGAAAACACATGAAAACCATTTTTCTTACATTGTTGAATAATGCTAAAAACATTTTTTTTCATGCATAAAGATCTCACATGAATTGTCAAAGTATATAATCTAATATATACATCTTTGATATTCATATATTGAGCAAAATCAAATCAAGGAGACCTTGGATTGTTTCTTAGGAAATTTTTGCATTTAGGAGTCGAAACAATCACATCTCCACATTTGTTGCATATAGGCACACACTAGAACAAGCTTATTAATCACATCCTCACAATTGTTCCATCACCTATTTCCCATTAGTTTTTAGTGCCTTTGCTCCATTACCCCTGCCTTAGATAATTAATTGCCTTAATTCTCTTAATTGCTAGATATTAATTATTGCTTGCTTATTTATTTATCTTATATGCCATGCATGCTTAATATGTTTCTCTATTGCCTCAAAGAGTGGGACTTGCCTAAAACCAGAAGCTCAAAACATAGCCATCCTCACCTATTTCTGCAGAAAAACCCTTTTCTGGAACCCAGAAAGGTACCAGATGGGCGGCCCCCTTAATTCATAAGGCGGCCCCCTTAATTATTAAGGGGACCGCCCATAATTAAGGGGACCGGCCATCTGCTGGACGGGTTCACAGAATCTTTTTCTGCTTTTTGGCCCATTTGATCCTATACTTCCCCAAATTCACAAACACATTTTGTCCTAATCACCCAACAAGTCTATTCATTCCTAAACAACACAAATCCTCCACTATAAATAACCCCATATCTCACCACATTCAATCATCCCATCATGTCTTCTCCAATGAACCCAAAACCAAAAACTTCAAAGCTAGCAAGGATGACCTTAAAACCCGGGTGGAAAAGAAAACCTCACCCTCACCACAAGCCCATCACAACTAGACAACCAACACCTCCATCATCATTCATCCCCAACTACTCTCCAAGATCACAACCTCATTCCATTGAACCATTTCACAAACCCTACCATTTTGGCCAAACATCCACATTCATTCCAAACTACTCCCCTAAACCTCAAACCAACTTCAATGAAATACATGAAAACCCTCATCACCTTGGTCAAACATCAAACCTTTCACCCCAATACCATTCATTTCCACCAAATAACCAAATCCCCATTCATGAAAGCCTAAAGCTTCATGAAGAGATTAACCAAATCCATGATCTTAATGATCTCCTTGCTATGCACCTCACACTACGCAACAAGGGACAACCTCCATCCTCACCTTACTCAAATTGCCTACCACACTCTCTTAACTTGGATCAAGTTACAAACCACACCCACTTTTGCCCTTGTTGCATCTTCCTTCAAAAACAAATCCTCCACTTAAGTGAAGATATTTCATGGATCGAATATCTACTCACTCGTCCTCATCCCATTCCTCCACTACAACGATATAACCTCAATGGATCCGCTCCATTTCCCTCACCATCACATAACTAAAACCCATCCACATGCTTTCCGCCTCAAAATAAACTCCCTCACCCTTTTGTGTCGCAAGCAAGTCCAATCGCTCTCTTTGGCAATATGAGGACCATTAGTATTTCTAGTTTTGTTGTAATCATTATGTTTCAAGTATTTTATGTAATATAATGATGATTCATATATTATATATGATCATCTTGAATGTATTAGTTGGTTGTTCTAAATATTTTTGCTATGTATATGTATCTTGTGTCTCCTAACTTGTTTTTGCAGCCAAGATTTCCATAGCTCGTCTCCTTGGTGCCCTCGAACGAGGGGGAGTAAACATCAAGGGGGAGTTCTCGTCCCGAAAAATTTAGTTTCTGAAACTTGTCGGCATAACCTTTTTGATTCTACAAAAAGGGGGAGAAGTGAATGTAAACTCACTAAATACTTGTCCAAAAATAAATTTTTGGATTTAATAAGTTTAAGTTTTGTAATCATCAAAAAGGGGGAGATTGTTGACATAAATAATGCCTAAAAACATTATTCATATCTCTATGTTTTAATGATCACAAAATATAAACTCATTAAACATAAACTTATCAAATAAACAAGTATTTAGTTGTAAATATTCATTTCTACAACTTAATCACTTAAGGTATGAATAAACAAGTGCTTAATGCATTATATGATCAAAGGAACATTTTCTTAATAACTAGATTTTTTTATAAAACATCAAAAACATTTTATATATTTTTGAAAAACATTTTTGGTATTAAATAAAAATGTTTAATCTTTTATAAAAATATGAATTCAAATTTTTAACCAAAATCAGTTAAAATGTTCCAGAAAAAGGGGACCGCCCCCGCTCCAGTAGGCCTCCAGCTGTCCAGTTTTTCTCCTATAAATACCAGCCTTCTCCTGGATTTTTACTCACCTTTTGCACACTGAAACTTTCTGTTTTAAATCACATTTCATATCTTCAAAAACCCTTTGATCATATAATCTTAAGCTTTGGTTTCTAAGTGATCCAAGCTTCCTCCATTCAAGTGCAAAAGAAGAATACTCCTTCAACAACTAGAGAAGAAGTATTGCAACTTAGATACCTAAGTTGTTTGTGTCATCATACATTTGTTTATAAGTTGTGTATTGTTGTTAGATAGTTGTGTGTATAATTGTTTGGGATAGGTTAGTGTGTAAGTAGAGAAGTTGTGTTGTTAAGGTGTGTAAGTAGTGAAGGTGTGAAGAAGTAGAAGTGTACATAGGTTGTGCTTAGTTGTGAAGTGTCGTGAAGAAGTAGTGAAGAAGTCGTGAAGAAGTTGTGAAGAAGTCGTGAAGTAGTTGTGAAGAAGTCGTGAAGAAGTCGTGAAGTAGTCGTGAAGAAGAAGGTGTGATTAAGTCGTGTTTAAGTTGTGAGATTGGTTCTAGCTACGATTAGAACTCGACATCTAGCTTTGTGTCGTTAAGCTGGTGTAAGCTAAAGTTGTGTAAGGTTTTCTCCGCCATAAGGGAGCTTGTTGACATAGTGAAGAAAACTCTCGAGTTAGGTGCTCGGGGAGTGGAGTAGGGCAAGAAAGGTGTCCTTGTAGCCGAACCACTATAAATCTCTTGTCTCTCGGTTAGATCTTTCCATCTCTAGCTTTCATTTCATTTTATTACCTTACTTGCATTACTTATTTATATTTTCTTATATACATATTGTTCATATTGTTCAAGAAGTTGAGATCACATAAATTCAAATCTAAGTTTTAAAAAGTAAACAAAGTTTTCAAAATAAAATTAAAAGGACATAAAACTATTCAACCCCCCCCCCCTTCTAGTTTTCCACACATTCTGCTTTATATATTAATACAATGATGTGACAACTCCATGAAAATTGCATGTCTGTGTAATTTTTTACCTGAAATATGACACAGATTTGACAACTCTATGACAATGATGTGACAACTCTATGACAATTTTGTGTATGTTTAATTTTTTACACGAGATATGACACAAATTTGACAACTCTATGACATCGATTTGACAACTCTATGACAATGATTTGACTACTCAATGACAATTGCGTGTATGTGTACTTTTTTACGCGATATATGACACAAATTTAACTATAAAAACTCATTCACAGTTCGATTTCTCTAAACACATATCCGCATTATCAACATATCTACTATCTACAAAAATTTAAAAATTCAGAAAATATCCCAACAAAACAAAACCGGATACACGAAATGATACCAACATAATGTTGGGGCTTCTTCAACCTCTTCAAACACCCCGGATAGGTTAATACCCGGTCCGGCTGGTATTCTTCAAGCGGCTATTCTCCGCAAAAATGCGGACATTAGGGAAGGTGGCCCTGAATATTGTGTGGTGCCAACACAAGAGTATGTAAGGAAGATAAATGAAGATGTCGTTGAAGATGATCATTTTACGCGTGGGCCATGGCTATGTGCTATTAATAAGCTGCGTAATAGTGAAGGTATCATCGTAACTGGTTGTCTTGGCAATATAAAAAACTGTATCGTAAAAGGGAAACTTGAACTTGTTGTAGCTGTAATCAAGACTTGTACTCCTATCGTGCTTGGTGAGCTAACAGTGACACTAAAAGATCCAACGGGGACATTCTCTGGTACAATTCATCACAAAGTCCTTACAGAAGAATCGGGTTACAAAAACTCTATCAAAGTCGGAGCTGTGTTGGTACTTCATAATGTTTCGGTGTTTACCCCAAAATCAACACCCCTTGGTCTTAACATTACGTTGAGGAACATTGTTGAGGTTTTCGACAAGGATACTGTTTTTATTGGCTAAACCTTTACATATTTATTACCTACGTTTAGGTTTAATATTGTCTATGTAATGTTTATTAACGTCAACTTCGTCTTTTTTTCTTTGTAGTTGAATAAAAGTTTTATGGTATATTAATCCTCTTTATTAGTAGTAACCTCATTTTAAAGCATACATTTTTGTTTTATACTTACAACAAAATATAAACCAAATTAGGGCTTGTTTCAATTTTTTTTTTAATATTAAAAATACCGATATTTTAAAATTTATTATACATATATTCGATTAGGGCTTGAACAATCACGTGTAACACCTTGAACAATCTCGTGTAAATTGTAAACATGGGTCAAATTGTACACGAGATGTATTTTAAATACATATATTCGGTTGTCATGCAATCACGTGTAACCACGGGTATAAATCTACACGAGATTGACCATATTTGTTTTTTTTTTTTTTTTTTCAACAACTCACAATGCGACACGTAATCACGTGTAACCCCGGGTCTATTTTTACACGAGATTGATGTCCATTTGTGATAATTGGAAAAAGTTTGGGCACTGCAAAATAAGTACCCTCCCATTTGGGTAATACAGTAATTTTCGCTTATTTAAAAGACAAAGACGCGCGCAAACACGCACTATACACATATAAAGACAAACTATATATGTATCCGTTGATAAATGAACTTACAACCTTTTGATTTAACATGCCATCGATTTTATGGCAAATTGCATCATAATGTAGTGAACTTTCATGAAATTGCTATTTATGCAACGCGCTTTAAATTTAACCTTTGAGAATAGTCCAAAATACATCCCTTTGGTTTGGCAAAAGACCGCTTTACATCCTTTTTCTTTTTTTTGGAACAAAATCATTCACCGTTAGTAAAGTTGGCACAAATACATCCCTCAGTTAGTAATATCAGTTACTATGGACTAACGATGCAAATGATTTTCAGTTATCTCCAAACAAGAGTTAAAATATTTGCATCGTTAGTCCTCATTGAGTTAAAATTTTTGCATCGTTAGTCCTCATTGACTATAGAGTTAAAATATTTGCATCGTTAGTCCTCCTTAAGTTAAAATTTTTGCATCGTTAGTCCTCATTGACTATAGAGTTAAAATATTTGCATCGTTAGTCCTCATTGAGTTAAAATATTTGCATCGTTAGTCCTTTTTTACGTTTTCGTCTGTTTTTTTACGTTTTCGTCTGATTTTTTACATTTTCGTCTGTTTTTTTACGTTTTCATCCGATTTTTTACGTTTTTGTCCGATTTTTTACGTTTTCCTTTGATTTTTTACGTTTCGTCCGATTTTTTTACGTTTTCGTCCGATTTTTTTACGTTTTCGTCCATTTTTTTACCTTTTCGTCTGTTTTTTTTACGTTTTCGTCTGATTTTTTACGTTTTTGTCCGATTTTTTACGTTTTCGTCTGTTTTTTTTACGTTTTCGTCCGATTTTTACTTTTTCGTCTGCTTTTTTACGTTTTCGTCTGATTTTTTACATTTTCGTCTGTTTTTTTACGTTTTCGTCCGATTTTTTACGTTTTCGTCTGATTTTTTACATTTTTGTCTGTTTTTTTTACGTTTTCGTCCGATTTTTTACGTTTTCGTCTGTTTTTTTACGTTTTCATCTGTTTTTTTACGTTTTCGTCTTTTTTTTTACGTTTTCGTCCGTTTTTTTATGTTTTCGTCTGATTTTTTACGTTTTCGTCCGATTTTTTTTCTTTCGCTTTTTTACGTTTTCGTCTGATTTTTTACGTTTTCGTCTGTTTTTTTACGTTTTCGTCTAATTTTTTACGTTTTCGTCCGATTTTTTATGTTAGTCGACGTAACATAGTAAAACGAGCTAATATATATTAGTCGATAATAAAATCGTCAAACTTGCAGACATATACTTTAACCACCCAGATTGAATTGGTGTATGTTCTATCCTAAGTCTTTTCAATTCTCGTCACTACAGTGTTGATGTATCTTTGGGTAGTTTTTGAATTGGTGTATGTTCTATCCTAAGTCTTTTTAATTCTCGACCACTAAAATGTTGACACGCAATCACGCGTACCCACACGTACATTAATACGCGAGATCAATGGGTAGTTTTGAATATAGAAAAAAAATAGACAAAAACGTAAAAAATATGAAGAAAACGTAAAAAAACAGACGAAAACGTAAAAAATCGGACAAAAACGTAAAAAATCAGACGAAAACGTAAAAAAATAAACGAAAATGTAAAAAATCAGACAAAAACATAAAAAAGCGGACGAAAACGTAAAAAATGGATGAAAACGTAAAAACACAGACAAAAACGTAAAAATTCGGACGAAAATGTAAAAAATCGGACGAAAATGTAAAAAATTGGACGAAAACGTAAAAAAAAGACGAAAACGTAAAAACTCAGACGAAAACATAAAAAATGGGACGAAAATGTAAAAAAACAGACGAAAACGTAAAAAAGCGGACGAAAACGTAAAAAAATGGATGAAAACGTAAAAAAACAGACGAAAACGTAAAAAATCGAACGAAAACGTACAAAAACAGACGAAAACGTAAAAAATTTGACGAAAACATAAAAAATCGGACAAAAACGTAAATAAACAGACAAAAATGTAAAAAATCAGACGAAAACGTAAAAAAGCGGACGAAAACGTAAAAAAACAGACGAAAACGTAAAAAAATAGACGAAAACGTAAAAAATGGGACGAAAACGTAAAAAAACAGACGAAAACGTAAAAAATCGGACGAAAACGTAAAAAATCAGACGAAAACGTAAAAAAGCGGACGAAAACGTAAAAAAACAGACGAAAACGTAAAAAATCGGACGAAAACGTAAAAAATCGGACGAAAACGTAAAAAAACAGACGAAAATGTAAAAAATCAGACGAAAACGTAAAAAACAGACGAAAACGTAAAAAATGACTAACGATGCAAATATTTTAACTCAATGAGGACTAACGATGCAAATATTTTAACTCTATAGTCAATGAGGACTAACGATGCAAAAATTTTAACTTAAGGAGGACTAACGATGCAAATATTTTAACTCTATAGTCAATGAGGACTAACGATGCAAAATTTTTAACTCAATGAGGACTAACGATGCAAATATTTTAACTCTTGTTAGGAGATAACGGAAAATCATTTGCATCGTTAGTCCATAGTAACTGATATTACTAACTGAGGGATGTATTTGTGCCAACTTTACTAACGGTGGATGATTTTGTTCAAAAAAAAAAGAAAAATGATGTAAAGCGGTCTTTTGGCAAACCACATGGATGTATTTTGGACTTTTCTCTTAACCTTTTGATGTATTAATATTTTTAATTTATGTTAATGTGTGAACTCGATAACTGTTACAAGCTAATGTAACATCTAATCTATACTACATATAATGGGTGTATGGTCAACATAGGAAAAGTGAAAAGTCAAAAGATTGTGAAATGTTGAAAATAATGTATTCCCCATTTTGCCCTTCTCAATTAACAAAAGCACACACAAATACACACACCCATATCTCCAAACCGTATTTCTCAGCTCTCTCTCTCTCTCACTTTAACCTAAAAAAACACACACCACCATCTCTCCAAACCGCCGCCGCCATCACTTCGTAAATACGCCTCAACCTCCATCATTTGTATCCGCCGCATTGGACCACCACAGAAACCTACGGCATCACCACCACTACAGAAACCGACTCCACCGTCGATATCCACCCTCCACCGTGTTCTTCAGCCGCTGGAACCACCAAGACCCAAAGGGTTTTCAAGTTTTGAGGTATTTTTTTGAGTTTTTTTAATAGATCTACTTATATTTATAAAATTTTGAAAGTTTTCTTTTAGATCTAAAGATTTTATTGTAGATCTATACGTTTTTCTTGTATAACAATAGAACAAATCTTGTAATGAATCATATTGTTGCTGTTTTTCGTGTTGGTGTTCATAACTTAATATTTTATCACTTGGACCATGGTCGACGAAAGTTTTAAATATTATGCTTTGATGCAATGTAGGTTAGGGTGTTATGTGAGAAGGCTAAGGAGATCCTGATGGTGGAAAGCAATGTACAGGTATGTTCATTTTCTAATCTGCCGGCTGTATGACTTGTCACATTGTCTAACTTGAACTTAATTGCAATTGCACATGGTCTTCTGATTGCACAATAAACTCAACTTTCTGCATTTCTGTTCCAGCCTGTTAAGATCCCAGTGACAATCTGTGGTGATATTCATGGGCAATTTCATGATCTTGCAGAGCTCTTTCGAATTGGAGGGAAGGTGTGTTTATCATCATCAATTTTTAATTTCTTTTTTTGATACTTTCATAGCTTGTTTGTTTAGCCAAATATGTTACCGTTTTGATATTATTATCTTTATTGTTGTGCCCCGATACAAATTATTTATTCATGGGAGATTATGTGGATCGTGGTTATTACTCGGTTGAAACAGTTACAGTATGTCTCTGCTGCAATGCTTTCTTGTTGCTTGCTGTTTTACTTTTTGAACTAATCTTAACAACCACTTGAGATTTTGATAATAACACAATGTTTGGACTTTCAGTTATTGGTGGCTCTCAAAGTGCGATATCCACAACGCATCACTATTTTAAGAGGAAACCATGAAAGTCGTCAGGTATAAATTTCCTAGTTACTTTGAAAGGTCATCCCCAATCTCCATTAAAGTCTGTCCATGTTTATGGTGGTTGAAAAGTTGTCTAGGTTTAGTATGTTGACAAAGTTTTGATTTTGCCATGTTTTCAAAGTTACTTAATTACATGGATATATGGTTGCTGCTACGCTGTTTATGGTCTTTTGACTTTGTGTTTATGTAGATTGTCAATAAAGTTTTGATTTTGACGTTTATTGAAGTTGTTTATACACTTATATGGTTGTTTTGTGTTTACTTTATGGTGTTTTGACTGTGGTTGACTTAATTGTGTGTTTGTATATGTTGATTTTATGGTGTTCTGACTGTGCTTTGACTTAATAATGTATTTGCAGCTGGAGACTGTGTTAATGAGACCTTCTGATTCTGATAAGCCACCGTATGTGGCTCGTGTTGAGAAACTTGAAGCTGATCATATGAACAATGTGAAGGTTAAGGTTAGATGGTATTATAGAACTGAAGAGTCGATTGGTGGGAGGAGACAGTTTCATGGAGTTAAAGAGCTGTTTTTGTCGGATCATTATGATATGCAAAGTGCTCATACGATTGAAGGGAAGTGTATTGTGCATTCGTTTAAAAACTATACAAAGATTGATAATGTTGGGACTGAGGATTACTTTTGTCGGTTTGAGTATAAGGCTGCTACTGGTGGGTTCACTCCTGATCGAGTTGCAGTGTGAGTCATATACGTCCATTATTATATCAAGTTGTTGTCTTGTAGTTAATTTGAGAGTTTTATAAACTAATGGTACTAAATGGGGTAATTTTTCTTACTTGAAGGTACTGCAAATGTGAAATGCCGTACAACCCGGATGACTTAATGGTTCAGTGCGAAGGCTGCAAGGACTGGTATAAATTGTTTTGACACTCTTGAACTTTGTTTGAAAATAACGTAAGTTTTGAAATGAGTTAAATGTTATAGACTTCGTGTTTGGCAATTTGGAATAAAGCTTTTTAAAGGATCAGTTTTCTAACACTTCACATATTCAAAACGTATATGAAACTTGTTAAAGGATCAGGATATAAAAAGGGTTAACAAAGATGGTAGGTCTATCTATGATTAAGTTGAGTTATACTCGTATAATGATGCTATTATTACCATAATAAGAAAAGGTTCCATAAATCATCAGATATAAATTTTCAACTACGTACGTCATGATTTAAGTGATAATAAACAAAAAGAATCGTTTCATAAATGGTTTCTATAGTATAACGTAATACAGCATTAAACATGGGGCCACTTGGTTTGATACTTTATGCCAAAAGAAGAGAATCACTTCCATATTGGATCTTGATTTTTGATACAATGGTAAACATGGGGCTACTTGGTTTGATTCTTTGATACCAATAGAAGGGAATAACTTCCATATTGGATCTTGATTCTGTGTGAGAATCTTTGCCCTTATATAGTGTCATTTTTCCGCTTTAAATATTGTAAAAATGTATTATTATTCTATCACGTCATTTATCTTGGTTATAGAATTTAGATCGGTGAATTTGATCTTTTGGTGTTATTGTTTTTACTCAATCGTGGCTGAGAATGTGTTAAATGCCTTACATTTCTTTCCCCACTATTGCTTTGGTATGGTAGCAATCAAGAATTGGTCATTTTTGTGGAGTCTTTTTCTTCTTTGCCCCTTATTCCCTGTGGTATCTGTAATTTGTTCAATTGAGTTTGAGATCTACTTGATATCAATATTTTGGCTTATCATTGCCTCAAAAGGAATAGTTATTGGTAGCCACAAAAATATCATCACTACTACCAAGTAAAGCATTTAGGTCGTCCTAGATACAATACTTCTATCGAAAATGGCTGGTTTTTATAGTACTTCAAGATTTGTTTTTTTTTTTTTTTTTTTTGAAAAGGCAGTACTTTAAGATATTAATCTTGATAAGTTAGGATCTTTTATCACTTTAATATTGCTGGAAAGCCACTCTTTGTGAATAAGGGATGGCATAAGTTGATGATGTGATTTGGAAAAGACAAGCATATAGGTGTTTAACATCTGTGTTTTGAGCTTTTGTGATCGATTGATAGCATTCAATGGCTAAAGGCTTCTTGTTATATTTTAGTTTTTTAGAAGACACATCCCATTCATTTTCCTAACAAATCTATGCTCCTATTATAGTTTACTAACATTATGAAATCCTGATGACTAATTGTGAATCAGGGGAGTGAGGTTATAGATGCTAAACAAATATAGTCAGATCACTAGAAAGTAGAAATCTATGATCTTAGATTGTTGATCATCAAGGTGGGAGGACTTTGATGGAAAAGTACCAACACCGCTATCAAGTTTCTTGGACATACACAGTGGCTTATTAACTACTGGATTTTGCAACAAGGGTTCAACATTGGTATTGGAGACACAATTGCTGATGCATCCACTATGGAAACAGTTAATGAAACTGTCTTCAAAGCTAAGAATGAGGTGAACGAGCTTATTAGGGCTGCTCAAGATAATCAACTAGAGGCAGAACGTTGAGGGTAAACGGATTCCATTTGGTTTTATGGATCAGACTCTTCCTCATTTCACAAATGATAATTATTGAACACATTTTAAATAGAACTTCTTTCGTTTATCTAATGTGTTCCTTATATCTGAAACGTTTGTAAGTTACGAATTTGTTGCTCCGACTTCATGTATGATGAGTAACGTGTGTTGTTAGTTTTTATCTCATAACTAATGTAATGTTTTACTTTCAGTTTCATTAAATGTTTTTATATGTTGTTTGATAGATGTTAAGAATTTTTTCTAGACTTTAGTTATCGTGTAGTACAACCGTTTGCAATTATATTCTGATCGGTTCACGTTCTATTTTGAACGCTACACAAAACACTCACCAAAATATCACAAATCGTTAATTATTTGCCGCTACGAATTCCGTTGCTATGCACGGGTACTCGCCTAGTAAAAAAAAAATGGGGCAATTGAATATATATTCCTCCAAAGCCTCATAATTACATATATATCCAACCAAAACTCATAATTGGATATATATCCTTCATATCCAACCAAAACTTATAATTGCATATATATCCTTCCAAAGCTTAAAATTATCAAATATATCCAAATGATTAATTTAAATATATTTAATAGAAAAAAATGTCTAATAATTATAATTGATATACAAAATGACGATTATACCCTTATTCTTATTAATTTTTTTTTTTTACAATTACAAAATATCATTTTATTTGTTTGAATTTTATTATGTCATTTGATATATATATATAGGAGTTTACATTTAGATGGAACAATGGATGATGTTGTTGATATTCTTATTCAAGATTCGTCGATACCGAACATGGTTGAGTCGCCGAACATGGTTGCTCTTTCTTTTCTTAAAAAATAGTTAAAGGATATTTTGTAATTGTAAAAAAATAAAAATAAGAATAAGGGTATAATCGTCATTTTATATATTAATTATAATTATTGACTCCGTCCCATAATAAATGTCCATTTTCACTTTTTAAAGTCTTTTTTTATAAACTTTGACTTTAAATATTTTTATTTGTGTTATATAATACTTGATACAAAATATATGAATGACTTGAGTTTTAAATGTATTTTCGTTAGATATAATTTTCATCAAGTATTATATAAACAAACAAAAATATTTAAGGTCAAAGTTGAAAAGAAAAAAAAACTCCAGAAGTCAAAAGTGGACATTTAATATTGGACGGATGGGGTATTAGACATTTTTTATTAAATATGTTTAAAATAATTATTTGGATATATTTGACAATTTTAAGGATTTGAAAGGATATATATGCAATTATGAATTTTGGTTGGATATATATGACAATTTTAAGGTTTTGGAAGGATGTATATGCAATTATGAGTTTTGGTTAGATATATATGCAATTATGAGGTTTTGGAGGGATATATATATGCAAAATTCTCCAAAAAAAAATTACGCCACATGACATATAATATTTATGAATAAAATTTGTAAATTCATCTGCTCACCACCACGTTTAATTTGTGTGCGTATGTTTTTTCTTTATTGTTTGGAGTGTGTGTTTCGATAATAGTGAGTGAACATATGTGCGTAAGCATCTTCAAAAAAGTATCTATAAAAATGGAGTGACATAAAATGGAAGTTGGGAAAAAAAAGATGATGAATTGATGATGACTGAGGACAAGTTAAGGTGGAGTAAATTGAGGTTAAGTCAAACTAAAAAATAAAAAAAAAAAAAAAAAAAAAAAACATTTTATTTTGTATTTTGTTTCATGTAAAAAATATGTATGGTCTACCATGTCATTTATACATGTGTCACCTCATGCGATAAATAATTTTTTTAAATTAGTAGCATGGGAAGGGATTAGTGAGAAGAAAAACTAAATGAGAATTATAGCCACACATTACTACTATATACTAAAACCCAGGAAATGAGCTGCTTCAATAACATGTACGAAACAGTGTTTCGCACAGTGCTTCAAACAGTAAATTGGTTCAAAGGGTTGTACATGACTACCGTAGCACAAGTATATATATTATACTTTACTAAAACCCAGAAGTTTATATATATATATATATATATATATATATATATATATATATATATATATATATATATATATATACACGTTTTATCTATTTCTCCTCTAATATATCTCCCATCTTTCCCCTTCTTGAAGCTTCTACTCAGGAACAGGACTAACTGAAGAATGAATTATTTCCATTCCAAGATGCAAAAAAAAATAATAATAAATAAATAAAGTAGAAAAAGGTGAAGGGTGAAGAACCACCGATTTCATCAATCGAATCCACAGCCAGTCCTTCCAAAACCACATCCATCTTCAAAAACTATCATCAATCGAACCCCCAACAGCAGGTATTTTTTTTTAATAATAATTTTGCACTTTTATTAACGGTTTCTGTTTAATAGGGTTGCGAAGATCACAGGTAGGTTACAAGTGTTTGGGCGATTTTGTTGTATCGAGTTAATTCTAAGTTGATTAAGTGTATTGGATGTGACTGTAAACAAAGATCAAATTGATTGTTATGGTGATAGGGATGCTGATGCTAAGCATCATCAAGTTCTTTGAGAAGTTTATTTTGCAATTTTCCTTTTTAGGGTTCTAATTTTGGTTTTTGATGATACAATTTAGGAATTTCGGATTTTAATAACCTGCATGTTGGGAAACAGTTTTGTATTATTCAAGTATTGATCATATTGTATTAAGGTTGCTTAGGCCTTTAGGTTTGTTATTAGGCCCAGCCCGTGTAGAAGGCCCATGGGCTGTGTCGTTTATTTATTTTATTATGTTTAATGATGTATTAGTTAAGAGAATTAGGGCTTCAAGCCCATCCTCATGTAAAACTATAAATACCCCTCCCATCCAAGGGAGAGGGGGGGTTGGTTGATGAATTAATAAGTTTTATCATTAAGTGTGTGTAATCATCTCCCTTCCATCTCTTTCTCTCTCTAGCTTTCTCTCTCTAGATCTAGTAGGTAATTAGTAGGTAATTAGTGGTAGCTTAATTCATAAAAGTATAAAACATCAAGTGGTATCATTCGCCTAGGGGTAATTTAGGTTGTTAGAAGGTTAGATCTAAGAAAAAAATTAAGTAATCCGAATTGTTAGACTTGTTACTGTTCATCCGAGTTAATACTGTTCATCAGTCGAACGAGGGGTTTAGTCGAACGAGCTTGGGTAGTCGAACGTGGTATTTTAGTCGAACGAGAAAGGGTAGTCGAACGAGGTGTTTTAGTCGAACAAGCAGGGTGATCGAAGGAGGATACTTCATCGAAGGAGCATTCAGTCGAACGAGCAAAAGGGTAGTCGAGTTAGACTTACTCTTCCAATTGATCGAACGAGCTTGTTGATCGAACGAACTTACTTGATCGAACGAGCTAATTTGATCGAACGAGCTTACTTGATCGAACGAAGTAACCTTAATCGAACGAGCAACCTTAATCGAACGAAGTAACCTTAATCGAACGAGCAACCTTAATCGAACAAGCAACCTTAATCGAACGAGCAACCTTAATCGAACAAGCAACCCTAATCGAACGTGATTACCTGATCGAACGAACTTAGTCGAACGTGATTACCTGATCGAACGAGAAAATTTTTCTTGGATTTCGTACAAGTTTCTAATCTTCCAAACAACAACCGTCTTTATCCTTTAAAGATCCTTAACCGTTTCAAGCTACTACAAGATGTCTCAACCACCACACTTTAATTACTACTACCAGCTACAGCAATATCCTCAGCAACAACAATACTCTCAACAACAACAACAATTTCCTCAACAATATCCACAACATCATGCATATGTGCAACAACATCAATTCATTCCTCCACCACAACTATCTCCACAACAAATAATGCAACAAAATTACCTTCAGAACAATCCTTCAGTGTCCAGGGAACCTCACTGGTTTCATAAGATGTGTGAAGCTATAAGCAGTCAACAATCTCGTCATGAGGCTGGAAATCAAGATACTCCACCTATGTTAACTCCTGGAAACTATGTGCAGTGGGCAAGTAGGTTTCTCCGATTCATTGAACTCCGCAAACCCCATGGACCGTATCTGAAGCATGTCATCACTGTGGGGCCCTTTCCTGAACCAATAATTGTTGTTCCAGCAACTCCTGAAAGAGAAGAAACATCCACTCCCGTTGCTGTTGCTAGCTATACAACCGAACAAGCCTTACAACAAGAAGCAAATGGAATGGCAATGGCATTCATCCTTCAGGGAATTCCAAATCCCATCTATCGAAGTGTTGATGCTCAGAAGACTGCTAAGGACATGTGGGAGCATGTGCATCTTCTGATGGAAGGAACAGAGCTCAATCAGGAAGACCTTGAATCTAAATTGTACATGGAATTCAACAATTTTATTATGGAACCAGGGGAAACAATCGAATCTTACTACCACCGCTTCACAAATGTTGTTAATGACCTTGATCGTCATAACATGAAGTTTCCAAGGATTTCAATCAACTCCAAATTTCTGGGATGCCTAGGTCCTGAATGGCAGAAATATGCAACTTTTGTTAGGCAATCAAAGAAGATTGGTGAGATCAAATATGGCTTGATTTATGATTTTCTCAAACAACATCAATCTGAGGTGGACAAAGAAGTGGCAGCACGAGGAGGTTTCTTAGCAGCACCACAACCTAACTCGCTTGCTCTAATGGCTCAACCAAACTTCTCTCTACCTTCTCAGGAATTTGGAAACTCATCTTATCAACCAAGCTTTCAACCTCAAAACCAACTTGTCCCATATGAACCAGCATCTCAACAATCAGGCAACCAAATGGTAACCTATAACAACACTGACTCCAACTTTTACACAAACAGTGAATATGATGAAGAAGAAGAAGCTTTCAATTCCCTCAATGAAGCATTTGGGTTGATTGCTAAAGCATTTGGAAAATTCACAAACAAATCAAATAACCGCCTTCGCTCATCTTCAAACACAAGGAATCAGGCAGTTGTTAATGATGGTCGAGTAGAAATTCAAAACAGATCATCAGGACGGTTTGGTTCAGGGAACAGAGGAGGATATGGGTCACAAAGGTTTCAAGCTGGAGAACAAAGGTTTCAGTCTGGGGGTAATAGGAATTATATGGGGGCAGATCAGAACAGGAATCAATTGAATGGAAAGGAATCAAAATGCATTGCAAATACCTCAATCACATGCTACAACTGTGGAGGGAATGGTCATATGGCTACTGCATGTCCAAAGCCTCGTACTATGGGCAATGCATATCACAAAGAAGCTCTCTTGATGGCACTTAAGGATGAGAAAGCAAGTTTAATGAATGTGAAAGAAAAAAGCTTCATGGCAAATGCAGAGTCAGATGATGATATGGAAGATCTTGAGGCAAACGCAGCTGTAATGCTCATGGCAAATATGCAGGAAATGAATACGTCCGAGACAGGCCCGGTCTACGATACTGACGGTCTTTCTCAGGTACTTGATCCACAATATTTACTACATGAGATTGCTTCACCTTCTGCATCTTCATTCTCAAGTGAACATTCTGTTCAAAATGATTCACCATTCTCATCTTCGTTAGATAATCAAATCAACACTGATATATCATTTGATGATGATAGAACAGTTGTTTCATTTGATGATCTAATAGAAGATGACAATCATGATCAGATTGAACAAAATGAGAATTTGACTAATCAAGATTCGGAGCTTCAGGCCTTAATAATGTCCACCCAATCACGAATAGAGAAGTGCAATGAACTTAATCAGACCTTAAAAGCCAAAATTGCAGTACTATCTCGGGATAATGAGTGCTATAAACAACAACTTTCTGGATATCTTAAACAAGATAAACATGAAAAAGGTTTTGAAATTGCTTTTCAACAAGAGTACGTAAAAGTTCAAAATTTAGAAAGTCAAGTTCGTGAGCTAACCGTTGACAAAGCTGAGCTTCTCTCTCAAAAAGCAAAGGATCAATTTGAATTCAAAAAACAAATTGATGCTTTAACCTCTGAGTTGTTAAAAACTCAATCAGAGCTTTCAACATCTCAGCAGGATCTTCTTGACGAAAAGCAAGCCACTAGGAAACGTGTTGACTCATATCTTGAGGAAATTCTGGATTTAGAAACCAAACTCAAAGAATTTCAAAATGTTGTGTATAAAACGGGTAATTCTGTAACACAAATTCAAAAACTAACTGTGAAACCAAGTTCTAAAGGAGAAAGTTTTGCACTTGGAAGTGACACACCCCGTAATTCACACAAAGCACTCAAAGACAATCCTAAGTTATACAATGCAACATTTTTGTTAGATGATACCTTTCAACGTGTTGTTATGTATTCTATTGATGAAGAAACTGATTTTCTTGCAACCAAGATTGAGGGTCGATCAAATTCACAAAACAAGTTTTCAAGAGTACATTATGATTATAATGCACGACCTCACATAAGCAAATCATTTGTGCCACCAAAGGATAAACCAGAACAAACGCTATTACGTACCTCAGAACAAATATATCATCTCTCCCAAAATGATGCACATCTCGACAATTATTTGACAGAGAATGATGTTGATCCACAAATGCCTCCAGCATTTAAAATTGTCAAACATTTTGAGACATTTATGGAAGACATCAAATTTTTAGAAAATGAAATTGAGTTTAATTCTAGAATCACTGTCTCTTCTTTTTTCTCTCCTGTGGAAAAAGAAAAGATAGAAATTCTTCAAAAGGAAATTTTACCTCATGTCAAACACTTGAAGAAATGTGCATCACAATGGGAAGAAGATCTAGTTGACGAGGTTCTATCAATGAAGAACATTTTCAAAGCTAAAGACTCCAAAATTCAAAAACAAAAAGTTCAAAAGAAGAATTTGGAAAAAGAAAATGATCGACTCTTGCAAAATGTTCTTAGTTGTGATGTTGTTTCTGTGTTGATGAATGCACTTTATGAATCTGGTAATGAGTGTCTTATGAAAAATCATGTTGTTGATACAAAGCTGTTGCAAATCGAAATTAAGAATCTAGTGAAAGAGAATGAGGATCTTCGACAAATCAACAATGATGTAGAAAACAAAGTTTTTAATCTTCAAAAAAGGCTTGATTGGTGTCAAACTCAAAGTGCTGAATTCGAACTAAAATTTCAACATCTCATAGGATCTTTATCATTTCAAAACAGTCATGTTCCTGAAAAATATAAGGAAACAAAGGCTTTCTTAAGACTTAAACTGTTTCAAAATGAAAAGGAACTCGATGAAATTCTTCAAAACAGGAATGACACAGTCTGCCTTAACAGAAAATTAGATTCACAAAATCAAGAATTCCAACACATCATTGTTGATCTGAAGAAGAAAATCAAAGTTTTAGAAACAGGCAAAACCAAAGTTCATAAGATTGTACCAAGGATGCAAAAAGTAGACAGCGCACCTAAGAATGCATCATCAAAGACAACCACTAATGCTCTTACTTCACCTTCCACAGGATTAGTTGACACATCTAAGGGTAGAAGATCCAAGACCACAAAGAGACCAAAGAAGACTAGTATCTGGCTACCTAAGAGTGGAACATCTAAGAGTGGAGAAGTAGAAGTTAATGCATCTAGTGAGAATAAAACGCATGTTATGTCTAAAATAGAATCTAGCTTGGTTAAGTGTAATTCTACAAAAGATGTAATGAATGCTGAATCTTTAACAGTTATGAATGATGTTAATGCTTCTTGTGTGTTTTGTCATACTCGTATCTTATATGGTAATCATCAAAACTGTGTTGCTAAAACTTTGCTGAAGAGGAAAGCGAAACGAACTAGTGGCCTCCCTAAGTCTAAAACAGTTGCCAAATCAATTTTAGGGAATCCACCACTAGCAGTTTCAAAGCAAACCATAGTTGCACCTATAGCAAATCCCAAAAAGAACAAATCACCTAGCACATTCCTTAGGAAGAAAGCAGCAAGTAGTAGGAAATGGCAACGTTGGCTAGAGAACACAGCAAACTTTAAATGGGTTCCTAAGATACTTAAAACATGTGCTTCTAACCCAACGGGTCCAACCGTTACTCCATCTGTTTCTACTAATTGTGATGCAGGTGGTTCAAATCGTTCTATGGATTGTTGATAGCGGCTGTTCCCGACACATGACCGGCAATCTCAAGCTTCTCCAAAACTTCGTTGCAAAGTTTATAGGAACGGTCAGGTTCGGGAATGACCACTTCGCCGCAATCATGGGTTATGGCGACTATGTAAATGGGAACATCGAAATAAGTCGTGTGTACTATGTTGAAGGTCTGGGTCACAATTTATTCTCGGTAGGTCAATTCTGCGATGGAGACTTAGAAGTAGCATTTAGGGAGAAAACCTGCTTTATTCGTGATCTTCAGGGAAATGATCTGATGAAAGGAAAACGGGGAACTAGTCTTTACACCATCTCCTTTGAAGGAATGACAGCTTCGACTCCTATATGTTTACTCTCCAAGGCTCATCCCACGAAAGCATGGTTATGGCATAAACGATTGTCTCATCTTAATTTCAAAACCATGACCGACCTGGCAAAGAAAAAATTGGTAGATGGTTTACCAAAATTCCGATATGCCAAGGATCATCTGTGTTCTGCATGCGAACAGGGAAAAAGTCACCGAGCTCGCTTTCCACCAAAAACAGAACATAACACCGACCACGTCCTACAACTGCTTCATATGGATTTATGTGGTCCAATGAGGGTTCAGTCTGTAAATGGGAAAAGATATATTCTGGTCATAGTGGATGACTACTCAAGATGGACATGGGTTTACTTTCTCCGCACAAAAGATCAGGTTCCGTCTATAGTTTTCATGTTTCTCACAAAGATTCAAGTGCAAGTTCGCAACACCGTCAGAATCATTCGTACAGACAACGGCACTGAATTCAAAAACCAAATTCTTCGGGAATTTACAGAGAAACATGGGATTGTTCATCAATATTCTATAGCTCGCACTCCTGAACAGAATGGTGTAGTTGAACGACGAAACTGTACACTCGTGGAAGCAGCTAGAACTATGTTGATCAATGCCCAATTGCCAGATTATCTTTGGGCTGAAGCTGTTAACACTGCTTGCTACACTCAGAACCGCGGCATGATCACCAAAAGACATAACAAAACCCCATATGAGCTAATACAAGGCAGAAAACCCAATATCAACTACTTTCATGTCTTTGGTGCCTTATGTTACCCAAAGAATGATAAAGATGATCTTGGTAAATTGAAGGCAAAAGCAGATATAGGGATATTTGTTGGTTATTGTGAGAACTCCAAGGGATACAGAATTTGGAATCGTTGGACCGGAGACATTCAAGAGACGATACACGTTAATTTCGATGAACTCACAGAAATGGCTTCTGAGCAAGACCGCTTGGAACCCGCAAACAACCGTTTGAACTTCCCAGAATCTTCAGCTGAACCATTACCTTTCAAAAGGAAAGATCTGGAAGATCTGTTTGCTCCTATGTTTGATGACAGTTTGGTTAACAGTGTGTCAGAGGCTTCCACAAGTTCCGCTGCTCAACCACTCCCAAATCAAGCACCTGATCCATCAGCATCTATCTCTATAGTAGTTGCTGACGATGCACCACAACCTGAACCATCATCATCAATAGATAAAACACCTCAACCAGCAGTTGAAGATTCTTCTCCCATTTCTAACCAAGTTCCAACACCACCAGATTTTGACGAAAATGCCTTTTTCAATCCATTTGCTCCACCCCCAACCATTCCTGAACCAGGAGAATCTTCCTCGAGCAACATGGATCCGTCAAATCTGAATCACAACATTCAACACTACCCATCTACTCATAAATGGAAAAGGGATCATCCGTTAGTTAATGTGATTGGCAATCCAGATAACCCAGTTATGACACGACAGAAACTCCACACAGATGGTGAAACCTGCATTTACGCTCTCACCGTTTGTCAAGCTGAACCGAAAAATATTAAAGAGGCCATGACTTATGACAATTGGATTGAATCAATGCAAGAGGAGTTGGATCAATTCAAAAGATTGGAAGTCTGGGAACTCGTTGAAAAACCTGATGGAGTTTATGTTGTGGGCTTAAAATGGATTTGGAAAAATAAGCTGGATGCAGAAGGCACGGTTATTCGTAACAAGTCACGGTTGGTTGCTAAAGGGTATAGCCAAGAAGAAGGAATTGACTTCGAGGAATCCTTTGCTCCAGTGGCTAGGCTTGAGGCAGTAAGAATGTTCTTGGCGTACACGGCTCATAAGAACATCACAGTTTACCAAATGGACGTGAAGACAGCATTCCTGAACGGACAACTTCGTGAAGAGGTGTATGTTTCACAACCAGAGGGCTTCGTCGATCCAGAACATCCTAATCACGTTTACAGGCTTAAGAAAGCACTCTACGGCCTTAAACAAGCCCCGAGGGCCTGGTACGACAAACTTTCAGCATTCCTTATTGCTAATCATTTCACTAAAGGCTCTGTAGACCCGACTTTGTTTATACAAAAACACGGGGAGGACATTCTCATCGTACAAATTCATGTGGATGACATCATTTTTGGGTCTACCCACAAAAAGTACTCAAATGCTTTTGCAAAACTTATGAAACAAAACTTTGAGATGTCCATGATCGGTGAACTAAACTTTTTTCTAGGATTACAAGTTCATCAATCACCCCGTGGTATATTCTTGAGTCAGTCTAAATATGCACAAGAGATATTAAAAAAGCATGGCATGACATCTAGTGACACCTATAACACCCCTATGTCCTCCTCATCCCCGAAGCTAGATGCTGACATTCATGGGAAACCCACTGATCCTACAAATTATCGTAGCATAATTGGGTCTCTCATGTATCTCACCGCTAGCAGACCGGATGTTGTATTTGCCACATACCTATGTTCACGCTATCAGTCTAACCCAACAGAAAGACATTTATCTGCTGTTAAAAGAATCCTTAGATACATCAAGGGAACCATTCATTTGGGGATCTGGTATCCAAAGGATTCTAGTTTTGCACTAACTGCTTTTTCAGATGCGGATCATACGGGATCTATTGATACAAGAAAGAGCACATCCGGTGGTGTTCAATTCCTAGGTGATAAACTGGTGTCCTGGCAGTCAAAGAAGCAAGATTGTACGTCTCTATCATCCACGGAATCAGAATATGTAGCCATGTCTGCCTGTTGTGCTCAAATCATTTGGATGCGATCACAACTGATGGATTATGGTTACATATTCAACAAAATCCCGATGTACTGTGACTCCAAAAGTGCTATTGCTATCTCGTGCAACACAGTGCAACATTCCAAGTCCAAACACATCGCTCTCATATATCACTTCATCAAGGAGCATGTGGAGCAGGGTACCGTTGAGTTGTATTTTGTGGGAACGGAACACCAATTGGCGGATCTTTTCACGAAGGCTTTACCTCATGATCGTTTTATGAAACTGGTTCACCAAATTGGAATGAGATGCTTGACTCCTCAAGAATTAGCAAACTTTCTCAAGAACAACTAATCGAGTCATGCTCTCTTACTATCTTGTATATAATTATTAAAAAATAAATAAATAAATAAATAAATAAATTATTAAGGTGTGCAAAAGTAAATTTTCTTCAAAATATGATTTCAATCTTTCAAATTCTTTACGATATTTCAAACATTGATCATATTTTGAGGGGGAGATATCTTTGTACACCATTCACCTTTCTTCGTCATCTTATCATTCTTCATGACAATTATCTATCTCATCAAGACTATCAAGGGTTTAAAAGAATAATAAGTTGGACATAAAGGACTTAAAAGTGTTAACTTATAACATTTAGGTTAGTGTTGGAATTTAAAATGAATAGGTTAACAAGTTTAAGGACCAAAGGTGCCATATGATGAAAGTGTTCTTTGGATTATAAAAGACAAATTATGACTTAGTCAAAACACAAACATAACAGTCTCATTTTCGTCTATCTCTCTCTATTTCATCGAACGAACCATAGCCCGCCTATTTCATCGAACGAACCAAGAATCACAAGTTTCTTAATCTTGATCTATTGTAAGCATTCATTAGGACTCAATATTGATTGTTTGATTGTTTTTTAGTGTTATTTGCTTACTATAACTGTTAGCATCTCGATAAGATTCAATCGAATTGGGCGTTTCTTGAATTGTTGATTTGAGAATCCATTAAGTGAAAGAAAGTATGCTTAACAGGTTATGATGTGTTGTGTAAAAGGGTTTATCGATTGTATGTGAGTATGTTCTTGACTTAGGGTTCGGATTAATAGTCGAACGAGTGATAAATGGACTGCTTTGACTGTGTGGATTATTGCTTAATATGTATATGATTTCTGAGGAGATTGAAGGACTCAAGAAGATCATGTTATCTCCGAGTTAGGAGATAACATCCAATTACGTCGAACGATTCATTTTTAGTCGAACGACTCAAACTAGTCGAACGACTAAACCTAGTCGAACAAGTAAAATAGTCGAACGACTAATTTAATCGAACGACGGATTTAGTCGAACGACAAGTTTAGTCGAACGACTAAGGTTAGTCGAACGACTTATCTAATCGAACGACCAATTTAGTCGAACGAATAGTTTAATCGAACGACCTAACTAGTCGAACGAGCAAACTAGTCGAACGACCAAATTAGTCGAACGACCAAATTAGTCGATCGCTCTAATCAGTCGAACGACCAAAATTAGTCGAACGACAAAATTAGTCGAACGACCTAATCAGTCGAACGACCAATCTAGTCGAACAACTAATTTAGTCGAACGACCAATTTAGTCGAACGACTACACTAATCGAACGACAGAATTACTTGATCGAGTATCCTTAATCGAACCACTTAGTCGAACCATATAATGATTAGTCGAACGAGGACAGATTAGTCGAACCAGGTCATAACAATCAAACCAGACTTCACAGTTGAACCAATGATTGAATGTGCAGACTTAGAGTTTAATTGTGCAATTGTAGCCATTCCTGTGTTTAGCCATAGCTGTGTTAAAGTTGAATCTGTATGTGGCTGCTTATCTTGTGCTTCAATTGATTGTGAATTGCTTGTTGTCCAATAAAGGTGTTATGTAACTGTATGAGTATAACCTTGTGTTGTATGTGACTTATGTGTTGTCATTACTGGTTCAGTAACCGAGATGCTATGATCTGTCATGTATATTGTTGGATATATGTTTTATGCTATATGTTCTATCTGGTATTGAATGTACTATAGGATAGAGTCATTGTATCATGGTCACTTATCTAACACATATATATGGTGTTCTTGGTATTGCTATTGGTGTTTGCATTGAACAGATTAACAATGTCTCGCACCATGTCACAAGCATCTATCAACAGACAACCAGAAGGAAAGAAAAGACAGATTGGTTACTGCAATTCAAGGATTGAGTTTCAGAAGCTTAGGTGCCATGAAACGTGTCTCATCATCAGGGATATTCTGGAAAGACACTTCATTAGTCCAACTTTGTCAAAAACCGCCAGTGTTCCTGAAGTCTACTTGTATCAGTTTTGGGAATCACTAATCATAAGCAAAGATGAAGAGACTATGACAGTTACACTCGACAACACAATAATCACTTTCAAGGTTGAATCACTTAGAGCTGAACTAAATCTTCCAAAAGCAGTCTCAGGAGATTTCTCAGAATTCGAGGAGGATCCCACTCTTGAAGAAATGATCAGAACACTAAAGCTTATTGGTTATGATGAACAAGATGTTGAGATAACTTCAAGCTACAAAGTGGAGAGAAAATATTTCCCTCAACCTTGGCTAACTTTGTACTCAATTCTTATCAATTGCATCACTGGAAAAGCAACTGGGTTAGAACATCCGAGAATGGAACATCTGCAATTCTTTTGTGGGGTAATCAATCTGAAACACCTAGACTTTGCAAATCTTATCTGGAAGGATATGGTCTTTCTTGGCACCAAGTTTAGTCAGAGTACAGATCTACCACCCATTCCATTTCCAAGATTCACGAAACTTCTCATCTCACGCTTTATACAAAGACACCCTGAACTCAAACGTCCTTCGACTGAAAAGATGCATACTGAGAAACGAGACCGTATTCTCACCAAAGTTCTAAGCTATTCTTCAATCCAAGGGGCAAGAATTCCACCATACCTGTTAAGTGAAGAACTTAAGAACACAGAAGCGTACAAGAAGTATGATGAAGCAGTTAAGGCTAAAATGGTCGGTGGCAAACCAAAAGATACACAATCACCAAAGGGAAAAGACATCCCAGCCAGAGCCAAGACTGTTCGATCTAAGATATCAAAAAATTCCTGAGAAAAAGAAAGTGGTTTCTAAACCAACTTCAGAGATGCAGTTAAGGGATGAATCTGATAATGAAGAACAAGAAAAAGAAGAAAGGTTGAATCTAGAAAAAGGAAAAGGTGCTGAGAAATTCAAGTCTGCTTTAGCTACGTCAGATAAGACTCTAAAACCAGGAAGGGGCAAATCTATCAAGTTCACATCAACTCGATTTTCTCCAATCCGAGAACCACTCACTGAAGAAGAAGAGAAAAGAGCATTAAAGAAGGCAAGAAAAGAAAGTTTAAAGAAACAGGCTGAGGAAGAAAGGAGACAAGGAAAACTTAGAAGAGGAGAATCTGCATCACATATTATTGATCAACCAGAAGAATCAGAGGGCTTTAAATCGACAACTCTTAGAAGTTCTGAGGAAGGAAGTGATGGTTCTGATGCACACGATCTATCGGCTTCTGGTTCTGAAAATGAAGAATCTGACAGAGATGAGGAAGATGAGAAAAATGATGAAGATGATAATAATGATGAAGATGATGATGATGATGAAGATGATGATGATGATGATAAAGATGAAAAAGTTGATACAGACAATGATGATAATGATGATGGTGAAGAAAGTGAAAAGGATTCGCAGGAACAACAAATTGACACTAACATACCTCCCTCACCACCACCTTCATCTGTGGCTCAGTCCACAGTAGAGTACAATGAGTTAAAACAAAAGGTTCAAGCACTTGAAGATGAGATGAAACAGAAAGTAGAGGAACACAAAGATATATATCAAAAGATCAGTGAAGCTGAAGATAAAGCAGCCAAGAATGTTAAAGAAATCAATACTCAGATAACTGCTGAAGTAGAAAAGCTTCTTGAAGAATCCATTCCCAGATTGATCAAACAATACGTCCAGAAGGACTTGGAGAAGATAGTCTCAAAGATGGTCAAAACCACTCCAATCACACTCAGAACAGTGCCACAACATACATCCAGATTAGAAAGCAAAAGGATGATGTTGCAAGAACTTAAAGATGATCCCAAGGAAGCAAAGCTTCGAGAGGCACTTAAGGAATCCATCAAAGCAGAAGAAGAGGAAGTTGGAGTACTAACTGAAACGTGCAAACCCACCAAATCAACCAAAAGACGACATGAAGATGATCCAGATGCTCACGGAAAGAAAAGGACAAAGCCATCATCATCAACAGGTCGGACTTCCACCACACCCTCTTCTGGCACAACAAAGAAAGGCAGCCAAACAACATTTATTCCTTCTCGTGGAGGCGGAGCATTTGAAGCTACAGAATTCTTTGATGATCCAAGCTCTGACCATGAAACTCCAATTGCTCCTATTCTAATCCAAGAAGTAGTTGCTCCTTCTGCTACTGTCAAAGATGTTCCATTACCTGAGTGGGTTGATCCATCAGCTCCCAAGTATGATTGGTTTGATCAAATGGTTGACGATTATTCTGTCGATGAAAATGCTGAACCAGTGGAAGGATCAGTTGTAGACTTCGCCAAACGATTGAAAAAGGTGATGAAAGTCCAGCAACTAGGTCTGAAAGATATCATCAGAGTTCGCAAAAGTGGATTCATAGAATTTTCAACTGTTTCAACATCGGAGCTGGAATTCGAGTACAACGTTGAACAAGTAGCCAGAGCCCTAAACGATAACATCAACTGGACGCAAGAACAATTATCTGTAGATCCGTTACCTCCTCGAAACTACACGCAACCCTTACCTCTTGTCGGACCACCTCACAACCTCAAGTTACCCATAGCACACTTCTTCAACAAAGATTTAGATTACCTCATGTACGGTAACACGAACCCTGAGAAGAGATATGCCACCTCACTTACTAAATACCCGGCAGCCAGGTATGCCTTAGAGGGGTTTGAAGAACAAATCAACAATCTTTGGAGCAGAAAGATACAGAAGTATAATGAAGATGCTGTGTTTGGGATCCATCATTGGCCTAATTTGCGGAGGTTGTACTACAAGTATATGATGGCCATGAGAAGGACAGGGGACGAGGTATGGAGCAGTCATAGGATTATGTCTATCGTCAGTGCTGAAACGGAGTTTATGTATGGGTATAACTTTCTAACAAAGATCATTGTAAGACGAAGCAATGATAAGGAGTATGTGTTCACCGAAGCTGACTATCCTCTCCTTAATCCCAATGATATCGAGGACATGTATCTATTGAAGATTCAGAGAAAACTTGAACACCTCCCTGGACGGCTTCAGTACGATATCATCAACTCCCTTCTCATCTTTATTCGCAATATTGTGATTAGACAACGGGTTGAAGATGTTCATCTTGGAGTTGAAAGTTATCAAACCAAGCTAAATCTTACCAAGCCAGACTTCACACCAGAAAATATTCATGATCAGCAACCATACACTTTTGGGTACAAACCATTTGGAGTATACTATCATAGAAGGAAAGCTGGTACAAGATTTATGGGTTTCGAAGATCTTCGCAAGTTCAGTGACCCAACCATCCAACAAGTCAAATCTGAACTTGAGAAGATCTTAAAGGACAAGAAGTTGGCTAAAGAGTTGAAGTGGGGCGGGAAGGAGAAAAGACAAGCAAGGAAGTTTGTGAAAAGGATAGATAAGAAGATTAAGCTTCGGGAGCAGATGCGTCGGTTGGAAAGTTATGTTGGAGGTCGAGCTAAAATTCCTAACATTCTCACGTTTCGCCGTCCTGAGTAATGAACACTGGTACTAAATTCATTGTTAGTTCAATTATTCATCATCTCATTCATATTTCATCATTATTACGGCTTGTGCACACATAACAGTGTACAACCCGCTCTTGTAAAGAAAGGACCCTGAGGTACGCTTCAGTGCCTCAATCCTGAAAAAGGAGCGAAAGCTTCTTACTTATGAGCAGAATTAAAACCAGAATGTTTTCTAAAAGTTTTTCAAACATTCTGCTCGTAAGGACAAGTACTCCCTTGTTAAGGGGGAGTATTTGAAAAATCTTTGTTCCAAATATACTAATGTTCTTGACGTTCTTCCACAAACACCTCAAAAAGAGCATATTTTAATCAACAGTTTTTCAAAAACAACATTATTATGCTATTTTTGAGGGGGAGAATGAAAAAGTGATTAAAATATGGTATCTCATTGCTGGAATCTCATGAGTGTAAGACTCAAGAATTGACCCTCGAATTGACGATAATAACAGTCAGTAGTCGAAAAGGTATATCCGGGACGGGTAATAATTTCAAGCCAGTTCATCTGGTGATGTAAGTGTGTCTCGCGAAGGATATATCTGAGTAGAATGTACCAATTTCGAGCGACGATCTTTGAATATGACCGGGACGGGTAATAATTTCAAGCCAGTCCAACTGGTGATGTAAGCGTGTCTCGCGAAGGTCATGTTGTCACACCCCAAAAATGGCGCAGCGGAATGACATTTACGGGGTATGACTTCATAGTTAAGAACACAAGGTGTCACAACAGAGAAACACTACATGCATAACATACAATATATAATAGTCGCAAACTCCCACAACCGGGATAAGTACAACATCCAAGATATGCATAAGTCTCAAAGTTAAACAACATCACTAGGGAATATCCAAATGCAACTCCACGAGATATAACCCGGGAGGGTCTTGTCTTAAGTCTTGCTAAGCCAGTCAATACTAAACCTTCTAAGCAGCTTCAATAACACCTGAAAATGGTACTCAAAAACGTCAACATAATGTTGGTGAGCTCGTAGGTTTAAAAGTGAAACCGCTGAGCTGTGATGTCATAGTGTAGGACAAAAGTGAGCATGATAACCAATTATAAGCACAAGTCAAACTACATAATGTCGAAACCAAATAATGTCGCGCCAACTGAACCTGCCATGGTTGCACACATAAACATACACTGTGGGGAGCTACCCCGATAGATCTATCATATTGTTTCGGCTCTCGAAAGAGTTAACAGTTGCGCATCAATGTACACACAGTCAAACAAATTGTAGCACATAATTGTATCAACACACACATAATGTCCAAAATCATGAAAGAACAGTATAATCACAGCATGAAAACAGTTAAAATATCATTTGAGTACCATTTTCCCCCAAGGAAAAACATATGAAAAAGGGGCTACGAGAACTCACCTCAGAAATAGTCGTGAAATCACAAGCAGTTCAAATAGAGTGCGGCACCGACACGCGACCTAGATTAGCAAAGTATGCTTTAGTCCATAGTCCAAGTTTCAAGGATTTCAATTATTCCAAAAGTTTATGTTGGTGTTGATGGTGTGGCAGCATTTAAGTGAAAACCAAGTTTTTAATATTTAAAGTTGTTGGCTCGTCGGGTTGTACGAACGTACAAAAGAATAGGAAATGATGACTCTTGATTTAAAAATGCTCGGAAAGATACGCACGAAGGATAAGAATTATGAAATGTCGAAGGGAACGATTTATAAGACGGTTGGTATTTAAATAATTGTACGAGTATATATATTTATAGTTATACGTATATATGCATGTGAATAAAATATATAGAATTGGAAAAGTTTTACTAATATAAAAAAAAGTCATAAGGTTTTGAAACATAATATCCTCATTTGTTTTTGTATAATCATTTTTAGTTTAATAAAAATATATCATTTAATTAGTTACGAGTTCTCAATTTAATCGTATATTAAATGTCGATACTAAAATTGAGGTCGTTCTATTTTAAACCTTTTTCATGACACATGTATATATTCCTACATATTGTTTAGAAATTAAGTGTTGGAATTTATATGTCTCGCAAGGTCTTATTTTAAAACAAATGTTGTATTAGTAGTTTTATTCGAAGAATATGTATTAACGATCAAATTTTTGTGTCGCGATATTTAGTTATTGTCAAGTTTTATTGTATGTTGTCGTCGAGTTTTTAAACAATTACAAGTTTATTATCATTAGTGTCGAGCCCATTTTATTAATTGTAGTCGTTTATATATGTATATATGTAACGCGAAATATTGACGAATTAAAGTGTGTGTCGAGGAAGGGGGATGGGTTGCGGCCCTAGTGAAAACAGTGGACTAGACCATGGCTTGTGGGCTTTTAAGTGTCAAGTGAATTTTTTTTATAGTTGGCTTCTTTCCTTTGGGTTTGACGTGGATTTGAGCAAGACCACAAGGTCTAATCATGGGCTAGTCCAAGAGAGTTCATATGGGCTGTGGCCCATGTGATTTTAGATTAGCAGCAACGAAAGAAAAATAGCAGCAGAAAGAGTTTGCAGCAGCAACAAAACAAGTAACATCTTATTCTTATTTGGCCACTATTGTTAACGCAGGAGCAAAAGAAAAAAAATATTTTAAACCAGTTAACTTTGCAACTACGAAGCTACTGGACTCGAAATTTGGCACGGCTCGGGGAGGTCTTTAAACCACACGAACGAGGCTTAGTTCGGGTCCTTTTTGGGCTTATAAACTGATCGAAATGGCACCCATCGGGGTGGGTTTTTGCCACGAATTTGTCGACAAATATTTGGAGTTTTGAGGAATTGCTTGAGTCGAGTACCACTCGACCCAACCTCGAACACAAATCTAACCGTAAGCTTGTGCTAGCACTAACCGACTAGAGTGACTTATGAACCGCACAAGAGAGGAGTTTAAGGTATACTTTTCGAACCACTCATAAGTCACAACCACAATCGCGGACATATCTGGTATGAACTAGTGAAACCCACGACTCTAGCATCCATTTTATTCCAACATAGACTCGTTTTAGAAGTAAAAAAAAAAAACTTTAGAGACATAACATCAAACACTTCGCGAGCACGTTTTTTAACATCAATTCATTCAACTAGTTTGACTCCAAAATAACGCGACTACGGTTTTAACTCACTAATCCGACAAGTGGAAAATAGAAACCGAATAAGCCTACGACTTCAACATTTCTAACTATCCTAACGAGTTCGCGGTAACACGAGATTTGACAATGAGTAAACATATATCAAAATCGAGTCATACCAAACTTAATAGTTCAAAAACAAATGCTTCTACCACACCAACATTAGTCTCGTCAACAATAACGATTAACCAAGTTCAACATCACAATGTTTACTTATAATTGAACAAATTAACAACCATATTATTCTTTACAATGAATCATAAAACTAACATGTTTATTCGAATAAAATCAAAAGAGAAGAGTTTGGATTTCTTACAACTAGTAGTTGACTACTAGGAGTTGAGACAAGAATCGAAGAACACTCGAATGATATCGATGGAACCCGAATCGAACCCAGCAAATCCACACACACCCTCCTGCTTCGGAATGCGTTTTTCCACTGTACCGATCGCTACTCTCTTATTTCGAATTGATAGTAAATTTTGTGGGTGTGTGGACTTACCAAGATCAGTAGGGATTTAAAAGAGTAATCAGGGAAGGTTTTGATTCCTTCTCTCCTCTTCCCAGACGCTCCTTGGCCACAAAAGGAAATCAATTCGTCATCACTTTGGCTCGTATGGTTAACTTCGAGCTCGAACAGAAGGTGGCAGCGGACTTGTAGATGTGGTGACAAAATTTTCTTGTTTCATCTTCAGTACTCTCTTTTTGTTTGATTTGATTTTGGAGGAGTGGACCATCGGAGTTGAAGTTAACAGCGAAATCAGAGAGGAGATAGAAGTGAGATGCAGAGAAAATGTTGAGTTTGTGGGGAATGGGAGAGAGAGAGAGTGGGGACTACGTTTTGTTTATCCCTTTTTTTTTCTATTAATAAAAGTGAAGGTGTAAAATAAAAAGTAAGTGTAATGTTTTTGTTAAATAAAAAGGTGAGGGTTAAACTAGCAGTTTCAAGTGTATCCCGGGTCTCGCTGAGACTTGATTTGATAAGTGCTTTTCGGGTTATCGTGAACACGGAAGATATAGTTCAGGTGTCTTCTTTCTTCAGATTGACATAGAATAAAATCTATTGACTCCGGAATGAAATCATAGAATTTAATTTTTACTAATGTGTTGTCGGTACGCGTGTGGTGTCGTTTTCTCAATTCGTGCAGTTTAGTTACCAGTTATACGCAAGGGGAATATGTAACTTCTAAAATAAATTATTTTGAGCTTTAAATGTTAAGTAAGGACCTGGAAATTTCGCGGTTGCTACAGTCTACCCCCGTTAATAGAATTTTGTCCTCAAAATTTAGTTGACTAAGGGTCTGAGCTTGTTTGGATAGTATTCACCCTTCGATTTGGTTGCACACAGGAAGGTAAGGGTGTGGGTGTCAATCCAAATAGTACCGGGTGCTACTTCCCAATTGGTACTATCAATACTTTCTAACCTCTAGAAATCACACAAATGAAACCACATAATAATCACACAGCAAGGCAAGCTTTCCCGTCCTTGAGTAAAGCTGTCAAAAATCTTAGGTGTCTTTTCGGTAGTTTAAGTTGGGCCTCAACTGAAATCTAACTTGACCCCACAACTCATCAAACAAGAACTGTCATGAGATTAAGCTAAACTACAAGTTTAAGCCCAGTAACAACTTGTTTTCAGCTTAATCTCACAACTCATCAAACAAGAACTGTCATGAGATTAAGCTGAGCAACAAGTTGGACCTAACCTTAAACTACGTAACACTTGAATCTAACTTAACTTCACAACTCATCAAACAAGAACTGTCATGAAATTAAGTTAAATATCAAGTTGTAAGAAAAGAAACTCAACATTTTTGAAGGATTTGCTCAATTTTTGGATTGCTTTCAAATAAACAACTAGTAGATAACCAAGGAGAAGGTTCACTAAGGGGGATGTGCATTCCTATTTCTTCCAAAATTAATAGTGCGTACCCTGAGTATTTCCTAGTGTCGGATAGTGTGCTCACCCTGATCATCGGTCTAGGAATGGTAGGTCGTACTCCAATCTAACTGTGTTCCTAATGCGTCCTATAGTGTCTACCAAAATCACGATGTGAATCTTCTGTCAAGATTTGATATAATAAGTAAAGTGCTCCTCACATATGCCGCTCTAATTGGATTTCTTATCTTTGAATACTACCGATGCATTGTTCAAACCAAAAGGCTTATCCTAAAAACTCGAAGTGCCTGTATATCATTCTTAACGCGGTTTAAGGGCTGTCAGTCTTGTGCACTCTCAACTAATGATATTCGGGTTCAGAATCTTTCTTCGAGAAGTATCGCGTATCATGGAATTTGTGTCGCTCCGGGAGTTAGTTGATGCGCATCTCATTTCTTCAAGGAGGGGTAAGTCCTATCAGGTCTTCATGAAGTACTCCAGGGAAGTCTTAAGCACGAAAGGTATATTTGGGTTTCTGCTCGTCCTACTAGGCTCAATGAAATAGGCGGTTTTGTAGTAACTATCGAGTGATTAGGCTTCATGAAATGCCTCGTCCATTCTTGAGCAAAATCATTTAAAAATTTTAAGCCAAGTAGCAACTTTAAACTTAAACTCACATCTCATCAAACAAGAACTGACATGAAATTAAGTTAAAAGTTGTTAAAAAGCTTACTTTTTTTTTTTCTTTTTCTTTTAAAGAAAAATTTTAGTTAAAGTTTGGGGTTGCTCAAAAATGAACGGTTGGCATTTCAGCTCTCCAAGATCTTGCTACCAGGTGGCGAAGATTTGAATCATCTTATCGGTTTCTACCTTTTTGGTGCACTATATCAATCTCCTAACTAGGAGCTAGGACACTAGGCTTCATCTTTAACAGAGGCATGAACTAGGTGGAATCAAATCTATAATCGATGTCGGAATCAAATAGTATGATAGTCAAATATTCGTTTAAGGAGAACGTACCCGTCACAAGGTTCGGGTCCTGGCGTCCTTCTTCAGGGTGCATCACAAACACCCGCCCATGAGCTGGGTTGCCATTGTTTCTAGTGTTTCCATTAGTCACTAACATCTGTTTCTGGTCGTTCTGCACTTGCCCTTGTGCCCTGTTCAGCTTAGGACACGTGTTTCGAAAATGATCCGGGCTCCCGCACTCATAACATGTCCTTGGGTAAATGACATTAATTGGAGTCGCCTGCATGGCTACTGCTCAACAATCCCTTGCAATGTGACCGGTCTGATTGCAGTTGAAACACACCAGGAATTGTCTAGTCTCCGGGTGGTGGTAGTTACATTTAGCACACTTAGGGTGAGGGCCTTCATATCCCTTACGACCCGAGCTCGTTGCCACAAATCCTTTTCCCCATTTCGCCTTCTTATTTTCACCATTTGTACCTCCTTGTTTACTTGGCTCACTCACGGTCTTCCTTTTATCGCCACTCTTGGACAATCCATTCCTAATCATTTCATCCGTTAAGGTTGCAGATTTCAGTATCGCGCTCTGAAGGGTAGGGGGCTCAGTCGCTTTCACCATCCCGCGAATCTCAGGGACCAAACCATAGATGTATCTCTCAATTCTCTTGGATTCAGGAGTGACCATGTGAGGTACTAGTCTAGCAAGCTCATGGAATCGATCTGTGTAAACTGCATGATCAGCACCTACCATAGCATGGTTGTAGAACTCATGCTCTAACTTCTGGATCTCGTTGTTTGGGCAATACTCCTCTTTTAGTAATGCCTTAAGGTCATCCCAACTCATTCCCATAGCAGCTTCTCTTCCTCTGGCTTGGATTTGCGTGTTCCACCAGGTCAATGCCTTTCCAATCAAAGAACAAACAACATACTTCACCTTCTGATGACTCGCACACTCACTTATGTCAATCACTGACTCCATCTTCTCGACCCATCGAGTATAAGCTATCGCACCTCCAGTACCATCAAAGTCCATCGGTTTGCACGCAGTAAACTCCTTGTAAGTACATCCTTTGTTACCATTGTTATGGTTTTCGTCATTGACGTGATCACTTCCACTGTTGTTGTCCGCTTGATCATTCCCACTCGCGTTGTTCCCTTGGTTGCTGATATGGTCGCCAACTTGGGTGACAATAGTGGGTAACAGTTCCCTTAGTTGTTGGGCGACAATGGTAGCAACATCAGGAGTCTCATTACTGGCATCGTCGCTTCTCGTGCCGCGACCTCCTGCCCTACCTCCTCGTCCACCAGTCCTTCCACCCCTCGGTGGTGGAACACTTCGGTTAACTCGAGTCGATCTTCTTGGAGGCATGATTCTACAAAGTAGGACATTGGTAGACGTTAGATAGGAGGTAGGTAGGATAGATCGGTATACGTGTCGTACTACTACACTCAACTTCCTATCTGACAGTCCATGAATTTGATAAGTCCATGCCGCATCATGTTATCGTAAAAACGTTGGCCAGGCGTTTTTAGGATAGCATCATGATGCATTTACTTATCATCATCACTTCGTGTCACACTATACGCATAATCGCACACGTAGTTCCTATAATGCAAACTATATGAGGATTCTTAGGTTATAGTCTAGGTTAAACCACCTAATTCTCTATAACCTGGCTCTGATACCAATCTGTCACACCCCAAAAATGGCGCAGCGGAATGACATTTACGGGGTATGACTTCATAGTTAAGAACACAAGGTGTCACAACAGAGAAACACTACATGCATAACATACAATAGATAATAGTCGCAAACTCCCACAACCGGGATAAGTACAACATCCAAGATATGCATAAGTCTCAAAGTTAAACAACATCACTAGGGAATATCCAAATGCAACTCCACGAGATATAACCCGGGAGGGTCTTGTCTTAAGTCTTGCTAAGCCAGTCAATACTAAACCTTCTAAGCAGCTTCAATAACACCTGAAAATGGTACTCAAAAACGTCAACATAATGTTGGTGAGCTCGTAGGTTTAAAAGTGAAACCGCTGAGCTGTGATGTCATAGTGTAGGACAAAAGTGAGCATGATAACCAATTATAAGCACAAGTCAAACTACATAATGTCGAAACCAAATAATGTCACGCCAACTGAACCTGCCACGGTTGCACACATAAACATACACTGTGGGGAGCTACCCCGATAGATCTATCATATTGTTTCGGCTCTCGAAAGAGTTAACAGTTGCGCATCAATGTACACACAGTCAAACAAATTGTAGCACATAATTGTATCAACACACACATAATGTCCAAAATCATGAAAGAACAGTATAATCACAGCATGAAAACAGTTAAAATATCATTTGAGTACCATTTTCCCCCAAGGAAAAACATATGAAAAAGGGGCTACGAGAACTCACCTCAGAAATAGTCGTGAAATCACAAGCAGTTCAAATAGAGTGCGGCACCGACACGCGACCTAGATTAGCAAAGTATGCTTTAGTCCATAGTCCAAGTTTCAAGGATTTCAATTATTCCAAAAGTTTATGTTGGTGTTGCTGGTGTGGCAGCATTTAAGTGAAAACCAGGTTTTTAATATTTAAAGTTGTTGGCTCGTCGGGTTGTACGAACGTACAAAAGAATAGGAAATGATGACTCTTGATTTAAAAATGCTCGGAAAGATACGCACGAAGGATAAGAATTATGAAATGTCGAAGGGAACGATTTATAAGACGGTTGGTATTTAAATAATTGTACGAGTATATATATTTATAGTTATACGTATATATGCATGTGAATAAAATATATAGAATTGGAAAAGTTTTACTAATATAAAAAAAAGTCATAAGGTTTTGAAACATAATATCCTCATTTGTTTTTGTATAATCATTTTTAGTTTAATAAAAATATATCATTTAATTAGTTACGAGTTCTCAATTTAATCGTATATTAAATGTCGATACTAAAATTGAGGTCGTTCTATTTTAAACCTTTTTCATGACACATGTATATATTCCTACATATTGTTTAGAAATTAAGTGTTGGAATTTATATGTCTCGCAAGGTCTTATTTTAAAACAAATGTTGTATTAGTAGTTTTATTCGAAGAATATGTATTAACGATCAAATTTTTGTGTCGCGATATTTAGTTATTGTCAAGTTTTATTGTATGTTGTCGTCGAGTTTTTAAACAATTACAAGTTTATTATCATTAGTGTCGAGCCCATTTTATTAATTGTAGTCGTTTATATATGTATAGATGTAACGCGAAATATTGACGAATTAAAGTGTGTGTCGAGGAGGGGGGATGGGCTGCGGCCCTAGTGAAAACAGTGGACTAGACCATGGCTTGTGGGCTTTTAAGTGTCAAGTGAATTTTTTTTATAGTTGGCTTCTTTCCTTTGGGTTTGACGTGGATTTGAGCAAGACCACAAGGTCTAATCATGGGCTGGTCCAAGAGAGTTCATATGGGCTGTGGCCCATGTGATTTTAGATTAGCAGCAACGAAAGAAAAATAGCAGCAGAAAGAGTTTGCAGCAGCAACAAAACAAGTAACATCTTATTCTTATTTGGCCACTATTGTTAACGCAGGAACAAAAGAAAAAAAATATTTTAAACCAGTTAACTTTGCAACTACGAAGCTACTGGACTTTAAATTTGGCACGGCTTGGGGAGGTCTTTAAACCACACGAACGAGGCTTAGTTCGGGTCCTTTTTGGGCTTATAAACTGATCGAAATGGCACCCATCGGGGTGGGTTTTTGCCACGAATTTGTCGACAAATATTTGGAGTTTTGAGGAATTGCTTGAGTCGAGTACCACTCGACCCAACCTCGAACACAAATCTAACCGTAAGCTTGTGCTAGCACTAACCGACTAGAGTGACTTATGAACCGCACAAGAGAGGAGTTTAAGGTATACTTTTCGAACCACTCATAAGTCACAACCACAATCGCGGACATAGCCGGTATGAACTAGTGAAACCCACGACTCTAGCATCCATTTTATTCCAACATAGACTCGTTTTAGAAGTAAAAAAAAAACTTTAGAGACATAACATCAAACACTTCGCGAGCACGTTTTTTAACATCAATTCATTCAACTAGTTTGACTCCAAAATAACGCGACTACGGTTTTAACTCACTAATCCGACAAGTGGAAAATAGAAACCGAATAAGCCTACGACTTCAACATTTCTAACTATCCTAACGAGTTCGCGGTAACACGAGATTTGACAACGAGTAAACATATATCAAAATCGAGTCATACCAAACTTAATAGTTCAAAAACAAATGCTTCTACCACACCAACATTAGTCTCGTCAACAATAACGATTAACCAAGTTCAACATCACAATGTTTACTTATAATTGAACAAATTAACAACCATATTATTCTTTACAATGAATCATAAAACTAACATGTTTATTCGAATAAAATCAAAAGAGAAGAGTTTGGATTTCTTACAACTAGTAGTTGACTACTAGGAGTTGAGACAAGAATCGAAGAACACTCGAATGATATCGATGGAACCCGAATCGAACCCAGCAAATCCACACACACCCTCCTGCTTCGGAATGCGTTTTTCCACTGTACCGATCGCTACTCTCTTATTTCGAATTGATAGTAAATTTTGTGGGTGTGTGGACTTACCAAGATCAGTAGGGATTTAAAAGAGTAATCAGGGAAGGTTTTGATTCCTTCTCTCCTTTTCCCAGACGCTCCTTGGCCACAAAAGGAAATCAATTCGTCATCACTTTGGCTCGTATGGTTAACTTCGAGCTCGAACAGAAGGTGGCAGCGGACTTGTAGATGTGGTGACAAAATTTTCTTGTTTCATCTTCAGTACTCTCTTTTTGTTTGATTTGATTTTGGAGGAGTGGACCATCGGAGTTGAAGTTAACAGCGAAATCAGAGAGGAGATAGAAGTGAGATGCAGAGAAAATGTTGAGTTTGTGGGGAATGGGAGAGAGAGAGAGTGGGGACTGCGTTTTGTTTATCCCTTTTTTTTTCTATTAATAAAAGTGAAGGTGTAAAATAAAAAGTAAGTGTAATGTTTTTGTTAAATAAAAAGGTGAGGGTTAAACTAGCAGTTTCAAGTGTATCCCGGGTCTCGCTGAGACTTGATTTGATAAGTGCTTTTCGGGTTATCGTGAACACGGAAGATATAGTTCAGGTGTCTTCTTTCTTCAGATTGACATAGAATAAAATCTATTGACTCCGGAATGAAATCATAGAATTTAATTTTTACTAATGTGTTGTCGGTACGCGTGTGGTGTCGTTTTCTCAATTCGTGCAGTTTAGTTACCAGTTATACGCAAGGGGAATATGTAACTTCTAAAATAAATTATTTTGAGCTTTAAATGTTAAGTAAGGACCTGGAAATTTCGCGGTTGCTACACATGTTCATTGAAAGTCAATCAATTCAAAAAGTGCCAACTTTTCCCGACATGTGCAAATTTCAAAGTGATTTACATATGAGCACATGTTAAGGGGGAGTTCTTCTGAAAATAACAAAACTCTCAAAGTGTTAACAAAATGTGTTTTACAATCATAAACACTTTGAGAGATTTTCAAAAGGTTTGGTTTTATGGCATCATTAGGATAGTCATGGAGTTAGAAGGTGACTAAGGTTAGGGAAAAACCGTCCTATGATCCGCCAGAGCCGGAGGGATCTACCCAAGGACAACACCAATAGTTAAGAACTAGAAAGTCCTAGGTATGATTAAAAAAGGAGAAAATGAATGAACGGAGAAAGAAGGGGTTGAAGAATTAAAAAGAAAAGCAAAGAAAAGGGTGAAAAGAAATAGCCCTCCATTTTTTCAACCTTAGGGCAGACACCGGGTTCAATACATAATCTACTGGTTGATCAAGAATCACCGGTATTGAAGATCAAAGTCGTCATGGACCCAGTGAAGCACTGCACTAAACCTTCTTAGCTACTCAAGTGTCTCTCAAAAGACATTTGTTTTATTCACACGGAGAACCCTTCATAATCTATCGACCTCTCATTCCGAGAGTGTTGATATTGAAAAGGAGGCAATCTGCTCCACGCCTCCGACGACCAAACAAATGTGCACTAATTGAGTCTAGAGCCATGAGATTCATAAAAAGATCTCTTAGGTACACTTAGTATTACTCTGCTGTTCTACATCATGGGCAGCAGATGTAAAATTAAAAAAGTGTCCTTCGCAGATCTTAGCAATCTGCCGAGAACATTCATGAGAAAAGTCACAATTGTGATTATCAATGATTGAATGGAAATCCTGCCAGAGCAACATCAAACAACTCTGACAGCAGGTCACTTCGGTAACTCCTTGTGGGTTACGCTTAGTGTATTGTCCCAAACGGTCTATAGTCGTGGGGTGATCTCCAGCGACTCACTGAATCGTGGGTGCACTTCGGTGTGTCCGTGTTATCCCTTTCGGGGGAATCCGGTTCAGAACGGTCTGGGTTAGGATTTGAGAAAGTCTTCACACTATGCTGTTGATGATCTCAAGTCTGAGCCTGTAAGTACCGGTTGGTTCGTGCTGTTGCTGCTGCGGAGCTTGGAGACCTGGAGTTCAGCCACCATCAAGACTCCATCATGCTCATATCCTAAAGAGAAGTTCTCACAAAGACTCAGAAATATCAAAAGTTCAGAATTGTTAAAGAAAAGTCTAAAGTTCAAGCACTACAACCTTTCTCAAAGATAAAGATTAAAGAACTGAGAACAAGTTGAAGAATCAAAGTCAAAAGAAATATGAGCATGGTGGAGAAGACGTGAAGACACCTGAAGCAAAGATCGTTGGAACATGGCAGATTACTACCATATCGTATCACATCACTATCAAGAACAAAGATCAAAGATTTTGAAGACGTCAAAGCCAAAAGAAGCAAAGACGACGTCAAGCAACCTTGATGACCAATACTTAGGGGGAGATTGTTGGGAAACAGTTTTGTATTATTCAAGTATTGATCATATTGTATTAAGGTTGCTTAGGCCTTTAGGTTTGTTATTAGGCCCAGCCCGTGTAGAAGGCCCATGGGCTGTGTCATTTATTTATTTTATTATGTTTAATGATGTATTAGTTAAGAGAATTAGGGCTTCAAGCCCATCCTCATGTAAAACTATAAATACCCCTCCCATCCAAGGGAGAGGGGGGTTGGTTGATGAATTAAGGAGTTTTATTATTAAGTGTGTGGAATCATCTCCCTTCCATCTCTTTCTCTCTTTAGCTTTCTCTCTCTAGATCTAGTAGGTAATTAGTGGTAGCTTAATTCATAAAAGTATAAAACATCACTGCATATTTTATCTTTGATGTAGGACTCGGCTTACTGTCCAGCCAACAAAGTTCTGGGATCAGATTTCTGCCTTACTGTTTCTGCTACGACGGGGTTGAGAGGGATATCAAGGAGTCCAATCTATATAATGATACTGGGAGTTGGGCATATGTAGATGATTTCCAGTGGTCAGGTATCCTATTTTTGCTTATTTCTTTTTTGTAACATAAATCTGCTTTTTGAAGTAATCTACGAGAACTTAATCATTTATATATCTTCTTACCTAGCTATATATCGTTATATATCTGCATTCTTTCAGTGACGTGGACATGCGGTAGCATACAAATCTATGTATTAATACTAATCAACTATAAGTTTAACGCCACTATTTTTGTAGAAATACTAGCTTTAGGTTATGGAGCGTTCTATGAAATAGTAATTGTCAATTCTTTTATATTGGTTATCAAACTTTTTTAGCTGTCCTCTGTTCCTTGACCGTTCTTTTTTATTTTTCGACTTTATTTCAGGGACCTCAATACGTCTGCACAAATTTTTGGACGTTCGTTTGCATAACATGTAGTGGAATACAGTAAGTTCTTTTTAACTCAGTTGAAGTTCATTTTTTTAATTATTACTTTGCACATGGAATGCTGGATAAAACATGAATGTATGTATCAAATGTTTGTGTGAATTCTCAGTAACATTCTAACAAATGAGTAACTGAGATTTGTTCTGTTCCTAAATAATGCTCGCTCCTTTTTATGTGAACTGTCGTTCCTGAGTTAGACCATACATGAGCGCGAGAATTGTTGATATTCGTCCCACTTGCTTTGTTACATATCATTTGTACATGGAAGCAAACAGCGTTTGTATGAAGCATACTTGGTAGGAAACTAGAAGGGCTTCATCGATTTGGCCCAAGGATTGTCAGAAACCTAGACATAGTGAAATACAGGAAACGGACGTAGCTAAATTCCGTATGCTATGTGCATCGTAACCAAATCTATGATTTATCTAGATAACTATCCTGAGCATCTGCAGAAAGAGTCTGTAGCACAAGAAAAACACAACTGGCAAACGTATTAAGCTTTATGCATTGTCAACGCGTTTAAGGATCTTGAGAAGAGACATTGATCATTTAGTGAAATTTTTCCTGTTATGGCACTAGCCTACTAGCTGCTTTTAATGTGTGGGTTCAGGGGATACAAAGGGTGGGTTCAGTCGGTCGGTTTATTGTGTTGGTTTAGCAACGAGTGAGCATAACTAGATAAAATATGTGAAAGAAAATACTGAGAGCTAAATAAAGGCATCCCTGCTCTAACTAAGCCTTCAATAAGCGTGTGAGCGTTGTCACTAGAATCAAGTGGGTATCTAGGATTACACCATATTTAACATTACAAAGGTGTTTAGTTTAACTTATTTGCCTGGCTTATGGCCATATTTAGCAATAACAAGTCCATTTTAGCGTTTGTGTAATATTTGTGCTCTCTTGCAGGCTGCAACCTTCTAACTGATGATTTAGGTTCAACGAATATTTGGCCTTGGATATAAGAAATATCAGGTATGTCCTCATAAGCCCAAAAAATAAGGTAATCCAAACATTCCTTAAGTAGGTATTCTTTGATTATTATTGTTAATAGGTTCACTTGAATGGTTATTATATATTTTAATGATATACAGATGTGGTGAATGGGAAACTGGCACCAATTATCGGTTCTTATTATTATGAGATTACTCCCGTGATCAAAACGCCTGCTGATGTGGCTGCAGAAGCTGCTGCTGAGAGCTACGCTTTTGATTTAAAGGTATAGTGTGTTTGCTTTTGTATGTGTATTCTGATTGACTTAGGTTGTTTTCGTGCAATCGGGATCCTTTTTGCTTGGTCAGCCAACTTTCTCTTATCTCATGTACTTTTACTGTTTTAAACCCACTATTGTTTCCAATATCCGTTTGCAATCTGATGTCGCTAGAGTAATTATAAAGAAATAACAAAAGGCATGGGCTTAGGTGCCAAAACTTTGTGGCCGTATTGCATATTCTCATTTTAAGCATAAAGGGTTACAAGCTAAATAAAATTCATGCTACTCTCACCAGCAGGAACTAGGTGATTCATCGATAGTTTGATAACACAATATGTAGACTAGCCGCGCTTGAACATACTTTGAAGTGAAATTTTCTGTATTGGTAGTCGCTTAAGCATCAGGTAATGATTATTCATTATTGTGCAGGCCAACAACAATAGGTGGGGATACCATAGTAATTGGCAGCGATCTGGACTATCCAAATTGTATGCGTCCGTCGAAGAACATGCGATTCTGGATTGACTTGCAATAGTAGCCCGGTTCTTTGTATCGAGTAGTCAAAGTCGGATAGAGAGGTATGTGGTCTGCCCATTTTTGTTGGTATTAATAGTTTGTTATAACTGATAATTGTGTGCATACAATTTGATTTTTCTGTATGATCTGTTGCCTTACTAGAGCCAATTTCTTGCTGACTCGCTCGAGGACAGGAAAGTGGGAAAGTTTTCAAAAGCAAAAGGTCATGATAGATTACAAAGTTGGAACAAAAATAACAAAGTATTGAACAATGGTCTACAGGTAATTAATTCAAGCCATTTTATCGAATTTAGTTCTTTAATTTAATACTTCAGTCAGTGAAAGTCTTTTTATTTATTTTTTTTTTTATTTTTTTGCTTATAGCCTCCCAAATAGCTACAGGTAAAAAGGGCTATTTGGCAACACTTAATTTGACTACTTTTCCGGTCATGTATCAAGTAACTAGGGAGCGTTTGGCATTACCTATTTTTTACAACCCCTATATAATTTGCATAAGATCGCTTTTGTTTGGGAACTTTTTTTTTCAAATCCATATTCATCATCCATTGAAACCGTCTTATTGCTTTCCTCTACTGTTAGTTAATGGTTTATAGAAGGGGTTGTTTGGCTTACTTTATTTCGCAGCTTAGAACATATGCTACACCTATGACCATAAAATTTCAATGACACGTACTCTTAATAAGTAATCTCAACCTTCATCTCAAAGTAGTGACCAGATTGTATTAGAGAGGTACCTGATAAGTATTTATTCACTATAGTTAATACATCTATATAGGCTGCAGAGTCCCTGATCTCAAAAAATGCAATTGGCAAGATTCGGTTGTTAGCTGACCCATGTTGCGGAAACTGAACATGCTAGGAACCAACAACAGGGGCTACAAGGTAAATGTTCTGAACTTCTGCTTTACTGTTCAATTACACGGTTAATTTTACAAATATTTTATCTTAATTCTTTTTTTTATGGTGATTTACAGATGTGAAGAAGTCATTAGGTGAAACAAGATGGTAGCTGTTAAGGTACCGCTGAAACCCAAACTAACTTTGATATGTTAGTTTTTCACTTTTGACTTTGCAGGCCTCGACACGAGAAACTGGAGCATATTGCCACGGCTTTAGAGGAGCCATATGACATATAGCTTGAACGGCTTTACAATAGCATTAAATTCCGTTAATAGTTTATGTTGCTGAGGGCCTGAGGTAGACTATTGTATAAATACATATGTGCTTGAACTTTGTTGTCACTGCTGGCTGTAATATGAAATTTTGTACGTTGAATCTTTCAAAACGTATGTTATACATATTCATGTAAATTCCATAATATGCAAAGAAAACAACTAATGTGTTGCGCGGCAACCAAATACAAATAAGTAATTGTTTACCAATGTTTTGAGTTGTCTGTGTAGTTAATTTGATTATCTGATATAACTTTTGGGTTCATGTTTTCTTTAAATGGGTTTCTTATGATTTATGAAAAAGATGAAATCTTGGTGTCTAAATAGACTGATTATCATTTGTGTTGAAAAAAATTGAGCTCCAATGTTTCGTAATGGTAGTAATTAGTTAAATTTTATTATTTGTTATGATTGTGAGTTTATTGTTGTTTTTCGGATAGAAGTTAAAATCGTGACATTGTTGTTGTTGTGGCAGATTCGATGGAGTAGTGTTGCCAGGTTCTTCGACATATTGTTGATCGAAATTTCATTCCTGTCATGGTGGTCTACTGGTGTGAGAATGCCACTCCTGTCGCAACAACAGATGGACCAGCATGTTCGTCTTTGCATAAGCATGTGATGCCTGAACAGTTATACTGTGCCCGTATGTGTAAGTAATGTTGCTATTAGTCTTTAAAAAAAAGGTTTATCAGCATAAGATATGCGCACCAGTTTAGGTTATACTCATTTTGTGCAGCGTGCTGTTACTACTGTTAGTAACCAAAGAGAACGACATTCGTCAAGTGGTATACATAGGAAGAAACTGCAGTGAACATCATAGTAGGATCTCATGTCTGAATCGAAGGTCTACGCGAAACATGGATAAGTGGGAAGGTAACAAATATTGCTGGGCAAGAGGCCGAGATCCAGAATTTCAGCCTAAAAAAGGTTAATAATAGTTCATAATTTATTTTACAGACTAGATTTTAGTGTTACTCTTAATGACACAAATTTTATTTTGAAATTTTCTTGATAATTTTGTTATAGTCGAGAAACTGATTTGAACCTAAAATACATGGACTAGCTATCTCAAAACAAACTATTAATATGTCGATATACTCGCGTGTTCGTTTATAGAGATGTATCTTTTTTTCATGATTTATGATAAAACGGGATCCGAACCAGATGTTAAAGATGATTTCATCCATGTAATCTATACTTTGATCTTTTATAGACATGCGTCAACATCACACTCCCGCAGCAACGCGCGGGTTTCCCAGCTCGTTTTAAATAAGAGTGAGAATTTTAAGGGGAGATGCATCTATTTTTGTAGGTACATCTGAAATGTGTGGTTATGATTTATTCTCATCATTCTTATTTTAATTTTGGTTCTCATTTGATCCTAACTCTTAGTAACATACAATAACAACAGATTACAAGTTTAATACATCATAAGGTAAATTTTGAAGTTCACTACATTAAATAGCATCAAATTAGAAGTTTAATCCATCAAAAGTTACATTTTAAAGTTCCCTACATACAATAGCAATTTCATCAAAGTTCATTATATTATGATGCAATTTGCGCTTAGTTTATATAAGCTAGTTAATATACATTCTCTATGCGTACCTTGGTATACATATTCTCTATGCGTAGCTTGGTATACATTCACAAGTGAACACCTTTAAATAGATTACATAAAAAAGGCATTGATTAAGTTAATACAAAATTAACTATTTGTTTGTATATTTGCAATCAAATAAGGTAGGATGTAATCAACGGATTTGTGGTCTAGCGGTAATCGCTTTGTCGGTTAAGCGTGCTCGTGTGAGAGTAGTACTGGCTTGGGTGATCTGCCGGGAAGTCTTCACATGAGGGCCACAAATCTCTGTTGGTATTAGGCAATGAAGAGGAGAGCCTGTAAGCCAATGTTGCGCAGGTTGAAATCCGAGCCGCCCCCGGTTTTCATCCGGCCGTTACTCCAGCGAGAAAACTCGTGTGGAGGCAACATAGTCTGGGTATGTTGTGGATGAGGGCCTGTCGATGTGACGAGTGCGACTCCAATCCAAAAAAAATGAAAGTCGCCGTTCAAAAAAAATAAATCAAATAAGGTAGGATGTAAAATATTGCCTTGTTTGATATTTGGCACTTCTGTCGACTTATAATCAAAGTAGGGTAGTGTTTTATTCGAAATTTTTGGTAATGGAAGACTTATTACACAAGGTTTACCAAATTTGGGTTATCATTAGGATTTAATAACTGTTAAACATCTTTTGGATCTTATACGAAAGAGTTAAGTCAAATTATTATGGTATCGATCCATATCATATCATGTGTAATAAATGTCCCTGTACCTAAGAGTTTTACATTGTCAATTATATGTAGGCCTTTTTCTTATAACTCGACAAATACTCGTGCATAGCAACGAGATTTTATTGCGACATAATTATAGTTGTCATATTTTTGTTTTCGTATAACATTTATTCATACAACGTAAAAAAATCAAATGTAACTGTAAATTATTATAAAATATAATGATTTTAAGTAAAAGAACAAATTTTAATATCTAATTTCAATATTCAAGAAATAGGATACATAAGTTTTAAGTTTCCTAAATTTTCACCTTTTGATTTTTCATTTATATATAGTATAGATTTGAGTATTCGTTTACGACCTCAATCTCATGAAATTTGTATAGTACATCTTATATATGCATCCTACAGTCAGGGTGCTCTACGTCTTCCTTTTTGTAACAACGACATTTTTTAATATTGCGATTTGTATTTTGCTTTAGTATTTTACTTAATTGACATAATTAGTACGAACATTAAATTGACAGTGACAAATAACCATGCGAAAAAAATGGTAACTTATAATATACTCCCTCCGTCTCTAATTAATTATTAAGAGACAAGAATCACATAGTTTAATAAAAGTGGGGCCACTTTTGTTTTTAACCACTCAAAGAGAATATTCCCTTATTATATTCTCTAGTTTTTACTTAAAAAGGAAAGTGGACAATTATTTTAAGACATCCCAAAATGAAAATATGGACAATATTTTTGAGACGGAGGGAGTACATCTTAACAAAGATGCATCCATTAATTTGTTGATATAAAAACCTAATATCAAGAAAGGATGATAGTTTATGGGTAAAAGGGTTAATACACAAAAAAGTCACTAAACTTTACAAAAAAGTTCGCCTAAGTCACCCAACTTTCAAATTGTTCAATTAAGTTACTGAACTTTGAAACTTTATTCGACTTGGTTACTGAACTTTCATTTTGTTCACTTAGGTTACTGAACTTTGAAACTTTGTTCGATCTGTTTACTGAACCTTTAAAATGATGACATTGCATATTTTATAGTTCAAAACGGTCATTGTGGTTAGTCTGGTATCACGGATTTAGTCCATAAACCACTATTTCTGTTAGTTTGACCATTTCTATACGCTTTCGCCAGTTTTTCTTACGTTTTCGCCCGCTTTCATACATTTTTCTTCCGTTTTCGCCCATTTTTATTCGTTTTCGTCCGTTTTTATACGTTTTTGTACGTTTTTATACGTTTTCGTCTGTTTTTATACGTTTTCGCCAGTTTTTCTTCCATTTTTGCCCGTTTTTATACGTTTTCGTCATTTTTCTTCTGTTTTCGCCCATTTTCTTTCGTTTTCGTCCAATTTTATACATTTTCGACAGTTTTCTTCCGTTTTTATATGTTTTTATGGAAACAGACTAAAACAGATAAAACTGACGAAAACAGAAAAAATGGTGAAAACGTATAAAAAGTTTCAAAGTTCAGTAACGAAGTCGAACAAAGTTTCAAAGTTCAGTAACCTAGTCGAACAAAGTTTCAAAGTTCAGTAACCTAAGTGAACAAAATGAAAGTTCAGTAACCAAATCGAACAAAGTTTCAAAGATCAGTAACCAAGTCGAATAAAGTTTCAAAGTTCAGTAACTTAAGTGAACAATTTGAAAGTTGGGTGACTTAGGCGAACTTTTTTGTAAAGTTTAGTGACTTTTTTGTGTATTAACCCATGGGTAAAACTAGTTAGGCCCCCATTCACTTCCCAAGAAATTCAACCCAAATAACACTATCAATGGTGATGCATCCTCAAAATTCCCCATACTTGATCAAAAACCATATTGTGGTCCAATCCCCTAAATCTATCAATTTTGTATGTGGACCCACAACACGTTTACTACCATATAGTAAAAAAAAAGCAAAGGTGTCTAAAAATGGAAACCCTAGTAAGTTTGAATTGAAGTTTGGAACTTAAAAGTAGGAAAACCTAATTATTGAATCAAGGCCAACCAATCAACAACTTTATGCACCATGCATCTATCTTTTACTCTTTTTCTATGTCCTATTACACAAGTACAGTTTGGCTGTCTTTGAACTTTGTTTATAAAGAGCTTTCATATGGTGGATGGGTTTACCCTTGGAATCAACTCAAGCTTGGAGCTCCTATACAACAACATGAACACGGAACTCGAAAATTTCAACTCAGCTGAAGTCAATCTTCATGGATTCATCCCTATGTCTGGTGACAATTTCTCGGATTATCATCACTGTAACCAAAGGTCTCATCCTCTTTCATCTATGTCTTTGCAAGATGGTACTAATGCCATTCAAAACTTCAATTTCTTTGGTGATCAACAACCTGGTTCGGTCTATGATCATATGAACAATTTCCCAATAACATTTCGCCCTCAACATGATGGTACGGAGACGAGGGTGGAAAGCTTCATGAATTCAGATCCTCCACCATTTGGTCCTGGTCTCATTGGAGAAACTAAGGTAATTAATTAATGGACAGAAATTTAATGTTTTTTTCGTTCTAGATTATTTGGGTTTGATCGTTCTTTTTGCTACAACTGACTTGGTATATTGACCAGGGTCGTGGTGGTAAAAAGAGAAAAAAGAACGACGTCGGAGATGAGAAACCAAGAGAAGTTGTTCATGTTAGAGCGAAGAGAGGTGAAGCAACTGATAGTCACAGTTTGGCTGAAAGGGTTTGTGCTTCATATCTTTCAATTTATTTATAATATGAAGAAACATAACTAAATATAGCATCTATTTTATATATCGTTGATAAATAAATATAGCATCTACTTTATTCCTTAGAAGAACCCTAAACCATAATGTTTTAGATTTACTTTTAAGCCCTGAAATCACTTTTTTTCTATTTGATATCTGAATTAGATGAGAAGAGAGAAGATAAATGAAAAGTTACGACGCTTGCAAGATCTTGTTCCAGGATGCTACAAGGTATGAAGTTATTAAATAACTCGTTACATCAGGTTCTTGTTCAAGTTCTTCCAAATTGTTTTTTTAATCTACATTGTTTTCTCTTGTCATATATAGACGATGGGAATGTCAGTGATGTTGGATGTAATAATCAATTATGTACGATCATTGCAAAATCAAATCGAGGTAAATTTTGTTGTTTTTTGCAGAATTAAAATAAGTAATTCAAGATTGTAAAAACAATTTTTCAAGATTATTTGTTATTTGTTTGTTAGTTTCTCTCAATGAAGCTTTCAGCAGCAAGCATGTTCTATGACTTCAACTCCCCGGAAATGGATGCTATGGAGACTATGAAGGTATGATCTCACACTTGTTGCGGACAACTAGTTCGTTATGATGTTAAAAAAAGATACTAAGAGATAGATTAAAGTTGCATATCAAAGTTTCATAAACTGCTTATCTTGTATACTGAATTAAGCAACTCAAAATTAGTTATTTCTAAATTAAAGAAACAGTTTCAATAAGCATGAACGCTCAACGCAGTATCAAATCTTTACAAATGCTCGCTAACAAGAAAGTAATGGTAGAGACAATAGTACAGTATGTAAACCCTTGTTGGAAAAGAAATGGAAATTCGACAAGATGTGTAATATAAGAAGAGATAATTTTAGTTTGAAACACGTACAAGACAATTTTTAAAAAGTAGGTCACTTAGTTTGCAAAAAAAATATAATAATATAAATAAAAAAAAAAAAAAAAAAAAAAAAAAAAAAAAAAAAAAAAAAATTACTCATTTATTTACCAATAAAATAGATGTTCACTTATCATTTGACCAAAGTTGAACTTGGAATTACATTTTTATGAGCTACTAAAGTATGAATACAAATATACAACAAACTTAAAATTATGGTACTTCATGAAACCTTATTAACAAATTTGCACAAAATAAATTCCATTCTCACATTGTCATAATCGATTCAATTTGTGTTCAGAATTCATAAAAATAGTTTTTGAAATTGATATCTACATAAGTCGTATACAAAACTTTTTGAGAGTAATACAAAACTCATGTCTTTCATTGCTAAGTAAATCTTTTTTGTTTTTACAGTAGTAGAAGACTAGAATTTTGTTTCTTTATATCAATTTCATTGTCGGTTTTATATTAATATTTCGTGCTATATTTTTTATTTGAAATCATCTATATTATACATACTTTCATATAAACACATTAATCTCACAAATTTGTCCGTAACAAAACTTGAACACCTATTACTTAGAAATTAACTTTCTCATGCTACCTATTACTTGGAAATTAACTTTCTCACATACATGTAACCTGTTACTTAGGTTTTTTTTTTTTGTCATGTCTAGGAAATGAACACAATCTACAACCACATTCTTTTAATTCACATCATACACACGCACACATAATTCAAGCTCATTGTGTAAACTCAAAACCTTGAATGTATAAAAAAAGGACAGTACCCAAATGATAATTTTGGGAATAGAAATCATTCTTTAGCATCATTATTTGGTTGGTACTTTTTAAAAGATCATGAATATCAATTTCATTTAATACATGGTATGAAAATTGTTGTTGCAGGGTACAGATAGGCACGAGGCACAAGTGATGGAGAGGATGGTTGAAGGGTATGGAGAGCCTCCTTGCTTTCAATCAACATGGTCTCTTTGAACTCTATCAACTTAAAGAGTTTTTTTTATATATATATGGTACTTGGTTTATATAAGTTTATACTTCAACATATATGTTATCCGATCCGGTTTTTTTTTTTTTTTTTTTTTTTTTTTTTTTTTTTTTTAATTCTAGAAATAAATGTATCACTTGTTTGTTGATTACTTGGATTGTATGATTTGTTTGATGTTTGTGAACATATTATGTACTAGTATTTGAGAATGAAAATTGTAAAATGTGTTTGTTAAAACTTTTTATAAGTAATTTTTTGATATATTGTTCATGCATGCATGTTATTTGCTTTTTAAGCATGCATCCAGGTATATATATACTAGTATACAATAACATATGATAGAAATAAAAAATGCTATGCAAAACTTTGTTGTTGTTTACATTCTAAAATGGAAGTGCACGTAAATAGAACAAAAAAGGGTATTTGTAATTTAAGATAGAAAAATAATCTACAAAACTTCACACATTCGCTATTTGATTTGCACTATGGATATTAAGCTCGCCTATATTGCTTCAATGGCAGAATTATAATGAAAAACTCGCTAGCAAGACACTAGACTACTAGAGTGAGGCATAAATAGTATAGTTACAATGGGAAAAAAAGCCCAACTTGGATTCCGACTCCACTCAGGCACACTCAAGCCAATCGAGTTTAAATTTCTGACTGTATAAGCGATCTAAAGTAAAGAAGCTAGTAAAAATTAACGTCGTTGACTATATATTGTCTCACTTGTTGTTTTTTTTATAGCTCTGTAAGTTTTTTTTTTTTATATATATATATATATGCCATTAAACGCAAAGAGATGTTTGGATCACCTCATCAAGAAACTGCACCTTTTATAACTGTGGCTCTATCTCACATATAATAGAAGCTCTTTGAGATGATTGAAGATAAAGTTGTATTTAGCTACCAACAGTAGAATCGGTGCACAGGTCTGATTTCCAGGATCTTCAATAATCAAACAAGCATCATGCATGTAATCATCATTATTAACAGGAAACAAAGTAAATGGGTTGAACCCTTATATTGATATGTATAAACTGAAAAGGGTTGAATTGATTACAGACTTTTGACCCCTATATATACTAAAGAATCGTTGTCTTCATGAACAGACATACCGATTCTATAAAACTAAGCGACACAACTTTTCTAAACGTTGTAAGCCTAACATATAACCGTTTCTTATTGGACCCAGCCCAATACTATGTTTCGGTTTACAGAATTCTAAACTAAATACATAATATATAAACACTAAAGTACCCTAATCATTTGCTTCTATAACATTATGGTCCAACATTCACCCCCTAATGTTATAGACGGCAATCGAGTCTTCTTGTTCCTGCTTTCTTCAAGGTTGGTTTTGATCCTTGGTGTGAATCACGTTATGGCTTTTTCGATTTCTATTTGAACCGAATTTCAACATGGTTAGTGCCGCCATCTTTGTTTCAATATTCGGCCTGACTTCTCATGATTCTTACATGATCACGATTTAAGCGGGTTAACGCCGTCATTGTGGGGTTAGCACAACCGACAAACTGAAACTGTTAAAATAGTTTTCCAACCAATCTTCTTGCGTTTCTTCATACAAATAATCTTCCTAATCATATTCTGGTTGTTGTTTACCACAAACAAAACAGTCCTCTCGCTTGTTGGTTCCTTTGATGTCGTCATATCTTCCCTAAGATCAGCCATGTCTCTTTCTTTTTCTCTTTCTATGACTGCTTCGTCCCCTTCTCTTGAGACTGCTTCGTCTTCTTCTCTTCTCTTGAGACAGCGGTTCCTTCGTGTCTCTTTCTTTCTCTTTTGAGACTGTGGTTGATTTCTTCTCTGGTTAACCGCCGGTCTGGATGATTAACCGCCTTTCTATTCTTCCTTTTTTCTTCAATTCGACATCTTTTCTTCTCCATGGCTGCCTTCTTGTGATATTAAAACGCATATCTAATCTTGAATGATAATTGTAACATGAATTGGTATGTTGTTTGATTCCTTCGCTCTGATACCACTGTAGAATCGTTGCACAGGTATGATTTCCAGGATCTTCAATAATCAAACAAGCATCATGTAATCATCATTATCAACAGGAAACAAAGTAAATGGGTTGAACTCTTATATTGATATGTATAAACTGAAAAGGGTTGAATTGATTACAGACTTTTGACCCCTATATATACTAAAGAATCGTTGTCTTCATGAACAGACATACCGATTCTATAAAACTAAGCGACACAACTTTTCTAAACGTTGTAAGCCTAACATATAACCGTTTCTTATTGGACCCAGCCCAATACTATGTTTCGGTTTACAGACTTTAACCGGATCTAAACACACGCCTTGTGTTAGATGTGATACTAAGAATTATACGTAGTCTAGCAAGCGGAATTTACTAGCTAGCACTTAGAAGACTTTATGTGTTTGTGTTTTGTATGGTTTGAATGTAACAATGAATGAACACAGAATGATGAACTTCAACGATTCAATATTATTAGAACAATAATACGAGTGATCTCTTATCACTAGGGTTTACAACCTTGAATCTTAACAAAACGATACACTTTTTCTGTTCTTTCGTATCTTCTAAACTTTAACCTAGGCAATCCTTTTATAGACCAAGAATTCCTTCATAAGATAACTATCATTCTAATCGTATAAGATATACACAATATCTTTTCCATATTTATCTAATTACACGTTTACAAAATAATAATAAGCAGTACAAATATTTCTTTCATAACCGTACTAACTGCTCTTATTATCAACCTTCGTCAGCAGTACTAACTTCCATCTTCAACCGTACTAACTGCTATAGCTTAATTCTCAACAATCCTCCCCTAAACTTATGATTTCTCCCAAATCACTAAGTTTCTTCAATTAAGCTTTTCCTTCCAAATGAGGATTCTTCCAAACACTTACATCATCAGTTTCTTCGTTTGGGCTTTCCTTAGCTTTTGCAGTATCTACTATTCAGTTAGTGCTTCTTCTCCAGTCTTTATTTTCTTTGCAACATCTGATTCCATAGTTTCTGATTCTCTCTTCTTACCTGTTTTGAAACCTCTTCTTGGAGTATTCAGAATAGCATAAGTTTCATAGAATTCCCTTTCAATTATAGCATAAGATTTTCCCTTGAAATCATTCATAGTGTAATTTGCTGAGTTCTTCAAATAATGTTTCATAGACTCAACTTGTTCCTTCTTTGTTGGCAACTTTATCTTGTATCCTGACTTCTACCTTTCTCTTATCCTCTGAATCAGATCTTCCCATGTTGCTACTCCATTCTTTTTTAGTATGAACTCTTTAAGCTCCTCTGTCTTTTCTTCTTCATTCAACTGTTTGTTTTTGAGAACCATTGAAGCTTGAGCTCTTACAATCAAATCAGAATCCAAAAAATATTGTAGCTGTTCATTGAACTCCTCTTGATTTGCCTCTTTAGAACTTGTTCTTTCCATGAATTCAGCTATGTTTCGTACATCATCAGCAGCCATTTTTCTTGCAAATTCCTCATCTTGAGCTATCTGAGCTTCTTCAGCTTGTTTGTCAGCCAATTCTTTTTCTTGAATCTGCCTTGCTACATCTGCATCAAAGGCTATCTGTTCTTGAGTTTTTGGTTTTGATTTCTTTAGCCTTTCCAATTCTTGAATAGCATCAACTTCTTCAGTTGTCATTGGCTTCTTTCCCTTATCTGCCCTTTGAACTACTTCATGCTCTATCTCAGCAGTCTGAACTGCTTCAACAGTTTGAACTTCTTTAGCTTCTTGAATATCAGTCTGAACTCCTTCTTGTGTCTTAACAGTTTCTTCAACATAACCAGAACCTGAACCAATATCTTCAACATTACCAAAACCTTTATCATGTTCTGAGCCTTTATCATGCCTCCCCTGAGAACCTGATCTATCCTTGTCTTTACCAAATTTCCTCCCCTGTTTGGAAGAATTTTCATCATTCCCTTCTGAACCATCTGAATCATCATCATCAGAAGAATCATCATCCAATACCATTCTTGCCCTTTTCTTCTTCAACTGTTCTTCAAGCTTCTTCACCCTTTTTGTTAATTTGGTGTAGACTTTGGCAAAATTCTCCTTGTGTGCTTTGAATTCCTCCTTGTTTTTCTTTAGCTCCTTCTCCAAAGTGTCAACCTTGGCTACTAACTTGGTACATAAAACCGTCAATTCAGTTTGTAAAGAACTACCCTCATCACTTCTAGCTGTGTTACCTGCTAGGAGCGGTGAATCATGGGGCAAGGATCTAGTCTCAACCCTAGTTTGACTAGGTTTAGACCTTCTCCTATAAGTTGTGATGGTTGGTTGGTGGGTTATTGCAAGTACTTGAGTGGGTGTGTGATGGGGATCAGTTGGAACTGCTGAACCTTCACCCAACTCAGTTTGAAGCATTTGAGGAAACAATGGAACTGGTTCCCCTTGAAAAAGCCTACTAGCCATAGCCATATTTTGAAAAACTTTTGATTGAAGGCTAGGCATAGCAAAAGTTTCTGTTGGTTTTGTAAGCAAATATGTCTTTTTATTCAAAAGAGTTTGAACAAATCTTGGATACATTAAAAACTTTGTTTTACTGTCAACATTTGATGCCATACCCTCAAAAATAAATTTGGAAAAGTTAAAAACTCTGTTTGTAGACAAGCAAATGAGAGCAATAGCAATATTGCTACTGAACTGCTCCCAAGCAGTCTTTTTAGGACTTAAACAACTTAAAAGGGTATGTATCAAAAATCTCCATTGAGGTGAGAAACATCCTTTTTGAAAAGTCAATTTGTGTTCAGATGTATCATACCCCATTTTAGTAAGTTCTTCCCATATTTCAGTATTTAGCATAGTGTGGATACCATCTGAGTCTTCTAATTTAAGATGTCTCCTAATTATAGACTCGGTAACAACAAACTTAGCACCATCTACTTCAGAATGAATTTCTATGTCTCCGTCATCACTTGTCAAGACAGATGAATTCTGCCAGAACTGTGTGATGTGCGAGACATAAAGAGTAGGAGAAACAGTTAGAGCATACTTTATATGAGAGTGGTTTAGAAATTCCACAATCTCATAAAACTTTGGTCCATCTCCTTGCTCTGTTTTCTCTAAGAACGCAACCTGGTTGTGACGCTTAACAAATTCCAAATTAGCCATTCTTCTTGGTAAATTTTAGTTAACAGCTGTGAATAGTAATAATTTTGAGTGAAAAGATAGAAGATGAAAGCAAAATTGAGATTTTATGGAGAGAGTTGTAGGGTTTCAATTGACCGACTTAAAGAATATGGTAACTTTTATTTTAGAATAAGAATATAATAAAATAAAGAATGTCTATAAGAGGATCCCTCGAAATCCGTAATTCAATCAGTAAAAATCGCAACAAACCGCCAACGGCTAGTTTTTACCCCAAAATTAATTACTGACACGTCAGTCATAACGGCTAGTTGAACCGTACCAATTTTTTTTTAACTAACAGTACCAACTGTTGAAAAAAATTTGTGAGCCGTATGAACTTATTGAAAAGGATTTTAAAATACCATGGCTCAAACATAGTTTTTAGCAAACTATCAGCTATCAACGGATTTGTTATGTCTTTACCAATAGCCGTTTGCTTTGGACTAGCCAACTCTTCACACTTAGATATGGTGAGCTGATAACCATACAATTTTTGGTAAATTGTCAACCATCAACGGATTTGATTAGTCTTTACCAGATACCATTTGCTCTGGACTAGTTGGTTCTTATGTGGGTTAGACATGGTGAACCAATTACCATTTGTTGTATGCAAAGATCACATACTAATCTCCAGAACACCATTTAGTCCAAAACATCAAGCATTCATAATCCCTTGGTGTTTTCCCACCAATCCTGCAATTGTTAGTCCAAAAACAAAGAAACAAGCCACAAAGAACTTGTCTCACAATATAAAAGTATATGACTAACAATGCACATTACAAGGAAAATTAATTTCCTTGTGGAACCCAAGCTAATACAGACTTAGGCTTTCCTCTAGCATCAACATAATTCATTCTTTTCAAAACAATCTTAGCACCATTGGGTTTAATAGGTCTCCATACCCAACATGCTGATGCATTCACTCCAGTACCCATATTTCCCTTAGCAGTGTTTTTATTCATACCAGTACCAACTACTCTGCTAGCAGTTGGAACTGCTGGCTTGGTAGTTGTCACCTTTGGTTTCCAAACTTGGTTTTTCACCACTGCTTTCTCATAAAAAGTTCTTTTACCAGTTTTGTATGATGGTTTAAAAACAGTTATTGCATTTTGAACTGGTGGCCTTGGGTGAATTGTTCTCATAGGTCTGACAGTCTGAACTGCTGGTCTAGCAGTTTGAACTGCTTTGGGTCCAGACCTTAAAAGAACTGATCTAGGTATCATTCTATCATTCCTAGAAAAAGATTGAGGTCTTGCTATGCTCAACCTATGATTTGTATATCCAGATACCCATTTATCACAAAAATCTGCAAGATGGTCAAAGCTACCACAAGAGTAACAAGCTTTCCTATAGCAGACAAAATCATCTCCTAATTGGTGAGATTTGAGGTCATTCCAATTCCTTTGGTTACCTCTTGGCTTGTTTGTGGTTCTATACATTTATGCATACCTAACTGTTGGTCTAAAAGGTTTGGCATTTGATCTAGGCCTAACAGTCTCAGGTTTAACCATCTTTGGAACTTTTGGTTCCTCCACTTTAGCACTAACAGGCTTAACCACAGCCTGATCATCCTCATCATCAGAAGTCCATTTCTCAATGGTTGGAGCATCTGAGTCCTTAGCTGAGGACCTATTAGAAGACACCTTGTCCTCAGATAGTGATTTATCACTTGCACTTTCATACACAGGTTTGTCAACTACATCCTTCTTGGGTTGAGGACCATAGTTAAGCACAGGTAATTGAAATTCAGGAAGTCCTGTGTGTTCTAAGTCTATGCCTGGGGGTGTTGGAATTCCTCTATAGGGAGGTGGAACTGACTTATAACCTAGGCCTGACTTAGCTTTATTAAGGATCTGATACTCAATTATCATTTGAACACCTTTTGATGTGTATTCTAATGTGTCTACACTCATCTGAATGTTCTCCTTTGCTTTCTTAACCTGTTCTAGCTCATGTTTTAACACAGTAATTTCATTCTCCCTAAACATTAAGTCTCTCTTAACAATAATCATATCATCAGAAAACTTTGACTCATTACTTTTATAATGAACAATTTGTTCTTCTAACACAGCTAAAGCTCTCTTATGATTTGCTAAGCTAAAAGCAGTTTCAACTAGCTCTTTTCTCTGATTCTCATATCTTGTCTTAAGTGTTTCTAGTTCTTTTAAAGCTTCACAAGATTTAGAACATTTTGAAACTTGTACCTCAGAATCTGAGAATGCCATGAGAGCAACCTCTGTAGATGCTTCTGCTTCCTCCTCTGCAATGTAGCTCCAGTCAAATCCTAAGCCATCAATGGCAACCATGGCTTTCGAGCTTGAATCAGTAACCTCCACAACCCTTGATTTGTTTCCATATCCTATGCTCTTTCCATCTTGTTGGCTTGGCAATCTGCACTCCCTTGAATAATGACCTTTCTTGTGGCAGTTGAAACACTCAATCTTGGACTTGTCATACCCTGCAACATCATTGCTGTTTATGACAATCTTCTTGCCAGTCTTCTTCAAGAATCTCCTAGCTCTTAAGCTGAGAAGAGAGAGCTGCCACTTGATATCCATCTCTTCAATATCCTCTTCATCAATCTCTTGAAGATCTGAATGAGTCAACATACTTCCATTGTGCTGAGTAGTCAAGAAAGCACAATAAGTATCATCATTCAAAAGTCCACTAGTACTGCTTGAGGTGCTAGCAGTACCAAGGTTTGCACTAGCAGTACCAACTGCTCCAGCAACTTGCACTTCTTCATCTGGACTTGAGGTACTGGGAGTTGATACAAAGGCCAAATTCCCTGAGCTTGAGCTTGAGCCAGCAGACTTCTTAATATCATGTTCAACTATCTTGAAGTTGCTATAAAGGTCCATTAAGCTCATGGAATCTATATCAGGCTTGTTTTTCCAAACAACTACATGCATAGCCCATTCAGCTGGTAGACTCCTCAGAAATTTGGAGTTGAGATCTTCCTGAGGCATCTCAATTCCTAGAACAGCCAATTGACTCACTAGTTTTTGAAGTCTATTAAACATATGATCTAGTGACTCGTTGCTTGTTGCTGAAAAATTCTCAAACTGTTGCTTGAGAAGAGTCTTCTGAGATTTCTTGGTGGCTTCATTCCCACCATATCTTGCAACAATAGCTTCAAAAAGGGTTTTAGCACACTTAAACTTGCTAAAACTTAACAACTGATCATTGGGAATAGTCATCAGAAGCAAACTTCTAGCCTTAACATCATTCTTGTGCCTTGCCTTCTCTTCAGTAGTGGTTAGCTTTGTCTGCACTGTAGTCTCAGATTTACCTTCAACAACAGTTGTTGTTGTTACTGGTGTAAAAGAGTTTCCTTCTTCAATGATCTCCCAAAGTGCATAGTCTTGCACTTGGAAAAACTGCTCAATACGAAGTCTCCACATGTCGAACTCATTAGGTTTAAGCATAGGAAGCTTAGCAGCAATGTTAGTTGTGGTTGGTGTTGTTTTGATGAACTCAAATAAGTACATTTTATTATCATCATTTATCCTATTTATTTGACTTGTTTTATTATATTATATATGAGAATCGATACATTAATGTTTACTTTAGTAATTCTCAGGTAAAAACAAGCATTATGTGAAACTTGGCGATTTTGGACTAATTATGGAGCAAAACAAGCGAGATGTCAAAAGTCTGCTAGATCAAGCTCGTTCTACTCCAGATACGCCGCAACATACTTCTAACATACGGCGTATCACTATCAAGATTTCACAAGTTACAATCCAAGTACATGTGCCGCATACAAAGATCAAGATACGCCGCATCTAAAGACGGTGTACGAATATTCCTGAATATATTAATCTTGGACCCCACGCGAAGTTAAGTCAATGCGCCGCATCTATCAACTCGATGCGCCGCATCGATCCCTCAGACAGAAACTATAAATACCCCAAGGACAGACGAATTTGAGAGCAGAGTTTTGGACAGAAGACCATATAACCCTAGAGCCGAATTCAGACGACCAAGCAGCACAAGACACACCTAAACGAAGATACAAGAGCTGTAAGAATGTCCTGCATGTATTCAATTCATTAAGTAGTTTTGTTTTATTGTATTAGTACACTTAAATTCTTCAGGATTGATGGGCTTGTGTCATGTGACTACGGAAAATCATGCACTCCCCTTAATATTGCTTTCCAATTAATTAAAGTTTATATTTTGATGTCTTTGGTGACTTTTATTAGTGCATTGATAACCTCTGTGTCTAGCTGAGCCTTGCTTGGGTCGCCATGCCCCTTCCTCGCCTATTTATTCTATCGTCTCTAGAAAAGTAGGATAGACATAAGTAATCATTAAGGGTTTACTCGCTGATAAGATTAGAGCCAACGAGAAAGGTTTAATTATATACACTTCATATAAAACTAGCAATAAAATAAGTGACAAGCTACTTAATTATCAGGACAGGTCTTCTTATTGTCTCGAGTATCTATCTGTGTACGTGTGTGCTAATCGCTGATTCATGCTCATTAGTTTAGTTTTCTATTTAATCATAACCAAACCGTGCCAGTCTCTCAGGCTGAACCCCCTTGCGTTAGATTAGGTTGTATAGCTAACTTAGGATATTAAAATACTGATTAGAATAACTAGATAATACGTTCCACTCTTAGTGATCGACACTCTACTTACCATTATATTCATACTGACCGGGTACACTGCTCGTTAAGTGTGTGTGTTATTGATAAGTCGGCTAAATATAAATTTAAAACTTGAGTAGGCATTAATACTGCTAAACCGCAACGACACATCACGCTCCATCAAGTTTTTGGCGCCGCTGCCGGGGAGTGAATTGTTATTATCTGTTAATTTGATTTAGTATTTAAATTAGGTTTTTTTTAGTTTCTTTATTTTTAGATTCTAACCACTAACCCTGTTATATATTAGATAGATTGCATTCATTGTATAATTTGCATATTTTCTGTTTTTTGTGTGTTTTTTGTTTTCTGTAATTTTTGTTTCTTTTTGTTTATTTTTATTTTTGTTTTTCTTTTTCTGTTTTTCCGCATTCTGCTATCGTTGTATTGTGCTAATACAAACGATACGGCGCATCTGTTTTCACAGATACGGCGTATTGCGTTTAATTTTTATAAAATACAACACGTTTAATAAATTCGAGTACGACGCATCTTTCCCCAAGATACGGCGTATTCTGTTTTTAATAAGAAATTTTTCTAAACCCTAACGCCATACGATGCATCTGTTTTAACAGATACGGCGTATTTTCTATTTAAATTAAAAACAGTTTTTCGAATTATTAAACAGAAGCGACGCATCGATCTTTATCGATACGGCGCATCTTCTAAATCAAAAATCTTGTATTTTGAAACATAACGAAAATACGGCGCATTAGCTTCTGTTAATACAACGCATTTAATTTAATAAATATAGTTGATTTTTGATATTCACTTTGATCGTTTCACTACTCTCGTGCACAAGTTGGTTTACTTTCAGAATAAATGATGGCTTAAGCATCACTATGGAAGATTACATTCTGAACCTAACCAAGAGATGCTAGCTGGAGTGATCAAACCTTCGATGACCGAAAGGCTGTAATAAGACGACAAGAGTGGAGGAGAATTCAGTACTGGTAACATTGAGTATCTTAAATTCTTGAAATAGAATTCCAGGTATCCTCTACAATAATTCACCTAGCCTTAAGGAGAGCTCTCTACGAAACCTCTCCCAAATTATAATCTCAATTTTGTAAGCTTAAAACGATATTTGCTCCTAACCTTGGAGTAAATCATTATCCACTAAACAATAAGATTATAATCATTAATAAAACGGATATGCTTATTGTTCTTGTCTTGAATTTATATATATCATATGGTATACCGTTTTACCCCAATTTAATGTATAAGGAAAAACGTTGCGGAGCTATACGGTAACATCTTTCGGATGAAAGAAGAAGGATGGCACGTAACAAGAACAAAATAAGGAGCTGAACGTGAGTCTAACTTGAAGACTCTTGAATAAAGACAAGTGCTGACCGGGAGACAACCCGGAAGAAAAATTTTTACTTTTCTGTTCTGTGTCGAGTCTGTCAGACCTGCAGAAGATACGGCGCATCTCCATCATAAGATGCGACGCATTACCTGCACTGGTCATATCTTATTTCATTTTCTGCATTTTTACTTTTAACTTTAAAACTTTCTGTCAGTATTTTAATGCGGCGCATCCCTGGTTAAGGATGCGACGCATCTTTTATTCTGATTCGTATTTATTCCAGGCTCGATACGGCGTATCTTCTTCCATAAGATACGGCGTATCGACTGACCTGATGATTTACAGTTTAATTCTTTTGCTTTTATTTTTTCTAACTACTAATGTATTATGCAAGTTTGAACCTTTTTAACTCAGGTGTGTTAAAGTCTAAATGGTATTATAGATTCCTGCAATTTTTGTGGATACATCATCTATGAAGCTTAAACGTTCTCATCCACAAGAAAGTTGATTCTTGCTCTTATACGAATAATGGAGGATCATACCGAGCAAATCTCAGGGGAGTTTTTCTGTTCTAATTCTTTTATTTTCCAGTTTTTAACCTTTGACACAAACAACGAGGACGTTGTTTAACTTAAGTGGGGGGATGGAGAATTAGAACACTTACTTGTCCTAAACTTTTTCAAAATATGCTTAAAATGCGCTTAATATATCAAAATTTAAAATTTTTAGCATGTTTTTGTTTAAAGTCTAAATTACATAACCGCACACATAACTCTATTCTTTCAAAAATATTAAAACTTTAGTGTGCTGGTGACTTGTAAACTTTAGAACTTGGCTTGTATACTATTCGAGACCACCATAATGAGTATTATCTATATAATTGGAGTGACTTGTCTAAATTGGTAAATTTCTAGGATTACACCCAAATAGCCTTTATATGTTATGTGATATTAACTAACTACACTGGTTAGTTAACCCCCGTATAAACCCTTTGTTTACTCTCACTTTTAGAGTAAGATACCCCTAGAAAAACCCTCAGAGCCATTCCTTTCGTTTCTTACACCTTTGTTATAATGTTTCGATACACCCTTACACCTTAGCCTACCCTGTAGATTAAAATCCGTGGTTAATTGCTTTAGGCAAAGTGTGTTTCCTTACATTACCTGTGTTCGCGTGCGTAATTCATTATCTTTGGTTAGGTCGGGAAATTGCACAATGCAATTGGTATGAAAGTAAATATTGTATAACTTTTAGTTTATTTTTCGTGTGTTTGCTACTTTCGCTATTACAGTTATTTCTGAAAGTATGAAGAGTATGGAAAAATTATCCGGAAAAATAAGTGATAGAAAAGTTGTGAAATTTTACATATATATGTTTGATGTTCAAAAAAAAAATAAATAAAAAAAAAATAAAAAAATAAAAATAAAAAAAAAAAGTTGAAAGTTTGTTTTAACCAACTTATGTAAAGTTTTATATTAAGTGGGAGATATCACCACCATTTGTTGTATATTATATTTATGGATTGAATGGGAGTTGGCCGTTATGGGAACGCCAACTAAGGTTATTCTTTGATTGAGATTTTGGTGAGTATAATTCGTGTCTACCTAAAGCGTGTGTTTCAAGTGTTAAAGCGTGAGTTATTCAATGATATGAGTCTTATTCATGGGATGGTTGGGAAAGTGATTAACCACACTTAGGATTTTAATTTATCTGTTTTGTTTTAATTTTTTTCATTTTACACCAATTTGTATCCCAAATATTATCCATACCCTATATCATTCTTCATCCAAACCTTTGATTTATTGAGATTAGGGATTTGAGCAATCTTAAGTATCGTAGTCGTGGATTCGGCTATGTATTTATGATTTTGTCGCCCTTTTTGATATAATATTATTGGTGAAGATTACTTGGTCCTATCTTTAGCCTATTCGAGTTAAGGATTTGAGCAATTGCAAGTATCGTGGTCGTGGATTCGATCATGTGTTTGTGATTTTGTCGCCTTTTCTGGAATATGAGTCGATAGAGATTAAAAAGGATGATTAACCCTTAACCAACAAACCCCTTTTTACCCCTTTAGACTTGTTATTCCTTGGCTTTAGTGGGGGAGATGCGTATACTTGCCAAGCCTATGATAGAATATTCGTCACGACTAAGCAACTAAACGATTTAGAATTGTTTTACATTAAAAATTATTTTGTTTTCTACTTCGTTAAGTGTTTGGTTGTGTGATTATGACAAAACGAATACGTGCTTAAATATAAAAATAAATCCTAATATCTTTTAGGATACATTTTCATATGATTAATTCTAAGGTTTACTTGGGGACAAGTAAAGTTCAAGTGGGGGGATATTTGATGAACTCAAATAAGTACATTTTATTATCATCATTTATCCTATTTATTTGACTTGTTTTATTATATTATATATGAGAATCGATACATTAATGTTTACTTTAGTAATTCTCAGGTAAAAACAAGCATTATGTGAAACTTGGCGATTTTGGACTAATTATGGAGCAAAACAAGCGAGATGTCAAAAGTCTGCTAGATCAAGCTCGTTCTACTCCAGATACGCCGCAACATACTTCTAACATACGGCGTATCACTATCAAGATTTCACAAGTTACAATCCAAGTACATGCGCCGCATACAAAGATCAAGTTACGCCGCATCTGAAGACGGTGTACGAATATTCCAGAATATATTAATCTTGGACCCCACGCGAAGTTAAGTCAATGCGCCGCATCTATCAACTCAATGCGCCGCATCGATCCCTCAGACAGAAACTATAAATACCCCAAGGACAGATGAATTTGAGAGCAGAGTTTTGGACAGAAGACCATATAACCCTAGAGCCGAATTCAGACGACCAAGCAGCACAAGACACACCTAAACGAAGATACAAGAGCTGTAAGAAGGTCCTGCATGTATTCAATTCATTAAGTAGTTTTGTTTTATTGTATTAGTACACTTTAATTCATCAGGATTGATGGGCTTGTGTCATGTGACTACGGAAAATCATGCACTCCCCTTAATATTGCTTTCCCAATAATTAAAGTTTATATGTTGATGTCTTTGGTGACTTTTATTAGTGCATTGATAACCTCTGTGTCTAGCTGAGCCTTGCTTGGGTCGCCATGCCCCTTCCTCGCTTATTTATTCTATCGTCTCTAGAAAAGTAGGATAGACATAAGTAATCATTAAGGGTTTACTCGCCGATAAGATTAGAGCCAACGAGAAAGGTTTAATTATATACACTTCATATAAAACTAGCAATAAAACAAGTGACAAGCTACTTAATTATCAGGACAGGTCTTCTTATTGTCTCGAGTATCTATCTGTGTACGTGTGTGCTAATCGCTGATTCGTGCTCATTAGTTTAGTTTTCTATTTAATCATAACCAAACCGTGCCAGTCTCTCAGGCTGAACCCCCTTGCGTTAGATTAGGTTGTATAGCTAACTTAGGATATTAAAATACTGATTATAATAACTAGATAATATGTTTCACTCTTAGTGATCGACACTCTACTTACCATTATATTCATACTGACCGGGTACACTGCTCGTTAAGTGTGTGTGTTATTGATAAATCGGCTAAATATAAATTTAAAACTTGAGTAGGCATTAATACTGCTAAACCGCAACGACACATCACGCTCCATCAAGTTTTTGGCGCCGCTGCCGGGGAGTGAATTGTTATTATCGGTTAAGTTGATTTAGTATTTTAATTTGGTTTTTTTTTTTAGTTTCTTTATTTTTAGATTCTAACCACTAACTCTGTTATATATTAGATAGATTGCATTCATTGTATAATTTGCATATTTTCTGTTTTTTGTGTGTTTTTTGTTTTCTGTAATTTTTGTTTCTTTTTGTTTATTTTTATTTTTGTTTTTCTTTTTCTGTTTTTCCGCATTCTGCTATCGTTGTATTGTGCTAATACAAACGATACGGCGCATCTGTTTTCACAGATACGGCGTATTGCGTTTAATTTTTATAAAATACAACGCGTTTAATAAATTCGAGTACGACGCATCTTTCCCCAAGATACGGCGTATTCTGTTTTTAATAAGAAATTTTTCTAAACCCTAACGCCATACGACGCATCTGTTTTAACAGATACGGCGTATTTTCTATTTAAATTAAAAATAGTTTTTCGAATTATTAAACAGAAGCGACGCATCGATCTTTATCGATACGGCGCATCTTCTTAATAAAAAATCTTGTATTTTGAAACATAATGAAAATACGGCGCATTAGCTTTTGTTAATACAACGCATTTAATTTAATAAATATAGTTGATTTTTGATATTCACTTTGATCATTTCACTACTCTCGTGCACAAGTTGGTTTACTTTCAGAATAAATGATGGCTTAAGCATCACTATGGAAGATTACATTCTGAACCTAACCAAGAGATGCTAGCTGGAGTGATCAAACCTTCGATGACTGAAAGGCTGTAATAAGACGACAAGAGTGGAGGAGAATTCAGTACTGGTAACATTGAGTATCTTAAATTCTTGAAATAGAATTCCAGGTATCCTCTACAATAATTCACCTAGCCTTAAGGAGAGCTCTCTACGAAACCTCTCCCAAATTATAATCTCAATTTTGTAAGCTTAAAACGATATTTGCTCCTAACCTTGGAGTAAATCATTATCCACTAAACAATAAGATTATAATCATTAATAAAACGGATATGCTTATTGCTCTTATCTTGAATTTATATATATCATATGGTATACCGTTTTACCCCAATTTGATGTATAAGGAAAAATGTTGCGGAGCTATACGGTAACATCTTTCGGATGAAAGAAGAAGGATGGCACGTAACAAGAACAAAATAAGGAGCTGAACGTGAGTCTAACTTGAAGACTCTAGAATAAAGACAAGTGCTGACCGGGAGACAACCCGGAAGAAAAATTTTTACTTTTCTGTTCTGTGTCGAGTCTGTCAGACCTACAGAAGATACGGCGCATCTCCATCATAAGATGCGACGCATCACCTGCACTGGTCATATCTTATTTCATTTTCTGTATTTTTACTTTTAACTTTAAAACTTTCTGTCAGTATTTTAATGCGGCGCATCCCTGGTTAAGGATGCGACGCATCTTTTATTCTGATTCGTATTTATTCCAGGCTCGATACGGCGTATCTTCTTCCATAAGATACGGCGTATCGACTGACCTGATGATTTACAGTTTAATTCTTTTGCTTTTATTTTTTCTAACTACTAATGTATTATGCAAGTTTGAACCTTCTTAACTCAGGTGTGTTAAAGTCTAAATGGTATTATAGATTCCTGCAATTTTTGTGGATACATCATCTATGAAGCTTAAACGTTCTCATCCACAAGAAAGTTGATTTTTGCTCTTATACGAATAATGGAGGATCATACCGAGCAAATCTCAGGGGAGTTTTTCTGTTCTAATTCTTTTATTTTCCAGTTTTTAACCTTTGACACAAACAACGAGGACGTTGTTTAACTTAAGTGGGGGGATGGAGAATTAGAACACTTACTTGTCCTAAACTTTTTCAAAATATGCTTAAAATGCGCTTAATATATCAAAATTTAAAATTTTTAGCATGTTTTTGTTTAAAGTCTAAATTACATAACCGCACACATAACTCTATTCTTTCAAAAATATTAAAACTTTAGTGTGCCGGTGACTTGTAAACTTTAGAACTTGGCTTGTATACTATTCGAGACCACCATAATGAGTATTATCTATATAATTGGAGTGACTTTTCTAAATTGGTAAATTTCTAGGATTACACCCAAATAGCCTTTATATGTTATGTGATATTAACTAACTACACTGGTTAGTTAACCCCCGTATAAACCCTTTGTTACTCTCACTTTTAGAGTAAGATACCCCTAGAAAAAACCCTCAGAGCCATTCCTTTCGTTTCTTACACCTTTGTTATAATGTTTCGATACACCCTTACACCTTAGACTACCCTGTAGATTAAAATCCGTGGTTAATTGCTTTAGGCAAAGTGTGTTTCCTTATATTACCTGTGTTCGCGTGCGTAATTCATTATCTTTGGTTAGGTCGGGAAATTGCACAATGCATTTGGTATGAAAGTAAATATTGTATAACTTTTAGTTTATTTTTCGTGTGTTTGCTACTTTCGCTATTACAGTTATTTCTGAAAGTATGAAGAGTATGGAAAAATTATCCGGAAAAATAAGTGATAGAAAAGTTGTGAAATTTTACACATATATGTTGATGTTCAAAAAAAAAAAAAAAAAAAAAAAAAAAAAAAAAGGAAAAGTTGGAAGTTTGTTTTAACCAACTTATGTAAAGTTTTATATTAAGTGGGAGATATCACCACCATTTGTTGTATATTATATTTATGGATTGAATGGGAGTTGGCCGTTATGGGAACGCCAACTAAGGTTATTCTTTGATTGAGATTTTGGTGAGTATAATTCGTGTCTACCTAAAGCTTGTGTTTCAAGTGTTAAAGCGTGAGTTATTCAATGATATGAGTCTTATTCATGGGATGGTTGGGAAAGTGATTAACCAAACTTCCAACTTTTATTCTATCGTCTCTAGAAAAGTAGGATAGACATAAGTAATCATTAAGGGTTTACTCGCCGATAAGATTAGAGCCAACGAGAAAGGTTTAATTATATACACTTCATATAAAACTAGCAATAAAACAAGTGACAAGCTACTTAATTATCAGGACAGGTCTTCTTATTGTCTCGAGTATCTATTTGTGTACGTGTGTTCTAATCGCTGATTCGTGTTCATTAGTTTAGTTTTCTATTTAATCATAACCAAACCGTGCCAGTCTCTCAGGCTGAACCCCCTTGCGTTAGATTAGGTTGTATAGCTAACTTAGGATATTAAAATACTGATTAGAATAACTAGATAATACGTTCCACTCTTAGTGATCGACACTCTACTTACCATTATATTCATACTGAACGGGTACACTGCTCGTTAAGTGTGTGTGTTATTGATAAGTCGGCTAAATATAAATTTAAAACTTGAGTAGGCATTAATATTGCTAAACCGCAACGACACATCACGCGCATCATGTTTCCATGTCCATCTTTGTTCTTCTCGGATCTTCTAAATCTAAGTATCAGCAACCTGTCTCTGATAGCACTTGACCGGATCTAAACACACGCCTTGTGTTAGATGTGATACTAAGAATTATACGTAGTCTAGCAAGCGGAATTTACTAGCTAGCACTTAGAAGACTTGATGTGTTTGTGTTTTGTATGGTTTGAATGTAACAATGAATGAACACAGAATGATGAACTTCAACGATTCAATATTATTAGAACAATAATACGAGTGATCTCCTATCACTAGGGTTTACAACCTTGAATCTTAACAAAACGATACACTTTTTCTGTTCTTTCGTATCTTCTAAACTTTAACCTAGGCAATCCTTTTATAGACCAAGGATTCCTTCATAAGATAACTATCATTCTAATCGTATAAGATATACACAATATCTTTTCCATATTTATTTACTTACACGTTTACAAAATAATAATAAGCAGTACAAATATTTCTTTCATAACCGTACTAACTGCTCTTATTATCAACCTTCTTCAGCAGTACTAACTTCCATCTTCAACCGTACTAACTGCTATAGCTTAATTCCCAACAGACTTCTAAACTAAATACATAATATATAAACACTAAAGTACCCTAATCATTTGCTTCTATAACATTATGGTCCAACACCAACTAGCTAGCAATTTGCTACACAGCTACGTTAACTCCACATGCAGCAAATTTGCATAACAAAGATAATTGTGCTTCTGTCTCTTGGTCGTTTTCATACAACGGATACTCGGTTTTGTGAAGATCCACTTCTCTTATATATATCAAGATTTACCCAGGTCGATTATCTATTGTTCCTAATTCTCCCAAAATAGATCTTGATCCTTTTTGGAACTAAATGGTTGAACCAAGCTTCAACTATATCGGAGGAAACTTTGTATGTTAACCCCTTATCCGTTTAACAAACTAGAGCCGTGTAGCATGTAGCTCCACGCATCCTAGTTTTGCAACGATTGAAATTTTCTCGTGTTCAAGTGAACATAATATAAGTTAGTTTTAAGCCTTAGATAATTCATAAAAGAATTGTTGCATTAGTAGCCTTATAATTCAGACGACCTTACTACTAACAATCGGATGATGGGTTTCAATTCTGTTGTAGTTGTTATTTGACCTATTTCCCTTTCAAAAAACATCATAGTTTTGCATGATGATTTTCGGTCAAGTTATATTTCCTGCAAAAGTTAATTTGATTTTCCCTTATCTTTTATGGTTTTCGTCACCATAGCAATTCGTGTTCATATTATTTGACCTCCTCAATTCGTTGCCTCGACCTCTTAAACTCTAACGCAGATAGTGTAAGAGCAGTGGGTATCATGAACTAGAGTTAAGGCTTAACTCTATGCCACGTCAGCTCAACAAAGTTATCCCATAACTCAGCGGTGTGGTAACTGGTAACTCAACCTTAACTCTAAAAAAACTAGTCGTTTAAGGGGGCAAAGATGTATTTTTTTTAATCAACTAAGCCTTAACGCTGCGTTAACACCATAACTCTCCCCTTAACTCACACACACGGTGTGGTAACTCGCCCTTAACGCTGCAAAATGTTAAGCCATAACTCAGCTTTGAGTTACCACATCATGTGCTCTAAGGGCTTGTTTACTAAACTAAGTGGTTTGGAGAAAAAGTTTTAGTTAGTTTCTTAAAAGGGAGAGTAAGGCTTTAGTAAGCGTCATGTGTGGGGACTCAAGCCATTTCACTACCTCACCGCCATCTCATCATTTCACATTTCACATTCACACATTAAAATACTCTTCACTAGTGGCTCAAGCCATTTCCAGTTTTTGGGCACCACAATTTTATTTTATTTTTCATTTTATCAAACCAACTAAGCTTTTCATTCAAATAAAAATGCAAATTACATAAATAAATAAATAAATAAATAAATAAATAAATAAAAAAAAAAAAAAAAAACAAAAAATAAGAAATAAATAAAACAAATACAAACAAAATCGTCAAATATATTTATGATATATTTATGTTAAGTTTTGACCAAGGGACCCACTCCCTTTCTTCTTCTTCCATGCAAACACACACAACACAAATAAAAAAAAATAAAAACAAATAATAATAATAAAAAAACAAAAAAAAAGAAAAAAAGAAAAAAAAAAAAAAAAAAAAAAAAAAACAACTAGAGAAAGTAGCAAATGGAGCTGTGCAAGTGAACTTACTTTTCAAATAGCGCCGGAATGGTGGCGCCGTTTGGCTTGCCGCGTCGGAAATGGCGCATGAAATCATGACCACATTATTCGCTCTAAGAGGGACTAAGGGTTTTAGGCCTACATTTTTCCCCACTATAGGAAAGTAAACAACCTCTAAGTGTGTTGTTACACTCTAAAATCGGGGAAAAAATATAAAAAAGAGTAAACTCCAAAATACATCCCTGTGGTTTACCCCATTTCGCACTATACATCCCTCTCAAAAAAGTTGCAACATATACATCACACCGTTAGTAAAAGTTAACCAATATACATCCACGAGGATGAACGGTGCAAATTTTGTGTCGTTAACTTAGACACGTGGCAGTTAAGTAAGGGTATTTGTGTCATTTTATGTTTCCCATCTACTTCACCACTCTTTTTCTACTAATTTCAGTCAAACCCAAATCATAAACCCCAATCATAAACACAAACACAAATCAAACAAATAAAAAAAAAATGTCATCATCTTCACTTAATTAAAACCAAACACACACAAACACATAACACCTCTCATCTTCTTTAAGTATTTCATTAAACCTAGCACATCACCTAACCCTAAACCAATAAATCACCATTTAATCATTCATAGTAAACAGGAGACACAAAATTAAAACCAACAAAGTTGAGAAAGTAACTTTTAAACCAATGGTTCGCAATTCGCAAGTCATAAACACATTTAACAATTTAAAAACCTAGTTAGCCACAAAAAAAAAATTAAAAAAAAAAAAATAATAATAATACGGAGTAATAAAAAAAAAAAAGGATTAGTCTTCATGATTTGCAGTTGTTAACATTTTAAAGAACCAACACCCCTCATTTTGGAACACCTTTAATTGTTGAAATCTTTGTACAATTACACTTGATGTTTTTACCCTCATGTTGTACAACACATACGTACAACTTCACTAGACACTCCCATCAATAAACTGAAAACCCAATCATTTTAGCCATGAAAAAACCTTACATCAGATTCGAAGAGCGGCAACAGAGGTAGATCCGTCGGTGGTATGGTGGTGGTGGTTTCAGATCCGGTAGCATAGAGGTGCTCCGGTCGGATACGGTGGTATGGTGGCAGTGGTTAGATCAGTCAGATCATGTGGTGGTGATGATTTTTTTTTAAGGATGATAATTATAGTAAGTGGAGTTTGGTAATTTCCAAACGAGTGGTGTTTCAATACTGGTTAATTATGTTAGGGTGCGTTTGGTTCACAAATGGTATTAGGATTTGGGAATTGTTTGAAAGATTGGGGAAAGGTTTGAGAAAAAAATATAGATTTTGAATTAAATGAAGAGAGAGAAAATAAATGATTAAAATTATTTTATTTTAAGAGTTATTTAATAAAATAATTAAAAAAAAATCATAATGATATTTTTTTTTTATTAATTTATTTAAGTATGATGTGTGTATATAAATTATACTAGGGCATACATTGAACTGGAATCGGCCAAAGACACCATAATTTAATGGAATCATATTTTTATGGGCTGACCCACTTTAATTCCTTTCCTTGGTTTATCAAACAATTGATATTGACAATCAAAGTATTACTTGAATGCAAAAAGGGGCAACCAAACGGGCCCTTATATACTTTGCTCTTATTTGTATATTTTTGTTAGCTATTGATATCCATATGTACCTTGGCTAACATAGAGTTCTTATATTTTCATATTGTTTCATCATTGGTTTCAATTTTTGATATTCATTTGTCTGTTTGATTTGTGTATGTGTTTTTTATTTGTGTTTGTGTTTTTTATTTGTGTTTATGTTTCGGGTTTATGATTTGGTTTTAACTGAAATTGGTAGAAAAAGAACATAAAATGACATAAATACCCTTACTTAACTGCCACATGTCCAAGTTAACGACACAAAATTTGCACCGTTCGTCCTCGTGGATGTATATTGGTTAATTTTTACTAACGGAGTGATGTATATGTTGCAACTTTTTCGAGAGGGATGTATGGTGCGAAATGGGTTAAACCACAGGGATGTATTTTGGAGTTTACTATATAAAAAAATATGTATATAAATGAGTTTTTGGGGTAATAAAAAGGAAACGTTTAGTTCATTAAATCAAATATTTTATTTAAGGGGTTTTTGCATATATATCCTTCCGAAAATGCATAATTGCATATATATCTAAAGCATGCTTAAAAACCATTGTACTATGTGCATCAAAAACTTGTACAAATGATATATATGCAATTATTCACTTTGGGAGGGATATATATGCAATTCTGCCTTTATTTTTAACTATAGTACTTATGTTTTAAAATAATTGTCGTGTTTTGAATTTTTGAAGGTTTTTTTTTTTTTTTTTTTTTTTTTTTTTTTTTTTTTATTTATTTATTTAATCAACTTTGCCTTTAAGTATTTTTGTTTATGTTATATAATACTTGATGAAAATTATATTAATGAAATTACATTTAAAACCTAATACATTCATATATTTTGCATCAAGTATTATATCACACAAAAAACTAGTGAAGGTTAAAGTCGAAAAAAGAAAACTTCAAAAAGTCAAAACTTGACAATTATTTTAGGAGGGAAGGAGTAATTTTCTTCTTTGTATTTTATGATTTGAAAGGCAGGGCCGTCTCTAAGTATTTATGGACCTAGGCCGAGAAAAAAAAAGAGCCCGGAGGCTAGGTGCAACAAATTATATAGTATAAACTAAAATATAAAAACGATATGTAAGTGGGCTTTTTTATGTGGGTTAAGTTATATGGTTTAATTTTTGGATGATTGTTAAGATTTATAATGGGCTTAGCTAATTACATATACAATTTTTATATATATACATTAAAAAAATTAAAAATCGGGCTCTCTAAAAAATCGAGCCTCGGCCGGTCGCCCACTTCGTCCCACCCCTAGACCGGTCCTCCCCTAGACCGGCCCTGTTGAAAGGAAAAAAATAAGTTTACTAAATGACCTTGTGACATACCTTAGCACATTTTTGCCTTTAAGCTAATATAGGACTTAAATATAGTGGGCACTTATTCAGTGTCTATATGACATGAAGAGCTTATAATTCTTGAATCTTATAATTTTTATACATTTAATGCATATGTTATATAAAATGTTTTATAAATTGTTAAAGTTAATACTATAATAAATGTAGGTTTAAAATATCAAAAAGTCTTCAAATATTTGACGTGTCATTTTATAAAAATTTTCAAAAAATTTATCATAACGTATGCTCTTAATCTAACGAATTATTTTCAGTCAATAATGGAAAAAGCTACGACGGTCCAAAAATTTAAAAACCATAATGTACTATTAATGATCTTCCAAAACCATAGTGACTTACTTGTATCTTTGAACTTAATCCCCAAAGTAACATCTAAAAATACAGTGAAAATCATAATCAAAACTAAACTTCGATAAAAACTAGAATTCAAAAGAGATGTTACAAGCATTCTCCGCCACTCACGTGATCATTCCTTCGTCACGTGCCGCAGTCAACCTTCATTTCCCGTCATCAAATGCTCACTTTTTCCCGGTAGCTAACAACCGGCAGTTACGGTCAATCACTACGGCTGTTAAAAGCAGTAATAATAATGTTTCATTTGATCTTAAAGGTGGCAAAGGGTAATTTTTTTATTACCCATTATTGAATTATATTGATTTTAGTTTATGTTTGATATAAATTGTTAACATTATTATTGGTCATTATAATCTAGCGGGTTCACAGGAACCGGGTGGATGTTTGTCGCCCAGTGTAAATTTTCGTTAAAAATCACGATTTTTCCGAAATGAACCTTGTCCGAATTTTTTTGTCACTAATATGACAAAAGAAATGCATGTCTTTTTAATTTGTTTATTACTCCTTAGTTTTTATTAGTTTTAATCAAACTGTACATTTTAGTTTATTTTTACTGTATTTCATTTATATTCGTAAAAAAATTATGCACCTGGTGACCGACTGTATTGGGTCCACCCATGGTTATAGGTTATGATTGATGTTATTTAAGTCAACTAAGTCAGCCCCCAATTTTAGTTTATAGATTTGGTTGATTAGTACTAATTAGTTGAATTTTGTTATAAAGTTTAGGGGTTCTTTGTGTAAGCTTATTAGAAACTAGTAAAAGGATGAGTTTTTCAGTATTTGGGTTACCCGGTTGGGACGATTCTCTGATTTAGATGTAGACGGTCTAACTCAGGTATCCCCGTGACTGTTTTAGACCTTTTCCCTGGCCACCAAAATGTGTACGTTGTAAGGTTTGAACCCTAGACCTCTTGTGAGGAGGTTACGTGGCTTATCACTAGGCCATCTGGTGGTGGTTGTGTAAGCTTATTAGGAAATTTTGATAAGCTTATAAGTACAATTTTTTGGGCGTATAAGGTTATTCAATTGAGCTAATGAACTTTATAAGCTCATAAGCTCAAGTGTACAAGCTCATAAGCCCAAAAAAATGAGCTTATGAGCTTATCAAGTAATAAGCTCATAAGCTTAAACAAACTCCCCTTTAATGTTATCTGAAATTTACAAGTCTAAGTTTTATAAATGATGTGAAGTTATACGCTGAGAAAACTAGAAAAGTAATGATGTTTGACTTTTGACTTTTGACTTTTTAGGGGTCTGTTTTTGTGAATTTGGCTTCAAATTTTGACATGAAATTTGTTGCATATCCAATACTATAAGATATTTCATTGTGGTACTTATAACAAAGGTTTGTATGGTATGAATTTTCTTGGTTTTATAGCAAAACTAAAACCCATTTTTTGAAGTTAAATGGTACTTTCTTTGACCCTGGAAAGTCAAAATGAAGCTCTTTTGTGCTAGGAAATTGTTAGTCTGAATAATCTGTTCAACTGGTGGTAGACTAATTACATTTTTCTGGTCTTGATGTTTGGCAGAATGAGTGGATTTCATGAAATTGAACTTAGCGTTCGAGATTATGAATTGGATCAGTACGGAGTTGTGAACAATGCTGTATTTGCAAATTATTGTCAACATGGTGAGTCTTTTTAATGTGCATAATTCGTTTAGTTATTTGGTTTGATCACAAGCTACTATCGAATAATGTGATATAAGAAACGCGGGTAGACGAAAGATTATTTTAGTGTCGTTTGGTTGGTACAGCAATCAGACTAAGCTTATGAAACTTGTTGATTTCAGCATGTGGTTAATTTCATTTCATGTCTCCTAAGGATGTATTTTAATTTTTTATTCAACAGCACGTCATCAACTTATGGAAAAGATTGGCTTAAGTATTGATCCAATTGCTCAAAGTGGTAACGCTGTAGCATTGTCTGAATTATCGCTTAAATATCTTGCACCTCTAAGAGTATGCTTTTAACTCCACTTGACTTCATTTTTAACCTCCCGCTATATAATTCTTAACTTCCTGTAGCTCTTCCGTTTAAAAAAATACACATTGTTTTTACACACACACAAAAATAGAAGAAGCCATAATTATGTTTGAATGGAATTGGGCAAATTTTAGTGTTCTTTATATCTTTCAAATGATGGTTCCAAAAGTAAATAACTCATATAAACTTAGGAATTAGTCGCCAGTTTGTATATGAGTTGGGATCACTGTATGATACTAATTGCATATATGTTCATGGTATTTTGTCCAAAACAGATTAGTGACAAATTTATTGTGAGAGTGAGGATATCAAACACATCAGCTGCTCGTATATTCTTTGAACACTTTATCATCAAGATCCCAAATGAAGAGGTTATATATATATCTATAAGTTTCTTCCTTAAGCATGCATTTCTTGTTGCGACGATAGTAAAAGACAGAAAATCCCTTCATGGGTTCCTGTTATATAATTATGTGTTGACTGCTGAATCTTGTAAATTTATGTTTTCTTTTGGTGTAGCCTATTTTGGAGGCACTGGCGACTGTAGTTTGGCTTGACAAAAACTATCGTCCGGTTCGTATTCCATCAGAGGTGAGATCCAGACTTGTTCAGTATCTACGTCATGAGGATTCCAATTGATGTTCATCATATTACCATTTTGGGGGCTGAGATGAAAAATTGAGGTGTTTTTGCATAAGTACTATTCAGCATGTAACTAAAAGTAAGCTTAGCCCCCTATTCTCAATTGAGCTGTTATATAGTTATGATCTATTTCGGTTTTAGTATTGTTGTATCATATCATTTGTTCTTGCAAGGTTGAAATTGTTAGATTTGGAGTGATCCAAAACCATATTAACAAACGAGATACTGAATCATGATGATAAGATCATCGAGTTATAGTGGCTTTTATAGCCCCCACGCCTCAGCACCCTATGTCATTGGGGTTGCACCCTTTGTGGATGTCTCATTTCAGACAAAATATTAAGAATTCAAGATTCCATGTTTATAGTTGATGATGAAATTCGCAACTTAGGTTCTCATATTATAAAATAAAATGTGAGTTGTACTACTTGTATATAATCAGTATACTTTTAGATCTAAATATTTTCCTTTACTTAAACAACAGAACTGCAAAAGATTGGTGTTAGGCATCTGTAAATTATTTCCTTTACTTAAAACAACAACAAAATACACAAACGACAAATAAATAAGAAAAATCATCAAGAACACAATATATAACACGGTTTAGAGTATTGGGTACCCTGGAGCCATGGCTCAAAATTTCTTGCCACATCAACAAAAATCCCCATGGCACCAGAAATCCCAAGGCACCACATTCTGAGCGGTACCCACGGCACCAGAAAATGTGGTGCTGTCGTCCACATTTTTTTTTTTTTTTTACATAAAATAAAACATACACAATATTAACTAAAATAAACTTTATTAATTAAAAAAAAAGCACACACATTACAAACACACAATTAATGTTATAAATAATAAAAATACATTAAACGTCAAATACAAATTACATTAAACTATGATAGTACTACAAATTACAAACACACAATTAGTAAAAGTTGGTCGCGGTTTTTATGCATAATTTAGCTACAAGGATATGATTCTCACAAACATTAAACTACTTTCACATGTTGTATGTACCGTACGTATAGTACTACTAAATTTTAAATAAATGCCACTAATCACATAAACCAACTTTTTCATGTATGACCCATCCACATATTGTAGGGGTGAGCATCGGGCCCGTCCCGTCCCGACTCCCGATTTCGCCGGAAAACCAAACCGACTCCCGACCCGAATACAGTCGGTTCGGTATTGGGACAGTCCCGACAGCTTGGGATCGGTCAGATTTCTCGGTTTTCTTTGTTGTTTTTCGGTTTCCATCCCGTCCCGACCTGATACCGACAATCCCGACTCCCGATTTCGCTAGAAAACCAAACCGACTCCCGACCCGAGTGTGCTCGGTTCGGTATCGGGACGGCCGGGACTGGTCGAAAACGGGACGGTTATCGGGTGTCGGTCGGGATTGCTCAGCCTTGACATATTGTAACTACCACGTTTGAAAAAGAACAAGAATTAATATTATGGATACCCGCGCTAACCCATCCCCACTATTCTACACTTTCACTGTTCCCTAGCTATCTTCCTCCATATTTATTTCCACACTTTCACAGTTGCCTAGCTATCTTCCTCCATATTTCCGATCAAGCAAACCCACCGGAAAAATAAAATATTTTACATTAAAGCACTCTTTAATTGTTGTCCGGCTGAAAAGACGAGGGCACTCAGATTTTATGGGTGAGGGCACTGGACAATTTTCCCATAATTATCACTGGCCGCTGTCACTTTGCTCTTTTCATCAAAGGTATAATCTTCAACACTTTGCTTAGGCTATTTTCTTCTCCACATGCTTCGAATTTAACACAAAAAAAAAATAAAAAAATAAAAAAATAAAAAAAAATCTATGGCGTGGGCTGGTGGCTACGGCGCCAGCCACCATGGCGCGACCGGCGGTACCGTGCGCCGTCGGCCATGGTTGGCTGGTGGCCATGGCTTGAGCCGTCAGCCAAGGGTACCCTTTGCTCTTAGATGTTTGGGTTGATAGATCATAGACGTACGTGCATATGCAGTAAGTTCTCTCTTTTATGTTATCAATTGAAAGTAAAAAGTGTTACATAAGTGGAGTGAAATTTAGAATATGACGGGGTTAGCATAAACACAACTCCTAACACCTCATGGGTCTCAACATTTTTTTTTTCTGACTCGACATTGCGAGCCGACTAATCCCAGAGAAACTACCCTCTTGGATAGTCCGGAGTTATCGCAGGTGAACCTTCGTGGCCACATGGGGATTAATTTTCTCCCAAAGGTTTGAACCTGTGACATCTAGGGACTTTAACCACTTAGGAGACCAAATCCAAACCACTGGGTCACCCCATGTGGTTCTCATAAGTCTCACTTTCAAAATTGTTTAAAAGTATATTGGGTCCAACGGGTTTCTTACACTAACATCAATGTACAAATTATTACTTTTTTTTAATAAATATATCTAGACCCGTTTGGGTCTAGATTGCTGGGTGTGAGAATATCTATAACCATGAAACACTACCTATTGTGGGAATGTACAAGCTGTGTGTGTTTCATAATGAAATGGTGGGGCCGGGTGAGTGATTATCATTCGTGTTTTCGGACACAACAAAGGTCGACAAAAGGTAACTATTAGGTCGACAAAGGTCCGGTGATATTTTGTTTAAATCCGTAAAAAAGAGGGTGTTAACAATTTGAACAAGTAAATGAGTCACGACTCACAGCTCACAAGGCTGACTTTGCCTAGTGGTGTGACTATTAAACCGCCAAGAATTAGATACTAGACACATACCGAACCTTCTTGTGCACATAATAAAAAAGTACTACCACCGATCACAAAACAAACTCGATCATTTTGATCACGTAAAATGGAGAATCAGAAGAAGGTGATGGTAGCAATCGATGAAAGCGAATACAGTCGTTATGCACTTGAGTGGGCTCTTCAAAACCTTCACGAATCCATAGCTAATAAGGAACTCATCGTTTTTACTGCACAACCATTATCTGATTACGCATATATTCATGCATCAAATTATGGTTCTACTCGTACGTTACGTTTCGATTCTTACTTTGTTTGTTTTAATGCTTTAGTTTCATGTTATAATTGTCTGAAAAGCTTCTAAAACTTTTGTCTCTAGAAAAACGTTTGAAAGTTAACAAACATGTTTTGATGCAATTTTTAAGAAAATTGGAAAAGATAAAGAGGTATATAGGAAATTCGTTGTAAGAACGTAAAAATAAAAAACTTTACAGGGGCAACATTAGCAGCTATCACAAAATCCGTTAGTAAATGTTCTTTTTACAGATGTAATTACACCAGGGCCATCCGCATCTCTTCCGGTATTTATGCGTAACTAGCACACAAATGCACCTGTTTTACTTAAAATGGTAGTTCTTTGATTAGTTTTGTGTTCAATCCACTCCTTTGTAAGTGTATGTAAAGCGGATACGACAAAGTATACTAATGTGTGGTTCGTGTTTTGCAGCTCCGGAGCTGATCAGAAATATTCAAGAAAATCAGAAAAAAGTTGCTCTAAGTCTGTTGGAACAGGCCCAGGATCTATGCAGCAAATATGGGGTACTACCCATTACTTAACAAGTTATAGATGCTCAAGATGTTTACACTAATGACTGATGTATCTTTATTTTAAAATTCATTTAACTACACAGATAACTGCAAAGACAATGACGGAAACAGGGGATCCTAAAGAGCTCATATGTGACACCGTTGAAAAGTCAAATGTCCAGCTTCTTGTGTTGGGTAGCCATAGTCGTGGCGCTATCTCGAGGTTTGTTCTGTTTCTTGATCATGTTTTATTGAGACCAAAATTATATTCTTTGCCAATGAAGTAATTTGGTTGGTACTTGAAACAGGGTTTTTCTTGGTAGCGTTAGCAATCACTGTGTTCAAAACGTGAAATGCCCGGTTCTTGTGGTAAAGAAACCTGCCTAAACAAATCAAATATAGTCATGTTCTCTTTGGAGTGTTGTGATCATCTTGTTCTAGTGTTCTACTTTTGCAACTTTTCCTTATATGCTTTGTATATATAATAATTACAAAAATCCTCATGTAATCGAAAATTCGAAATAAACTTTGCTGTGCCGTGGTCATGGTACTAGAGTTTGTTACAACTGTCTTATATAGTAGTATCTTTCGATGATGATGGCATAGCAATTGTTGCATATAACTATTTGTGTCTTTTGACGTCTATTCTTTACTGAATCTTGGATGATAGTGTAAAAATCACAGCTTCATTACTTTGGATCGGCTTTGTTTTATAATTACAGTTATGGAACTTAAAGTATCCCGATAAAACAATAGTTGACCAGTCAAGCTGATCCGACTCGCTCTTATCACAATGAAACAAAACACGAAGGATCAGATGTCACTCCCGGTTGGTTACATGTATGGACAGTCTTAGCCTCTTTGAATCCCTTACAAATGGCAACAAATTTTAGAAGCCTAGAGCACAAAAGACAATCTTAACTGTTTGCCCAAGTTAATAAATACTGTACGTCCTTAATGTAGCATTTGGTCCGTCATAAGATCTTAGAAATGAATAGAGAGAGAGAGTTTGTGTTTGTGCAGATGGCAGAGAATAGCATGTAGGATAAGGTGATGCTAGTGAGTATAGCCAGTACACTCACTTAGCCCTCAAAACGCTTGGATCTACCTTTGTAGATCCGGAGCTTCTTATTTACACCGTCCGGATCGGACGCTCGTTGATATCAGCTGTATGCACCTTCTTGGGGAAGTAAGTGGTAGACACAAGACTTTGTCACAACGTATGCACTTTTTAATAAAGTTTTATCAAGGTATGCACTTGGTATTAAACTCTAAAATATGTAAAGAAAATTTTAGTTTTTATACTAGTGATGACGCTCTTTTAGGCATGCACGTGCATACTCCTCGCCTCAAGTATGTCCGCCGTAGACGTAAGAGAGACTCTTTATAATTGAATAAGGTTGTTTCCATAATATACCAAGTAGGGTTGAGCAACGGGTCAAACCCAACCCGAACCAACCAAAACCGACCCGGGCCGAAAACCGAATAAGGGTAAAACGTGAACCGAGAACCGAACCGAGTAAAAGCTATCAAAATCAAAACCGAACCAAATAAGGTTGGTTCGAGTCGGGTCGGTTTAGCTATTTCAAACAAAATAAGCATGTTTTGACCTGAACCGAACCGAACGAGTAAAACTGAAATAATTATTCAAAAACGAAAAGAAAACCGAACCGAATAAGGTTGGTTCGGTTCGGACCGACTTCGGCCGGTTTGTCTGTTCGGATCGGTTTTCGGGTGATTTTGTTCAGCGTATTTTTTCACTTGTATTTGTGCTTATTTATGTACATGTGGGTTGTTAATAGATAATTTTGTCTCTAGTTTGGGTGATTTTGAAACCCGTATTACCTTTATTACATAAAAGCTTTATGTTCTTAGAAGTCTTTGCGAGAGCCAAGTATTTGTGATACGAATGGTTCGCGTGTAAAAAGAAATAATATAATGGCCAGAAATCTAAAATGAGACAAATGAAAATACGCGCTAGCTAGTATTTTATGGGAAAAAACACCTTACCAAATACTACGTACGCATGAGAAATTGAGAATCTAGTTCAAAAAAAGAAAGAAAATAAAAACAATAAGATACGCATGATGTTGGTGTATATGTGATTCGGTTCAATTATAGTCCAAGGAATTGCAAAAGAATTATGCAAAACCCGAGTCGTTTGTCCCGTCGAAGGTCGAATAGAATTTGTGTTCCCGGGACGTGATTCGTGTAGTGAATGAGAATAAGAGAGTGATTGATTGGTGATTTTATACTACGAATAATGAAATTATAAAAGAAATCAACTAATTAAAGCTAATGAAACAATTAAACTAAGCATACGAACTTAAAAACGAAAATTTGAATTTAAAAACGTTACGCGACGAATTTTAAAACGTAATTAAAAAGTGATTTTCTAAAATTTAAAACCTAAAAATATAAAAATAATTTTCCTAAATTAAAACTGATAAAAGAAAATTTTCGAAAAAAGAAAAATATTTTTTTGACTTTTTAATAATTTTTTATGAATTAAAAACTAATTAAAATTATTTAAATGATTTAAAAATAGTAAAACTAATTGGAAAAATCTGAAAATTTTTGAGTAATTTTAATTTTTAATAAGAAATTTAAGAAAAATTAATTCAGAAACTGATTATGTCTAAATAAGCCAAATGGTGAAATAAGCACTTGGTAAAAAGCTAAAATTAAGCAAACATAAGCCAAAAATTATCAAAAGCTCTAATCTAATGCATTACACTACTGGAAGCTTAAAGGAACTGAAAAGGATGAAATGAGTACACACAATAAGCAGATTATAAGCTGAACAGATTAATGACAAAAGCAGATTTAACATGGTTTTCTACTCAACTTGCAGCCATCAAATAAGCAGTCTAAAAAGCTCTAAATCTGAAACCTAAGGGGGCAAAATAAAGCCAATACTATGAGCTACACAAAAACACAAAAAGCCCTAAAATCTACAAGCCAATTGAATACTAAATAAGCCCTAGATCAGCTGGATTAAGTAACTAAAAACTGTTGCAGCAGATAAGCAGGAAAAGTGCAGCTATGCAGAAGCAAAATAAGCTGTTCGAAGAGCTGAAAATCCAAACCCTAGATTATAAACTTTTAAATCACTATTTGAACTATCTATAACCCAAATATCAGGACCTAAGATTAATCAAAGAAGCCACAAAGAAGCCAAGATCAGCAGCCAAAATCTGGTTTCTGCACTAAAGTATTGAAGCAGCAGAGTGGAGTTTTTGGCGCAAACCTTTCCAATCCTAACCAGACTTTGCAAATACACTCAAATGCCTACTAACTACTTGAAAATCCAAATAAAACCTCAAAGCAAGATCAGCTTATTGCTAAGCTTATTATGGACAGTTAAGAACTAAAGACTAAAGTACCTTATGCAGATTATCTAAGTGCCCTATCTGCTGATGATAAGGGCTGATCTACCCTAAAATAAGCTAAACCAGATTCATAGATATGACAGATGAAAAGTTCCTCAGATTATACCCATTTTTAACCCATAAACTGATTTCAACCAAACACACCTATATAATCTGATTTTTCAATTTAAATTCCAATGAACCCTTAAAAGCTGTAAAAACAGAATAAATGAAAAACACTAGACTAGTTTTGATCCAGAAAATAAGTTTCTAAAAACAAATAAGTATAACAAGCTGTTTTGACTTTTATTTTGACTTTAGGCTTATAACAAATAGAAATGAAAAACAAGCTGAGTCTTTAACTTTAATTAACATCAAATACCATGACAAAATTAGATTAAGCAGAAAACTTTAAAATAAGCACTTAAATCAGATTAAGCAGATGAACCGTAAAATTTGACTAAACTTGTCTTTAATTAAAACTTAAAAACATGAGTACAAACTGATGACTGAAATGTAAATTACAACTTTAAATAAAAATTACACTACGAAAAACATTAAATAACAAGAAATTAAAAGTGGTAACAATTTTTTAAAAACATAAAAATTGGACAAAAATTGACTGTGAAGAGGAGAGCTCTATTTATAGGCTTCAGGGGAACCTTCTGGGCCTTCCAGCTCATCAATCCGTGTGCTCCTCAGCTCTTTATCAACCCTTAGATCACCCTTGCTCCTTACGTTTCAATCTTGGCCCTAGGATCAAGATAGTGACACGGCTTGACCAATCAGTGAGTCCCACGTGTCCCTGGCACTGTCAGGACCTTCCAGAACTTTTTAATCATTGGGTAATCATTTTAGTACGAGGTTAATTTGATGGGGTGGTAACTAGGGTTCATAGCTGGTAAATATTTGGGGATAAATATTTTGGCGCGCGTGCTTAGAGTGTGAGAGGGAGAGTGGATTTTTTTTATTTTATTTTGATTTGGTTTATTAGATTGACCGGTTTTGGAAGGTATGGATCGAGTTTCATTTTAAGTTGGGCTGGGTAAGTAGGATGTGGGTGGTTTGGGCTTAAGTTTTAAGAGTTGGGTTGGGTTTATTAGTTAAGGGTTTGTTTAGATCCGGGTTTAAGGGTTTAAAAAGGTTAAGGGTTATTGATTTAAGGGACTAAATGTGTAATTTCTGGATTTTTGAGGGACCAATGCTGCCATTATTTAAAAGATAATCCAAGGGCTGAAATTGACAATCTCTGAAAATATGAGGACCTCTGTTGACTTTTTGACCAAATCTTCTTTCCCGGTTCCGGTTCTGAGCCTTTTCCGTATCCCGTGCTCGATTTCCCGGTTTTCTGTGTCCTTTTGTCATTTTTCCTCGATATCCGTCCCTGCACATACAAAAACGCAAAAACACAATATCTTTTGGCATTTTGGTCGGGTTTTTGGTTATTTTGGTCTGGTTTTGGTCAAGAAAAGGTATGTGAATAAGCACATACCAATATGTCCGGACGTCATGCTCGTCCGGACGATACATACTTGGTCCGGACGAGACCCTCGGATCCGGATGCCACATTCTGTCCGGATTTATGTTAAACGTTCGGCCATCCTTCCGACAGAACTGCCGCCATGCGTATTGAGTAGTCCCATCAAGCTGTCACTTCCTCAGATTTTGCGGGATTATGTCCACCACGTGATCTGACATCTACCTGCTAGGTCAGACATAGGTCAACGCACAAGTTTCAAGGTAAACAGGTACAGTAGATGTGGGTAGTATAAATACCCACACCTCATTTGCAATAGAGATAATTTGACACCTACTACTGTTACTCTCATATCACTATTCATATTACCCGATACTCATTCTCACGCTGGAGGTTGGTCCTGGGATAAAACCCGGGGCGAGCCTAACGCGTGTTCTTCTTGTGTGTAGGAACAAGCAAAGTCCGAAGGAATCCATCCGAAGGACGAAACATAGAAGTGGGACCTGCCTGCAAGGTTTTACTTCAACAAATTGGCGCCATCCGTGGGACCCGCTATTCAATCTACCAGAGCGTTGAAATGGCCGGTCCTTCCTCTCACTTCCCAAACGAAACCGATAACAATCAGAACCAACGACTGAAAAAACCGAAACGCCTTAAAAATCCGAAACGGTCGGCATGGTAAGAAGCCAACCGGAAAATAGAAAGAGAAGGTACGGGGGGAATGATGAGGAATGGATGAACGTTCCGATAGTTTTCCCCCCGGTCGCGACCGGTGATCTGTCGGAGGAACCACTCATCGTCGAAGGTGACATAGAGGGGTATTTAGTCCGAAGAATATACATCGATGAAGGATCCTCCGTGAACGTAATGTATGAGCATTGTTTCAATAACCTCTGCTCGGACATAAGGGCAAGGCTCAAAGAAACAAGCACTTCTCTAGTGGGATTCTCCGGAGAGACAAGCAGGCCGTTGGGCAAAATCGAATTAGATGTGTGTTTCAGCAGCCACGGTATGTTGCGAAAAACAACTATGAAATTTTGTGTGATACAGTCCCCATCCCCCTATAATGTGATACTGGGCCGAACCGGTCTTAAGGAGTTAAGGGCAATCCCGTCGACAATTCATTCGATGGTCAAGTTCCCCACACCGAAAGGAGTGGCGACATTGGTCGCACGATCGGCTATGGTGCTAGAATGCAGGCGACTGGAAAAGAAACAAATAATGGAGGTGCCTCGAGAGGCGGAAATTGTCAAATCGGAAGTGGGTAGGACTGAGGAAATCCTAGTGAACCCCGCACATCCGGAACAACTGGTCACCATAGGAACGGGGTTTTCGAGGGAATGCCGGAAACATCTAGTCGAGCTGTTGAGAAAGAATAAGGATGTGTTCGCGTGGTAACCTTCGGATATGACCGGAGTTCCACGACGGCTGATCAAGCACCACCTGAATGTCAACGTTGACGACACGCCGGTAGCTCAGAAGAAGCGCAACTTATCCGAAGAAAAGAATCAAGTGGTACTAAAGGAGGTGGATGAATGGTTGAGAGCAGGAATCGTTCGGCCAGTTCGCTATCCCACGTGGATCTCCAACCTAGTGCTAGTGAAAAAGAGCGATGGAAATTGGCGAATGTGTATTGATTTCAAAAACTTAAACTTCTCATGTCCGAAGGATTACTATCCGCTTCCGGAAATTGATTGGAAGATCGAGTCGGTAATGGGGTTCAGGTACAAATGTTTTCTAGACGCATACAAGGGCTACCACCAGGTCCAAATGGCCGAAGAAGACGAAGAAAAGACGGCGTTCTATACGGAACAAGGAACGTACTGCTATACCAAAATGCCATTCGGCTTAAAGAATGCCGGAGCCACTTACCAACGTCTCGTCGATTCGGCGTTCCGGGGTCAGATTGGTAGGAACCTGGAAGCCTATGTGGACGATATGGTGATCAAAAGCAAAGGAGAAAAGGAAATGTTAGCAGATATCGCTGAAACCTTCTACAACCTGCGAAAAATTAACATGAAGTTAAATCCGAAGAAATGCTCCTTCGGCGTCGAAGAAGGAAAAATTTTAGGCTACATGGTAACCTCCGAGGGTATTCGGGTAAACCCAAGTAAAACAAAAGTCATCGCACAAATGAAATCCCCGTCGACTTTGAAAGAAATGCAGAGCCTAAGTGGCAAATTGGCCGCTCTAAACAGGTTTCTAGCAAAATCTGCCGAGAGGTCCCTTCCATTCTTTGAAACTCTGAAAAACATTACGAAAGAAAACAAGGACGAATATAGGTGGACCGATAAGGCTGAAGAGGCATTCCAGTCACTCAAGAAGCTCATCTTAGATCTCTCATCCCTATCAACACCTAAAACAAAAGAAACCTTATATGTGTACCTGGCAGCGGCAAAAGAGGCAATCAGTGCGGTCCTACTAACCGAGAGGGACGGGAAGCAGTCTCCTATTCACTATGTAAGCCGAACCTTACAAGAAGCTGAAAAGAACTACTCTCCGGTCGAAAAACTGGCGCTGTCGCTGTTACACATGTCAAGAAGATTAAGAAGGTATTTTGAGGCCCATCCCATCCGAGTGATAACGGATCAACCAATAAAGCAAATTCTAAGTAAGCCAGAGTCCTCCGGAAGGTTGACAAAATTTTCCATAGAGTTAGGAGCCTATAACATCACCTACGTACCAAGGAACGCAGTTAAGGGGCAAGTCCTCGCAGACTTCATATCGGAATTCCCCGTCGGAATGGAAGAGTCGCATCCGAAAAAACAAGGAAAAGGAGTCCACGACATCTCCAATCTGGAGAACTGGATACTCTACACAGATGGTGCGTCAAGCAGTAAGGGTTCCGGAGCGGGTCTCGTGTTGATCGGACCCTGTCAGACCGAACACACTTACGCTCTCCGTTTGAACTTCAAAAGTACCAACAACGAAGCAGAATATGAGGCGCTCCTCGCCGGTCTGCGGCTCGCCAAAAAGATGATGGTGGAATACCTAGAGGTCCGAGTGGACTCAAAGTTGGTAGCAAGTCAGATTAATGGGGACTTTGTAGCGACCAAGGAAAGTATGATCCGATACTTGGCAAAGGCGAAAGAATACATCGGCGGTTTCAAAAAGTTCAAAATCTGTAACATACCAAGAACACAAAATCAAAAGGCGGACGTTTTGAGCAAACTAGCCTCAGTAGCTTTTAATCATCTGACCAAGGAAATTCTGGTCGAAGTATTGGAAAAGCCGTCAACCGAAGAGAAACAGGTCGGAGCAATTGTAGAAGAAGAAGAGGATAACTGGATGACACCAATCATCCGATGTCTGAAAGAAGGGGTGTGGCCTGATGACCCCAATGAAGCAAGGGCACTACGGATGAAGATCCCTCAGTATACAATGGAAGGAGATGTGTTGTTCAAAAAATCATACCTCAGTCCGATGCTAAGATGCGTCGGCCCTCTCCAAGCAAACTACGTCATACGAGAGGTACACGAGGGGGCATGTGGGATGCACCCCGGTCCAAGGTCGGTCGTAGCCAAACTAATGCGGCAAGGCTATTACTGGCCAACCATGCACAGAGACGCAAGGGAGGAAATCAACAAATGCGATTCCTGTCAGATCCACGCTCCGGTTCCGAAGCTACCTAAAACTATTATGACATCTATCATGGCACCGTGGCCTTTTTACCAATGGGGAATGGACGTACTGGGCCCCCTACCGGAGGCTCAAGGGAAAGTAAAGTTTGTCATTGTGGCTGTTAGGGGTGTTCATGGATCGGGTAATATCCGCAGTAACCGAAAACTGAAACCGAACCGAACCGAAAATAACCGAACCGAATTCTTAACCGAACCGAAATGGTAAAAACCGAACCGAACCGAACATTTTAATCGGTTTATGGTTCGGTTATGGGTTTAGCATATTGACAACCGAACTGAACCGAAAACCGAATTATAATTAATATTTAATATTTAATATTTTTTATATATTAATTAAAAAAATATAACTTGACTAACCCTAGGTCCTATGATGTTAGGGTATTTTGTGTTCAATAGATGTTAAAACTTGTCTAGGTATGTCGTTTTGCATATATTTTGGCATACCGTCATGGGGTCATGTGCTATGATTAGTTATTTCTTAGGAAAGTTTATGTATCTGGATGATGTATGTTCTATTCTCTAGGTTTAATCATTTGACATACATATCAATATGTGTATGCAAGACTGTTATGGTTCAATATTAGAGCAAATATAAATGTTGTTCAATATTCAAGTACAAAATTTTGGTTTTCGGTTATGACTCAAAAAAAATTTTTAACCGAACAACCCGAACCGAATAAACCAATTAACCGAGAACCGAACCGATGAACACTCATAGTGGCTGTCGATTACTTCACAAAATGGATCGAGGCGAAGCCCCTCGCCAAAACCACCGGCAAAGACGTAAAGAAATTTGTGTGGGAGAATATCGTTTGTAGGTTCGGACTCCCGGGCATTATAGTCACGGACAACGGAACAAATTTCGTCAAAGACCCGTTCAAAAGCTGGTGTGAGAAGTTGAAAATTAAGCAGATTAACACAGCGGTGGCTCATGCTCAAGCAAATGGACTAGTCGAAAGGGCCAACAAAAGCCTCATGCACGGTATCAAAACCCGCCTAGGAAGAGAAAGAGCCGGATGGGTGGATGAGTTACCGAACGTCCTATGGGCCTTCCGGACATCACTCAAAACAAGTAACGGGGAAACCCCCTTCAGCCTCACGTACGGTAGCGAGGCGGTTATTCCGGCCGAAATTGGAATGCCCACACACCGCACCATGCTTTACAACCCGGAAGACAATGAAGAACAACAGCGTCTAAACCTTGATTTGTTACAAGAAAGACGAGAGATGGCAGCTATTCGGGAGGCCAAGTATAAAACCAAAGTCGAACAGTATTACAACCAAAGGGTCCGCCCGGTATCTTTCAAAGTAGGAGATTTCGTGTACCGAAGAAATGAGGCCAGCCAAGTCGAAAACCAAGAAAAGTTGGGACCTAATTGGGAAGGCCCATACCGGGTCGTCGAGGCCTACGACAACGGCTCATACAAGCTCCACACGATGGAAGGCCGAGAGGTACCTCGGACGTGGAATGCAATGAATCTACGAAATTGTTTCTTGTAAAATCGGTACGCCGAAGTTTGCTAACATCTACATCTACAGTGTTCCAATAAATAAAAGGAACAATTTTCCGATATACAATTGTGTGGTACTCTAATGATGTGGCAATAAATTCATCGGATTGTGGAAAACACTCCCTCCCTCGTGAGCGGATCGTGAAATCACTCCGGCCAATAAATTCATCGGATTGTGGAAAACACTCCCTCCCTCGTGAGTGGATCGTGAAATCACTCCGGACAATAAATTCATCGGATTGTGGAAAACACTCCCTCCCTCGTGAGCGGATCGTGAAATCACTCCGGACAATAAATTCATCGGATTGTGGAAAACACTCCCTCACTCGTGAGCGGATCGTGAAATCACTCCGGCCAATAAATTAATCGGATTGTGGAAAACACTCCCTCCCTCGTGAGCGGATCGTGAAATCACTCCGGACAATAAATTCATCGGATTGTGGAAAACACTCCCTCACTCGTGAGCGGATCGTGAAATCACTCCGGCCAATAAATTCATCGGATTGTGGAAAACACTCCCTCCCTCGTGAGCGGATCGTGAAATCACTCCGGCCAATAAATTCATCGGATTGTGGAAAACACTCCCTCCCTCGTGAGCGGATCGTGAAATCACTCCGGCCAATAAGTCAAGCAGTTATGCAAAACAATAAACAAAATACATGTAACACTCTGGTTTTACATCATCTGGTCAACCCATAACGACGGCTCAAGCAAATAAAGTTACATTTTCGCAAAAGAGGCAACAAAAGCATAACTATATTCATCCACCCGAGGATGCAAAAAATGACATCGGCCACAAATAATAATGTACAAGTGCTTGAGCTAAAAATATTGTTCATATTACATTCATCCAAGATAAGGAACACAAAATAGAAATCAAGGGTCCCTTCCGGCAACTTCCTTCAACCCGGAAGAACTTCCGGTTTGCTGAGTCGCTGAAGCTTCAACGGCACTCGGCTTGGAAGGAGGGAGATCAGGAAAAAGGTTCATAAGGTCACCTAGTGGAAGGCGCGCGGAGTCCGCGAGCTTCTTAATATAGGGATATTGAGCCTCAAACAATTTGTTGTACTCGGCCTTCCAGATATTCGGAGCCTCCATGTTAAGTTTCTGAAACCGGGGCAAAAACTTTTCGACATCCTCTTCCCTTCGCTCATACCGAAGACCGTCCAAAAACCCAGCAGAATAAGACAAACCATAAACCCTCCCCATGCTCTTCTTGTACTCATGACTCTCAAATAACCTCCGACAAGCCGCAGGAATCAACTCTTTCACAGTATTGTGGCGAATGGACTCCGATACACTGACTTCTTCCGCCAACTCTGCTTTCTGCTCCTCCAACTGCTTAACAGCCTGATTCGACTCCTTCAACTCCCTCTCCAACTCCCTCTCCAACTCCCTAATCCTATCAGCTTGATTTCCGGCTACTTTCCTCCAGTCATCCCTTTCCTTCTGCATATCGGCCAGCTGGTCAGAAAACCCTTCCTCCCGCACCAAGGTGGCTTCCCGCTCAGCCGCCATTTGTTTCTGCAACTCTTCAAGCTCTCCCACCGCACGATCATACTTCCCAACCATAGCTATCCTCCCTTGTTCAGCAACCTGTTGACCATGCTCCAACTCCCTAGTCTGCGTGATCATTCGGGTAAACCGGCGCAACACTTCCGCCTGTGTCACAATCCCATTAGCGGACTGCACATACGAACAGCGAATTAGCCGGCTGGTGGTCATCTCCTCCAACGCAGCCTGCTCAGCGGGAGTCGCAAGATGCGACAACATCTCTTGGCATGCTCTGTAAGAATTTAACCGGACATCTTTGGTCAAAGACCACGCCGGGACAAACACTTCCCTTCCGGAAGAACCCTCATCTGCAGTAAATCAACCACAACTTAGAGTCACGAAAGAACAGTCAAAGGAACCATAAAGAAGGACTCGTATACCTCTCGCGATTGAGTTGGGTCCTTCGGATCCGGGAGAGGAATCTTCAGGGTGCACGGACAGATCTACACAAATGAGATGTATCAAAAAATAAAAAAAAATAAAAAAAAAAAAAAAGAGAAAGAAAAGGAAGGAACGCGAGATCTAACAGACATGCATTTCTTACCATGATCCGGAGGCATCTGATTCTGCGGCTGGCTCTCCTCGGTAGGTTGCCTTTCGTCTTGAGGCTGCTGACTATGACCGGTCTCATCATTCTCCCCCTCTTGATTCATAGCACCTTCTCCACCATCCACACCTTCCTCAACGTGAATCACACCTTGCACAAGAACTTCCTTAGGAGTAACCTTTAAAACACTCCCAGTCGAAGCACCCTCACCCGCGTTGCTCCCAGACTGTTTCCTTGGTTTCTTCCTCCTCTTCTCCGCAGCAGAGGACCCCTCAGCACTCCTCTTCGACCCAGCCTGTTCCACCATGCTCTTTTTTCTCTCTTTCTCCTACCTAGCGGCCAAAACACCAGAGTCCGGCCTCTCAATAGCCTTTTGAAGGGAAGTCTTTTCAGGAACGGAACTCCCTGGTACCAACGGGGCTGTTGTCCTATCCACCCTTTCACCCCCTTCCGGCAGAGGCCCACCCTTACCAACTTCGGTCGCAATCTCAATCGGAAGCTCCAAATATTCAGCCATCGTGAGCACTACAAAAAACAAGGAGGGAAGGAAAGTAAAGATCAAATGCAAGGCAGCAGGTTATATACGGTTAAGACAAAAGTATAGCATTACCCTTTCCCTCGGCATCCTTTATAACAAGCTCATACCCGGGATACTCAGAGACTTTAGATAAACCTGTCATCCATAAAAGGGCGACAGAGGGTTGCCTAAGGGGAATCACTTTCGCAGCGACCCGTCTAGCATCCCTATCAGAATAAGTCTCCGAAAAGTCATCTGTAATCTTCGAATCTCTATGCCTCCATGGCATGGCATTCGGAATAGCTCTCCGGTCTATCAAGAAAAAATGGTTCTTCCAATTCTTCAGCCCACTAAGCACCTCCGTAAAACATTTCTTAGCCCTCCGACCCGTCCGATTCTCAAATGAAAACCAATGTCCTTGCTTGCAGAGTCTATAGAAAACCCGAAATAATGGAACAGTCGGTTGTACATCTAAACTATAGCACCGGATCTCAAACATAGTTACCCTATTTAAACCTATCGGTACAAGTTGATAAATGTGTACTCGGAAATACCCTATTACCGCTAATAAGAAAGTCGAAAAGGGAATCCGTACACCCCCGGTTCTCAACTGCTGAACGTAAATACCTATTTTATGGTCCGGTAAACTATCCATCGTCATACCATCCGGCGGAAGCGTGGGACGCAGATCCGCCGGAATCCCAAACTCCCCTACCACCCTATCTAGGTCTCCTTGCGTCATTTTGGAAGTATGAATATGCATGTCGCATTTAGGGACTATCCTATCGGAGGAGGGCCTAGGCATATTACCTAACGGAGGATTATTTGAAGTGCTCATCTCTACGGTCGTCACTAAAGGGATGCCGAGGAATATATATGATAAAGCTAAGAAAACGAAACGCACCTCACAAGAACAATCGGAGATGGAAGTTGAAAATTTCCGAACGCGAGGTAAATACACACAGTAAAAAGTAAGAAAAATGAGGAAGCGTTGAGCGGTATATATATAGGGCAGACCTGGAAAGAAACGAAACGTCGAATCAGCCTGCCAGTCACTGACGTGGCAAACTCTGGGACATTGGATCTCTAGGGCAAACGGTATGCGTGGCAGACAGCTGTGTAGCATATAGTAAAAATGTTTTTTATATTCGGCCCATGGGCCTGGGGTCCAAGCAGCCCACTAGGGCCTAACAGGCTCTAATGCTCTTACCCGAACCGACACCCATGACCCGGATACATTTAAAGGACAATTGATCGCCCGAAAAACACGGAAGGACCAAAGTTGCTTAAGTATCGCACCATCGACTAAGGGCCGATGCCACAATACTGGGGGGGACATGTTGGTGTATGTGTCCGGACGACTTGCGCCGAAACCAAGAAGATAGTGTTAAAGTATTGCACCATCGATCTCCAACCGATGCCACAATACTGGGGGGACATGTTGGTGTATATGTCCGGACGTCATGCTCGTCCGGACGATACATACTTGGTCCGGACGAGACCCTCGGATCCGGACGCCACATTCTGTCCGGATTTATGTTAAACGTTCGGCCATCCTTCCGACAGAACTGCCGCCATGCGTATTGAGTAGTCCCATCAAGCCGTCACTTCCCCAGATTTTGTGGGATTATGTCCACCACGTGATCTGACATCTACCTGCTAGGTCAGACATAGGTCAACGCACAAGTTTCAAGGTAAACAGGTACAGTAGATGTGGGTAGTATAAATACCTACACCTCATTTGCAATAGAGATAATTTGCCACCTACTACTGTTACTCTCATATCACTATTCATATTACCCGATACTCATTCTCACGCTGGAGGTTGGTCCTGGGATAAAACCCGGGGCGAGCCTAACGCGTGTTCTTTTTGTGTGTAGGAACAAGCAAAGTCCGAAGGAATCCATCCGAAGGACGAAACATAGAAGTGGGACCTGCCTGCAAGGTTTTACTTCAACACATGAGAACAAATATGTTACCAAATTGACATGAAACAACACGCGACTATCAATGTGATAACAGTTACTTACTACTACTACTACTGTATTTTAGGAGTCTTTCCATTTTAAAACATAGTTGTTGAATACTTGAATGGTAAATCCAAGGCTAAATTGAGGTTTGGGCCATGGTGGTTAGTAAACAGATACACTATCAGTGTTAACAACTCAGTTTTTAGAGGTAGGATCGAAAACCGAAGTAAACCAAACCGAACTAAAACCCAACCAAATGTATAAAACAAATTTTGGTCCAAAACTGAACCAAAACAAATTGACTATTCGGTTTTCGGTTTATTTTCTTTTTGACAAAATGCAAGCTGAACTAAAAACGTACGCATCTACATTTAAGTATTTCTTATATATTTGTAATGACATGCGAAACAACAAGTGATTGTAGGTTCAAGCCTCGTTAAAGACATGTGTGAGATATACACTGTGAGATAAGTTGTGTAAAATGTTAAAAAGTTTCCGTTAAGAAGAAAACTATATTTATGTCTATAAAATTTGGTTATAACTACTGATGTACCTCTTTATTATATATTTGAGCATACATTATGTTTTAATAGACCATCCGTAATGGAGGGTCGTTATGCTTGGTCACCCAAACAATGAGCGCGTTTTCCCCACTAAGGTCGGCTCACCCGACGCGTCTACTAAGCCAAAAAGGGAGGACTCGGTCAACTGAACGACCCAGTCATGTGAGTTTATTGTGTGAGTGGACGTTTTATTAAATAGTTTTTGTGGTGTATATCTGGGTTTAAGTGGAGTATGTTTTGGTGATGACCGTGATTGTCTTATTATACTAAGTTGGTAATAAAAAAGGTTAGAAAGAGAGATAGCTAAGTTGACGCTGATGTGATAGTGGTAACCGCTGTCGTGTGTTGACCGTTACATTTAGTCTTAGTCATTACATTTGGTGTCAAAAGTTTATAAAATAAGGTAAAAACATTGAGAAAAGTTCATTCAAGGACTAAATTTTTGTTGGATATTGAGGGACAAATCTCCACCATCCATCTAATTTTAACTAGTGGTGGAGATTAACCTAAGATTTAATATGGAAACCTAAATCCATGTCTTTTTTTTTTTTTTTTTTTTTTTTTTCTTTTTCTTTGTCTTTTTGTCTTTTTTATTTATTCACTTCTTTTTAACTTTTTTTTTTATTTATTTATTTTTCTTTGTTTTTAATTCACGTTTTTTTTAATTCATGTTTTTTTTTTTTTTTTTTTTTTTTTTTAATTCATGTTTTTTTCACTTTATTACGTTTTCTTAAGTTTTCGTCCGTTTTCTTACGTTTTCGTCCGTTTTTGTTCGTTTTCATATGTTTATATACGTTTTCAGACGTTTTCATACGTTTTTTAAGTTTTCGTCCGTTTTCATACGTTTTAGTCCGTTTTTATCCATTTTTGTCCATTTTCAGACGTTTTCGTCCATTTTCGGCGGTTTTTATACGTTTTCAGACGTTTTCATATGTTTTCGTCTGTTTTTTTACATTTTCGTCTGTTTTTTTACGTTTTCGTCTATTTTTAGATGTTTTCGTCCGTTTTTACGTTATCGTCCATCTTTTATACGTTTTCGTCCGTTTTCATACGTTTTCAGCTGTTTTTACACGTTTTCATACGTTTTCGTCCATTTTTCATACGTTTCGTCCGTTTTCAGACGTGTTTTTACGCTTTCATACGTATTCGTTTGTTTTCTTATGTTTTTGTCCGTTTTCATATATTTCTGAATATCACAATTGATATTCTTAATATCACAAGTGATTTTCTGTGATATTCAAAATATCACTTGTGATATTAAGAATATCAATTGTGATATTCAGAAACGTATGAAAACGGACGAAAACGAACAAAAACGGACGAAAACGTATGAATGCGGACGAAAATGTAAGAAAGTGAAAAAGAAAACGTGAATTAAAAAAACGTGAAAATCACTTGTGATATTCAGAATATCACTTGTAATATTCTGAATATCACAAGTGATTTTCATGTTACAAAACATTAGTTGAAAATCACTTGTGATATTCAGGATATCACTTGTGATATTCAGGATATCACTTTTGATATTCAGAGTATCATCACTTGTGATATTCTGAGTATCATCACTTGTGATATTCTGAGTATCACAGAATATCACTTGTGATATTCAGGATATAACTTTTGAAATTCAGAGTATCATCACTTGTGATATTCTGAGTATCATCAATTGTGATATTATGAGTATCATCACTTGCGATATTCTGAGTATCACAGAATATCACTTGCGATATTCAGAAAAGCGAATTTAAAAAAAGGTGAAAATCACTTGTGATATTCAGAATATCACTTGTGATATTCTGAGTATCATCAATTGTGATATTCCGAGTATCATCACTTGTGATATTCTGAGTATCACAGAATATCACTTGTGATATTCAGGAACGTATGAAAATGGCTGAAAGCACTTAAAAATGGACGAAAACAAATGAAAATGGACAAAAACGTGAATTAAAAAACGTAAGAAAACGGACGAATATGTAGGAAAACGGACGAAAACGTAAGAAAACGGACGAATATTTAGAAACGTGAATTAAAAAACGTGAAAATCACTTGTGATATTCATAATATCACTTGTGATATTTAGAAACGTGAATTAAAAAACGTGAAAATCACTTGTGATAATACATAATATCACTTGTGATATTCTGAGTATCATCAATTGTGGTATTTTGAGTATCATCACTTGTGATATTCTGAGTATAATCTGTTGAATCTAACACACCTGCTAGATCTTTGAGCCTATGTGGATCGGTAGGATGCCTATGTAATCACAAGCACACTACAAGAGAATCTCTGATTATGAATAAGAAAAGAAAAGCACAAATACTATGATCCTCTATGGATCGTATAATGAACTAAAAGATGATTTTATTGAAGGTTGTTAACTTCTAAAAGATGTCTCAAACTCATAGACGGGGTGTTTCTTTTATAATGATAAAAAACCCTAACCCTAACCCGTCATACAAGAAAACGTGTAAAGAGATAAACATGATCTCTTCTAAAAATAACTCTAACAAACATACTAAACATACGGATAACTAACAATAATATCCGCAGCAACAAACAATATTAGCAGAAACAAAATATAACTATCAGCAGCAATGAGCTTCGGCAGGAACCAACACTATCGGCAGGAACTAACTTTCACTATCGGCAGCAACAAGAAATATCTTATTTCCGAAATTCCCAACAATCCTCCCCTAATCTTGAGGAAATAGCTTATTTCCGAAAAGATTCCCTAAGCGTTCACTCTACTCTGAAAGGACTTTGAAGTTCATAGGGAGAGGATTAGACCAGCAGCAGCATCAGTAAGTAACCAGCAGCAATACTTGAAACTTCCTGCAGCAACTTCGATAGTTCAGCAGCAATAGGAAATCATCCTCAAAAGAAGATCTAAGCTGGTCACCATGTTATTCTGGATCTTGACTGCTACTATGACAATATGTACATCAAATCACTTTAAGTTTCATACTATTCTCATCACATCCAGGTGTGTTAACTCCTGTGAGAGGTGAATCATTGAAAATTAATGGATTTGATGTCTCTTTACCAATAGCCATCACTACTGGAGTAGCCAATGTTTTGGTGTGTAAGACCATGGTACATTGATAACCATCTAATTTTGAGTAAACCAGCAACTGTAAATGGATTTGAGTTGTCTTTACCTGTAGCCGTTTGCTCAGGACTAGCCAATTCTTTGGTTTCAACTGAACCTTGGTGAATTGAATACCAAATATGGATACCAATTGTCTTTACCACAAACCATACTTTTGTAGACTAGCCAATTCTTTGGATCCCATAAAGGGTTACATCCATGGTGAATTGAGAACCATTTCAACTCTCAGGAATGAACCATGGGTGAGTTGAAGTACCCTATAGCTTTGAGCAAGCTATTACAACTATCAACGGATTTGATTATCACACCAGAGCCGTACCCTCATGGTGAGTCAACTCTTTCTTGTCTGTGAGACATGGTGAGTTGAATACCATTTGTTTTGTAGGTGTAAACACCAACACTGTACCTGCAAGGTGTTGCTCAAAACCAACTTATTAGCACACAAAATATACAAGAATTTTTTATTTTTATTTTTATTATTATTATTATTATTATTTTTTTTTTTTGAACTAAAAGAACCAAGAAACAAACCAAAAGAAAAAGAAAGAAAGATATACAACAACAACAAGAAGCCTGATCAAGTAGAAGAACCTTTAGCAGCTGCAAGTTGATCTTTGATGAATTTGACCAACTGTTCAGCGTGGTGTTAAATCATTTCCAATAGTATGTTTGGGAACTCGGACCTTCTGTGTGAGCATTCTCTTCATAAGTCCCTCAGATAAAGGATAAGTGAGATCCACAAACATAGACAGGATCTTGCCAGAAATGAGCTCCACTACATGAACATTGGAAGAAGGATATATCCTCCAAGTAAATACTCTCCAGGATGATTGATTACCCCACACCAATTGAGCCTTTTCTCCTTCCAATGAATTCATTAAAACTTGTAAATCTCCCCAAAGCATTAGGCCAATCCCAGTAGGAGTATGAGTTTGATAGTAATTATCCACTATCTTATAAAGATTCTCCAAATCTTTCCTCTCTACCTTATTCAAGAGCTCCCTCAGAAAGGTAAAGAATTTGACTGTCCCATCAAGGGAAAACCAAACATTGACTTCCCCATCAGGAGTAGACCTAATCTCCCAGTGAGCAAGATGACCCCAGGAATGAATGGAATCACCTTCTGAATCACTGTCTGAGTCAACCCTAATCAATTCCTGATCATCCACTTCAGAAATATCCCTAGAAGGAGGGTGATTAGAGTGACTCTTCTGCCTTGACCTTAGACCATATTGCTGAATAGGAACTGAGGAAGATGGTTCAGCAGAAACAGAATCAACATTATCAACAAGAATGGAATCAGTTTTATGATCAGCAGGAATACCATCAGGAATAGGAACTTCTGGTGGTGCACTAGATGCATCTACAGAAGGAATTGGAGAAATGGATGAGGTATTCTTAGAACCTTCAGTAGGAATAAAGGAAGATGCACCAGTCAATGTCTCTCCAGACTTCATTTTCTTTGCAACATCAGACTCTAAAGATGAAGACTCTCTTTTCTTGTTTTGTTGAATGTCTGTCTTGACTGAAGAATTTATCCTTGCATAAGTATCAAGGAACAGCTTTTGAATTGCAGCATCAGTCCAACTTTTGAAGTCACTGAGCTTGTAGTTAGCTTGATTCTTCAGATAGTCCTTCATAAATTTGACATTATCTTTGTTTGTAGGCATCTTAAAACCTGACTTTTGCCTTTCACTGATCCTATGCATCAAGTCATTCCAAGTGGATGCTCTATGAGTCTTTAAGATAAATGCCTTGAGCTGATCTGATTTTTCTTCCATATCCAACTCTGAATCTTGAAGAATCATAAACCCATGAGCTCTAATGATCATATCAGAAGCCAACAAGTATTCAACTTGCTCACTGAACTCTTCTGAAGTAAGATCTTCTGATCTTGTGCTATTTATAATCCCAGCTATGTTCCTCTCATCATCAGATATTTTCCTTGCATACTCCTCATCTTGAGCAACCTGAGCTAGTCTAGCTTGTTCAGCAGCAATTTCCTGTGCACTCACCTGTCTGGCTATCTCTTCATCATTTTGTGTTGCATCAAGGGGAATGGTATCACTTCCAGCAGCAATGGATGAGCTACCAGCAGGATTATCAGGAACCTTAGGATCAGTGGAAACATTACTAACCCCAACAGGAACATCAGACACAACACCAGAGACATCAGCAGCAATGGTGGATTGAAACTTCTCAAAAGCTGAAACTCTTGAGGGCTGCCTGGTCCTTGGTCTTGAGAAAGCCTGAGGTTTAGAAGTTGTAGTATGCTCAAAAGAGGTAGGCACTTCAGTGTGTGCACTATCAAGAGAAACAGAAGCCAGCACATTCAGCCCATCAAATGACATATCAGCCTGATCATCTTCAGACTCAGAAAGCATAACCCTTCTTTTCTTCTGTGGATGTTGAGCTTCTAAAGAGCTGATCTTTTCATTTAGTTTTTGAATAATTTCACTAAAAGTTTCTTTAGTGTCCTTGAGCTCCTTTTCCAAATTTTCCACCTTCTCACTAAAACTTCTTTTGGTCTCTTTAAGCTCTGACTCCAATGCTTCAATTTTCTGCATAGACCTGTCAAGTAACTGGGACATAGAAGTGAGATCAGCAGCATCCTCAGCTCCACCAGCAGGAATGCCTGAGGTGTTAGGAGCTTCATTGGATCTAGGTGGAGAAACATGAAATTCTCCCCCTGTATGGGTGTCACCACTAAAAGGCTGCCTAGTAGGACTAGGAGATGAAAGCCTTGAAACAGAAGGCATATCCATTGAGGGTGTGGGTTGGACAACAGGTGTAACAACTGTGGTGGTCTGGACACTGGGCTCATCAGGGACATTAGTCTCAGGTCTAGGTGTGGCTGGTCTAGGTGATGGTGGTAATGGGTCATCAGCAGCAACTGAAGTCCCTTCACCAGCAGCATTGGATGCACTATCATCAGCTGCATTGGGTGATGGTGGGACACTGACATTGTCAGCAGGATCTGGGTTGTCAGCAGGATTGGCATTTTGTAACATGGCAGGTAATAATGGCAAATGTTGGCCTGCAAAATTCATTTTCATCATAGCAAACATTTTGGCAGTCATCCGATTCACTATCTTCGGGGATGGGTTATTTGTTCGAACACCTAAGATAATTTGAAGAAATCTAGGATACATTAAAAATCTGTTTTTATCATTAGTGATATTTTCAATCATCCCTTCAAAAATATATTTGGCCCAATTATATATCCTACCCTGTGACAGACAAACAAGACCAGACGCAATGGGACTAGGACATTGGTCCCAACCACCAGTCTTTATACTCAAACACTGGAGTAACGTATGAACAAGAAATCTCCATTGAGGAGACAACTTATTTTTATAAAATGTACAACTACCAGTGACAGGATAACCTATGGCAGCCATACCATCATTGATTTCTTGCCTGGATAGATCATATTCCCCCTGCTCCTCAGGAAATCAAAGCTGTACCCGAATCAACCCCTCTGTAATGATGACTTCGTGCTCATCAATGGTGGCAACGATGTCGTCCTCCCTTCCCACAATGTGTCTAACCTTAGTTGTTGCCCAAAACTGCTTAATCAGCGAATCATACACCGTTACAGGACAATGAGTGAGTGCATAGTGAACAGATGACCCACGAAGAAAAGCTAACACCTCATCATACCCATCACTTCTAGAAGACGACTCTAAGTATGCAACCTTGTTGTGATCATCCTTGTAGCGAAGTGTTGTCATTGTATTGGATGAATGAACTAGGGTTCGAAATGAGAAAAATAATGAATTAGGGTTTGATAGGATTTTGAGAAATTGAGATGAGAGAAGTGCAATTTTAGGTTGGGTTGCCAAATATATCAATTTAAATCGCTGCAATTCCGCGCACGTATCATTGACCAATTGACTAAACAAACTTCCCCAAAATTTAACATAGTCAGCAGGAACCATTAGTCAAACGGTAGTAACACATGGTCAATCGGCAGCAATGGAGTGGTTTGACCAATCGGCAGCAATGAAGTGGTTTGACCAAAGTCAACCTTCCAAAACCAGTCATTAAGAATAACCCGCCCGAATTAAATCACAACACCAACCAACAATAAATTTGCACTAATCACCTTCTCATTATAAAAGCCCTTTTTCCCAAATCAAATACCTTCATTATCACAATAACTTCATTAAATCTTCAAACCAAAGAAAATCATGAGTTCATCCAAAATTCCAATCATCGAAATCTCATCAGATTCTTCCTCCTCCAATGACTCAGGGTGGGAAAATTACTTTCCCCAAACTGCATCAACTTCACAAAACAAAGGTAAGGCAAAGATTGAGGAGGATTTATCTGATCCTCTTCCATCTACTCCTTCGTCATTTGAGTACTCTAGCTCTGATGATGAAAGATCATCAGAGCTGAAGTCCTTGACTTATTATCAGGGTGAATGGGAGACATATCCTCCCAATTTTCCCATCACAGATAAGCTGAGAGAAGAGATGAAGAAAACTGTGGCTCTGCTTACTGAAGAGATGGAAAGGACAACTGCTTCCTTCTACAAAGTACAGGTACCAAAAGGAGATGCGGATTCTCGTGAAAATCCTAACTAGAAAAACCAACACCTCGGACACAATCGACAACGTGAAAGCCAAGATCCAAGACAAAGAAGTCATTCCACCAGACCAACTCCTCAGACAAGCCAGCCAGCTCCACAGTCAAGTCAGCCAACTGCAAGGTTACGCCCCAGATCACATCAGAGACAGACTGCCCCAAGTTCTTCAACTCCAATGAGAGAACATCCAGCCCCTGAACCAAGACAGCCACTCCCAGTGGTGTTGGCACTCCCAGCCCCCCATGTGTATGAAGAAATTAACCGCCAGAGGGGTAGGAGGTTCATGCCTGATTGTATGGGTAAGGGAAAAGGGAAGATGGAATAGGTAGCTTGTGTCTGTAGTCTGTTGTATGGTTTGTTTTTATGAAGCTATAGTCTTTTGGTTTTGGATGTAATCACCTCAAGAAGATGAATGGAAGATTTTATTTTATGTTTTATTTCAAGCATTGAAAAAATGATAGCTGCAAAACAAAGTTAGTAGAACAAAACACACTAAAACCTGCAAAACAAAGTTAGTAAAACACAAAACATAAAAGAATGAAAAACACGACAAAATTACAAGCATTAGCCTCCCCTTAGGCTAATGCCTCCCCTCAAAACCAGCAGAGAAGTATACAACAACATGATTAGCCAAACAGGACAGTTACCAAGGAAACCATGGAGTGTAAGCCATTCCCCCTCCAAAGATTGGATTATAATAAGCAGACCTAAAATCTCTCTGAAAGGATGAGGAAGCACCAGCAGGAATAGTTCCCTGACTATCAGCAGCAACAGGCATAACTGCAGGAACAGGTCTATCAGCAGGAAAGGGAGCTCTATAAGGGTTCATTCCTGCTGCTTGTGGAACATATGGAGGTATTTGTTTAACATTTTTCCACAACGATCTGGTCTGTTGTTGCCCACAATTCATCTTCATTCTCTTCTCATGATAGTCACAATCTTTAATGAGATGATATTGACTACCACACATAAAACATGTCTTCTTCCTAACAGCCTTTGATCTTACCAGAACTTTTCTTATTACAGACAAAATTATCACTACTGGAACTAGAGACAATGCTGTTTTTACCAGAGTTAAGAGAGCTGTTGTCAGTGGAAGCTATTTTAGAAATAGATTCATCATTAGTTGCTCCAGAAGTGAAGTCATGAGACTTGGGTGAAGTTGACTTGTCATTTGAATCACATGAGGTATAGCCTGTGGACTTAGATTCATAGGACTTGTTACTTTTGGAACAAGAGACAAAGTCATCAGACTCACACTCAGAATCAGTTAAGTCATTTGACTTTTTCCCATATGTCATGTGTGATTCATCTGAGTCAAGATCAAGGGCTGAGTGGATAGGGACAGGCTTGAAAACACCTCTTATAGGTGGAGGAACTGCATTCATCCCTCCTTCCTTAACAAACTTAACAGGAATTTTATAATCAACTTCCTTAGGGGTAGGGTCAAATATTCTAGGGTGATAATCCCCAACATCAAATCCCAACCCTTTCTTACGCCAACCTGACTGATTACCATAATTAACAAGATATTTTTCAGATTGTTGCCATGAATTTATCCTAGCCACTTCACTATCCAGTTTAGCCTTTATATCCTGATTTTCTAATTTCAACTTAGCATATTCTCTTTCAGAATGTTTTAGACAGTTATTGGAGTTCTCTAAGTCTCTTTCCAAAACCCTTATCTTTTGTTCATATGCTAGCTGATTAGCTTCATGCCAAGCCTTTTGTTTTTCCACAGTTTTAAGAGCCTTTTTATACGCTTGAATATCTACAAACAATTTATTATATTCAGGCTCCATTTCATCAAACTCTCTCCTAAGGTTCAAGTACAATTCATGACACCCAAATTGACAATGTTGTACCTGATGAGAGGCTCCCACAAAAGCAAATTCTTCCACTTTATCCTTTGCATTATGAACCATGTTTTGAGTTTGGTTGAGACTATCAGCATCAGCAGGTTCTGTCCATTTTCCCCTTGAGTTAAACGATAGCAGGGTTCTGACTTTCATGGTCCACCTTTCGAATTTATCTGCTGATCCAGACATAGTGTAATGGTTTAGAGAGATTGTTTTTGAGAACTTTTGATTCTTGATCAGAGATCCTCACGAGGCTCTGATACCACTTGTTGAATCTAACACACCTGCTAGATCTTTGAGCCTATGTGGATCGGTAGGATGCCTATGTAATCACAAGCACACTACAAGAGAATCTCTGATTATGAATAAGAAAAGAAAAGCACAAATACTATGATCCTCTATGGATCGTATAATGAACTAAAAGATGATTTTATTGAAGGTTGTTAACTTCTAAAAGATGTCTCAAACTCATAGACGGGGTGTTTCTTTTATAATGATAAGAAACCCTAACCCTAACCCGTCATACAAGAAAACGTGTAAAGAGATAAACATGATCTCTTCTAAAAATAACTCTAACAAACATACTAAACATACGGATAACTAACAATAATATCCGCAGCAACAAACACTATCAGCAAAAACAAAATATAACTATCAGCAGCAATGAGCTTCGGCAGGAACCAACACTATCGGCAGGAACTAACTTTCACTATCGGCAGCAACAAGAAATATCTTATTTCCGAAATTCCCAACATAATCACTTGTGATATCCTGAGTATCATAAAATATCACTTGTGATATTCAGAGACGTATGAAAACGTCTGAAAATGGCTTAAAACATTTAAAAATGGACGAAAACATATAAAAATAGACGAAAACGTAAGAAAACGGACGAAAACGGACAAAAATGTATAAAAACGAACGAAAACGTATGAAAACGGACAAAAACGTAAGAAAACGGACGAAAACATATGAAAACGGACAAAAACAGATGAAAACGGACGAAAACGTATAAAAACGGATGGAAACGTATAAAAATAGACAAAAACGTATAAAATCGGACAAAAACGTATGAAAACGGACAAAAACGTAAAAAAACGGACGAAAACATATGAAAACGGACGAAAACAAATGAAAACGTATAAAAACCGACGAAAACGTATAAAAACTGACGAAAACGGACGAAAACGTATGAAAATGGACGAATATGTAGGAAAACGGACGACAACGTTTGAAAACAGACAAAGATGTATAAAAACGGACGAAAACGTATGAAAACGGACAAAAGCAGATGAAACGTATAAAAACAGACAAAAATGTATAAAAACAGACGAAAACGTCTGAAAACGGATGAAAACAGATGAAAACGTATGAAAACGTATAAAAACGGACGAATATGTATGAAAACATACGAAAAAGAAAAAAACGTTAAAATAAAAAGGTGAATTAAAAAAAAGACAAAAAAAAAAAGAAAAAAAAAAGATTTAATAAAAAACGTGAATTTTAAAAAAGACAAAAATAAATAAATAAATAAATAAATAAATAACATTTAAAAAAAACGTGAATTAAAACAAAAGATTAAAAAATAATAATAATAAGAAAGACAAAAAGACAAAGTAAAAGAAAAAAAAACATGGACTTAGGTTTCCATATTAAATCTTAGGTTAATCCCCATTAGGGTGGAGGGAGTGGTTTTACCAACACCAACCTTCACCAAATTTTCACATTATCAATACCCAATAAAAACCTTCCAACTCACACTTCACCAATTCACCCCAATTTTCACCAATTTGGTGGCATTGGTTTCACCAATTTGCCACATCACCTCAGACTGATTCAACACGTTGATGTCGTTGTTCGACCCCGGTGGACCGAAAAAAGCATGCCAAATCCACAAATCTTGTGAAGCGGTGACCTCAAGCATAATAGTCGGAACACCATGGTCACCTCTCGTGTATTGCCCTCTCAAATGTCTTGGACAATTTAACCAATTAACGTGCGTACAATCGATGCTACCAAGCATCCCGGGTATGTGATGTCGAGCCTCATGAGCCTGGAAAATGCATGCTATGTTGTGTGCCGTCGGCCTACGTAGATACTCTCGACCGTACAACTGAATGATGGCGTCACAAAAATGATCAAGAGTTTCACGTGACGTTCTTGCCGCCATACACAAATACTCGTCATACTCGTTAGGGGGATTGCCGGTTGCGAGTTGCCTAACGGCCGAAACACATTTTTGTATGGCCGTGAAACTTTTTTTCCCCCGCGCATCATAACCTTCTTGAAAATACGGGTATCTCTCTTCAATGTCGGATACTATTTTTAAAAACATGCTTTTATTCATTCGAATTTTTTTTCGAAAATAAGCCTCGTCATACTTTGGTTCCTCAACGAACCAATCATTAAGAAGAGTTTCAAGACCAACGTGCCGACGACGATCTACAGATCTACGGGGCCGAAAACTAGAGCTCGCCGTGTCTTTAAGATGTTCAACGGCGGATAACATAAATTAAAGCGAGGTACCATGAGTTTCGGCGGACGAAGTTGGGTAAACGTATTCGGATTCGGATTCGGAGGAATCGGAAGACATTTTTTGTTAAAAGGGTGTTAGAGTTTTTATGATTTTTAGTAAAAAAATGGTGATATTATAAGGTATATATGTAGTTGAAAGGTTGAATATATAGTGGAAAAGTAGGGAAAAAAAAAAAAAGAAAAAAAATATTTTTTTTAATTAAGTGGCCAACGACCATTTTTTAAAAATTTCGACCGTTATTTGTCCTTTGAATTACACTTTCACAATCGGTAAGAGTTACCGAATTTTTTCTTTGCCGAAGTTTGCCGACCAAGTTGCGGCGGTGTTACCGATTTTTGCCGAGTCCAAACCGAACCCACTCCATCAACCCTTAGATCAAACTAGATGAATGGTGGGTATTGATCCCTTGGTATGTAAACAAAGTTTTGTCCTCAAATAATCTTCAATAAAAAACATTTGGTTTGCTTAAAAAATTAGAATCCAAACCGATAGACACATGAAACCATAAGCCCAGTCTAAAGGCCCAACAAATCAACTCTAAATTTTAGAGTATAAAACAAGGAGAGCTAGGGTTTCATTTCGTAGGGTTTTTCAACCGCCGTCTTTCACGCCGCTTTCATTTTAACCGCTTCAGATTTTAGACCATGTGTAGTGGTGTGTAAGAGAGGATGTGGCGTTTTGCGCCATGTGGCAGTGTGAGCCATGTTGGGGCTTGGTAGAAAAAGTGGTGTAGTGGTAGTAGGGGCGTTTTGCGCCATGTGACATTTTTTTTTTTTTTTTTTAGTCACTAAGTATTTCATTTATTATTGTAGAAATAATCGAATTAGCGTTTCATATATTGACCATGTGGCTTATCTAAAACATTCATCAATATATATCTGATCTATGCTTTTTGTGAAATACTTGAAAACTTATAACTAAGGGTGCGTTTGGTTCGTAAGTGGGATTGGAATTGAATTTGGATTTGAGAAAGGTTTGAAAGATGTGGGAAAGATTTGAGAAAAAAGTAGGAGAGAGAAAATATATTATTATATATAATTATATATAATTTATTAAATTTTATAATAAAAATTATGTTTTTCAATTTTCATAACTATGTGGCTCAAATGCTTTTGTCAGAATATGTGGCTGAGCTTATTTCAAAAAAAAAAATTATGTGGCTCAAATGCTTTTATCAGAAAAGGCAGCGAAATAGAGTGAAATGGGTTTTAATTTTCGATTCCCTCACACAATTTCTAAAGTACTATACCAAACAAATAATTTTAGGAATCATCCTAACCCATCAGTGCCATACCCCTATACCAAACACATTCTAAATTCTCAATACTTCTTTTGCAGCCCACTGGACTAGATTAACAAATTCTTGTGATATCACTCTTGCCCTAGAAATACTCACACACTAACCTAATTATGCTTACACAAAAACATACGCAGCCACACAAACTCACACTTCTCCCTTTTTACCTAAAACACAGATCTAAAAATTCCTTTCTCCTTCAAACACAAAAAATTTCACATCCTTCTTCCTCAATATGATATCCCAACAACAAGAGCTAAGTCAAATACCACAACCAATTAGAAGCAAGGGCGCGGGCGCGGGCGTGGTGTTCTCAACGCCTCAAAAAAATTTTGGAGAACCACGCCCGGTCGTTATGGTGGTTGGGGCGTTTTGGGGCGCGGTTGGGCAAAAATTCGAGGCTTCCACGCCTCACTACACACGGTCTTAGTGGCCTGTACTTCCTAGGCGAGCACTATCATGCAAGTGTCGATTGGGACCGTATCATGCAAGTGGTATTTCTCATCCGTCACAGTCAAGCCACAATTTGAATTCTGGAAGTATAGGTCACTATGTCTGAGAGCCGTTAACTGATTTGTTAAATGAGTCAAAGGCGAGCACTATCTTTAGATAAAATGTGGCCTGGATGAAGAATCTCGTATATGTGGTTGGTGGGGTTTTTGCAGGTATGTTTCTATAAGTTTGCACAAATTATAGCTTACTAGAAATCCAAATCATAAAAACATCGTCTATTTAACTCATACAATGATACTAATTGCGTCTATTTAACTCCTAAAAACTGTGTCTGTTTTATAGCAAATTGGGTCTGATTTTGTTCAAAACTGAGCGCAACCTTTTGAAACAGACAAAAATTGTATCAGCTAAAATTGGAGGCTTAAATCAGAAACACCAAACAACCTAAAACAGAAAGCGTAAAAAAAACAAACTACGGATTTTGGATTGAAAGATAGTGAACGAGTTACTTGTTTCAGAAAAAAGAGCTAAAAAAATGCATATTGATTTAACAAAGGGTGTTTGTTGTATATGTATAAATATCAATAGTCTTTGAAAGTAGTCGTTACTCTGCATAAAGTAAAGAACTTGATAAAGTGGGTGAAAGATTTTTAACTAGTGTTTTTTAACAATTTGCTACACTAACCTACACCATGTAAACGTTTTTTCTTTCATGTCACTCGTAAAAACAATAACAATCAAAGAATGAATCTAATCAAACTGCATCAAATCCAACACTTGCTTATTAGACATGATAATGATATTTTTGAACAAGAACTACTATTAATGTATAAAGCATGATTAATTATTTAAATATTAATTTATTATTCTAGATTAATTTAATATTTCACTTTAAGGATGTTTGTTTATGTGCATGACAATGGAAATTATGGCTCCATTCAAGACTCATGGTTAATTTATGATAATGGTAATTATGGCTCCATTCACGACTCTTGGTTAATTTATGATAATGGCAATTATGGCTCCATTCACGACTCTTGGTTAATTTATGATAATGGCAATTATGGCTCCATCCAAGACTCATGGTTAATTTGTGGTAATTCATTTGTGGATTATTAGTGGAATTTGCAATTATGTCATCAGTTTCATCCCCCTTCCCCCTCTTTTGAATTTGCAAATGAGACTTAGTTAAGTGTTTGACGAACAAAATGGGTATCAAACTCATACCTTATAAACTCTACGCATTTCTGCTTACTACATGTTGCCCAATTTGTTGCTGCAGGAAACGATTTGAAGCAAATGTGGCCCATGCAGCTGCTGAATCTGTCCGGGGAGCTCTTAACCAAGCTTTTCAGACTGCTGCTGCTCAAGCTTTTCTCGGGGCGATCACGCAAGCTCTACAGAATTTCTCTGTCCAAGATGCATTTCTCCAGGCTCTTCAGAGTGATGCTGTTCAGAATGCCATTGGTCAGGTGTTCCAGAATGCCGCTGCCGCTGAGGGTGCTGCTGTAAAGGATGCCATTGGCCACGGTCATCAGAATGATGCTGCTCAAATTAATGTTGATGTCCATGGTGTCTTGATTCGGGCTCTTCAGGATGCCGTTGTCAAGGATGCCATTGGCCAAGCTGTTTGGGACACCATTGTCTCTCTCCGAACTTCAAGTAAGAAGTTTTAAACTTTTCTACCAACCCAATTCAAGCGACTTATAAGTATTATTTTTTAAATAGATGTTACAACGGGAGAGGTGACTTAGGCTTGTTTGGATGCCAGAGGTAGGCAGGTATGCTCAAATATAAATTAAACTTTGGAACCTGAATTGCTAATATTATGAACTTAAGCTGACTTGTGCTTATAATCTTGATCCTTTTAGGAAATGAACTTACAAACTTTTCTAGATACCTTTGGTCTTGTAGCAAGTCTGCCTGCACTTGAGTCTAGAGAATTGACAGTGAAAGACCATTTAACATCTTCAGTCAAAGAATTGGTTGAATCTGGAATCCCAGAGGTTAGTTTTCTTTTGTTAAGAAATATTGTTTTTGCATCACTTTGTTATAGTTAGTTTTTTCATTTTGTGTTTTTTCAAATCTTTTTCTAACACAACACTGATTCTAATTGTACAGGACTATGCAGTGAAGGTGAAAGAGGCGGTCTTTTGTTTGCTAGGCTATCCTTTTGCTCTAGCATGATGCAGTACCATTTAAGAGTGCTCTTGTGTTGAATCTTCTATAGCTTATTACTTTCTCGTAGTTTTTCAACTACGTATCCAAATACTTATATGTGTTTATTTTAATTAAGATTTTATATGGGTCAATTTTATCACATTATGACCCACATCAATTTAAGTTCAAATGTACCGACTTTTGACTGTTTAAGTCAATCTCGTTGAAACTACAATGAGAAAAAGAGTTACTGAATGAGAAAAAGAGTTACTGAATGCTATATTCAAGGACCTCCTTGAATATCCTTGAATATAGCAATCAGTAACTCTTTTTCTCATTGTAGTTTCAACGAGTTTGACTTAAAAAGTCAAAAGTTGGTACATTTGAACTTAAAAAATTGATTTGGGTCATAATGTGATAAAATTGACCCATATAAAATCTTAATTAAAATAAACACATATAAGTATTTGGATACGTAGTTGAGAAACTACAAGAAAGTAGTAATAAGCTATAGAAGATTCAACACAAGAGCACTCTTAAATGGTACTGCATCATGCTAGAGCAAAAGGATAGCCTAGCACACAAAAGACCGCCTCTTTAACCTTCACTGCATAGTCCTGTACAATTAGAATCAGTGTTGTGTTAGAAAAGGATTTGAAAAAACACAAAATGAAAAAACTAACTATAACAAAGTGATGCAAAACAATATTTCTTAACAAAAGAAAACTAACCTCTGAGATTCAACCAATTCTTTGACTGAAGATGTTAAAAGGTCTTTCACTGTCAATTCTCTAGACTCAAGTGGAGGCGGACTTGCTACAAGACCAAAGGTATCTAGAAAAGTTTGTAAGTTCATTTCCTAAAAGGATCAAGATTATAAGCACAAGTCAACTTAAGTTCATAATATTAGCAATTCAGGTTCCAAAGTTTAATTTATATTTGAGCATACCTGCCCACCTCTGGCATCCAAACGAGCCTGAGTCACCTCTCCAGTTGTAACATCTATTTAAAAAATAATACTTATAAATTGCTTGAATTGAATCAAGGAGTTGTCTGGGTAGTTTCTAACTGTGCCAGCTGCACATCTTCCCCTCACTGCCCACAATATGACCCACATAAATTTAGGTAAAGGATCAAAATAGGTTCAGGTCAAGATAGGTAACTTTGTATATGTTTGGTTCAACTCTGGACCATTGACCAGCCGTTCTGATGTATCATATTATTTCAGTGTAGTTTTGTTTATGGAGATAACATTGGTGACGTTTAGGTGATTGTTAACATCACCTATCATGAATGAAATGATTTGTAAAGTTTTACGCATTCAAAATATTCTCTGGCTGACATCCGGTGTGTTTTCGCTTTAAGCTAATTCTTTGTTATTTCAACTGTTGACGTTTTTAGGAAAAACACATAACCAATATTGAACAATTCATATGTAAACATAAAAACTGCCATACTAAGTGAACTGGTAAGTGCAAAAGTTATCAGGGGTATCAATATAATGAAGTGGTGGCGACCAGTGGTATCTAAACTTGACTGTGATCCGCCCACGAACATAGAAAAATCGCCCTTTGCATACGGTGGTAACAATTGGTTAACCTTCCATGAGCTAGTTTGCACGAGGCGACATGACCATAGTGTAAGGCTTGATAAATATGGATGAACCAAGAAAGAAAGAGTTACACTGAGATGTGTATTTTCTTACTGCACCAGCTACACATCTTCCCCTCACTATGTCCACTATCCACATCCTTGCAGTGCCCTACATAGCATTTTTCGGTTAGGTAACGGATCAAAACGGTTCGTTCAAAGATGGTCATTTGGTCCACGTTTGGTCCAAGTATAGTCCGTTGACCCGTGTTCAATATACTTTATACTTGGCAACTTACATCATTATAGTTTTGACAGGGAAAAAAAGAAAAAGAAAATCCATTACAGATAGTACACACAACATGTTTTCACTTTTAAAGCAAAAAGAATACATTACAAATAGAAGGTTTATTTATCAAAAATACACTTGGGTAGACTTTCACATGTTTTCACTCTAAGCTAATTCTTCTAGAGTTTACCCGTTTGACGTGTTTGTAATAAAACACAACCAAAACCAAATAGTACACAAGTAAATGAATAAACGGCTTACTAGTGAGTGCAAAGGTTATGACGGGTGTCGATATAATACAATGGTGCCGACCAGTAATATCTAAATTTGACTTGATATGCGCACGAACAAAGACTCTCTAAATCACCCTTTGCATACAGCGGTAACAAAATCAACTTGACTCTAATACCATGTTGGAATAATGATTTGCTTGCATTTTATTTGTTAGCGTATGCTACGCAAAGCGGGTGTATGTTGGGTGGTGGTGGTCGGACGCTTGGTTTCGCGTGTTGAAGTTTAAGGACCCATGAGAAGGTCAATCAGGGAAGGTTTTTGGTGACAAGACCTGGAGATATCAGAAGTGAGAATGCTGTGTGAAAGGGTAACACTAGCATCGACTAGGTACCTTCGTCTCCATATCGTAGGAGAGGATGAAAAGAAAAGTTTATGCACCTGGTGACCGACTGTATTTGGTCTGCCCATGGTTATTGGTTATGATTGATGTTATTTAAGTCAACTAAGTCAGCCCCCAATTTTAGTCTATAGATTTGGTTGATTAGTACTAATTAGTTGAATTTTGTTATAAAGTTTAGGTGTTGTTTGTGTAAGCTTATTAGAAACTAGTAAAAGGATGAGTTTTTCCGTATTTGGGTTACCCGATTAGGACGATTCTCAGATTTAGATGTAGACGGTCTAACTCAGGTATCCTCGTGACCGTTTTAGACCTTTTCCCGAGCCACCAAAATGTGTACGTTGTAAGGTTTGAACCCTAGACCTCTTGTGAGGAGGTTACGTGGCTTATCACTAGGCCATCTGGTGGTGGTTGTGTAAGCTTATTAGGAAATTTTGATAAGCTTATAAGTACAACTTTTTGGGCGTATAAGGTTATTCAATTGAGCTTATGAACTTTATAAGCTCAAGTGTACAAGCTCATAAGCCCAAAAAAATGAGCTTATAAGCTTATCAAGTAATAAGCTCATAAGCTTAAACAAACTCCCCTTTAATGTTATCTGAAATTTACAAGTCTAAGTTTTAGAAATGATGTGAATTTATACGCTGAGAAAACTAGAAAAGTAATTATGTTTGACTTTTGACTTTTTAGGGGTCTGTTTTTGTGAATTTGGCTTCAAATTTTGACATGAAATTTGTTGCATATCCGATACTATAAGATATTTCATTGTGGTACTTATAACAAAGGTTTGTATGGTATGAATTTTCCTGGTTTTATAGCAAAACTAAAACCGATTTTTTGAAGTTAAATGGTACTTTCTTTGACCCTGGAAAGTCAAAATGAAGCTCTTTTGTGCTAGGAAATTGGTAGTCTGAATAATCTGTTCAACTGGTGGTAGACTAATTACATTTTTCTGGTCTTGATGTTTGGCAGAATGAGTGGATTTCATGAAATTGAACTTAGCGTTCGAGATTATGAATTGGATCAGTACGCTTTTAACTCGAGTTGACTTCATTTTTAACCTCCCGCTATATAATTCTTAACTTCCTGTAGCTCTTCCGTTTAAAAAAATACACATTGTTTTTACACACACACAAAAATAGAAGAAGCCATAATTATGTTTGAATGGAATTGGGCAAATTTTATTGTTCTTTATATCTTTCAAATGATGGTTCCAAAAGTGTGTATATGAGTTGGGATCACTGTATGATAGTAATTGCATATATGTTCATGGTATTTTGTCCAAAACAGATTAGTGACAAATTTATTGTGAGAGTGAGGGTATCAAACACATCAGCTGCTCGTATATTCTTTGAACACTTTATCGTCAAGATCCCAAATGAAGAGGTTATATATATATCTATAAGTTTCTTCCTTAAGCATGCATTTCTTGTTGCGACGATAGTAAAAGACAGAAAATCCCTTCATGGGTTCCTGTTATATAATTATGTGTTGACTGCTGAATCTTGTAAATTTATGTTTTCTTTTGGTGTAGCCTATTTTGGAGGCACTGGCGACTGTAGTTTGGCTTGACAAAAACTATCGTCCGGTTCGTATTCCATCAGAGGTGAGATCCAGACTTGTTCAGTATCTACGTCATGAGGATTCCAATTGATGTTCATCATATTACCATTTTGGGGGCTGAGATGAAAAATTGAGGTGTTTCTGCATAAGCACTATTCAGCATGTAACTAAAAGTAAGCTTAGCCCCCTATTCTCAATTGAGCTGTTATAGTTATGATCTATTTCGGTTTTAGTATTGTTGTATCATATCATTTGTTCTTGCAAGGTTGAAATTGTTAGATTTGGAGTGATCCAAAACCATATTAACAAACGAGATACTGAATCGTGATGATAAGATCGAGTTATAGTGGCTTTTATAGCCTCCACGCCTCAGCACCCTATGTCATTGGGGTTGCACCCTTTGTGGATGTCTCATTTTAGACAAAACGAGAATGGCGACGATCGCCGCGTTGCGGGCGTGCCTGTTTATTTTTTCCATTGTTTTTGCTTGCTACAGATCGCTGCAAAAGATTAATAAGAAACTATAACCAACCGATCCTAAACACTCCCTTAACAACTTAACCACAACGAACCACCATAATACAGATCGAAGTAACATCCATTTGTAATAGACCATGTTGCTATATAACCAGCCTTTGTGAATTCAGTTGTTGAACATATGTTTTATATGTAAATCATGAATAAAAACAAAACCAAGTTTACAATCAATGAGTGAAATGATTTTCCGAAATTATGAACAGTTGTGCCATAGCTTTCTATTTGGTTTAAACATGTTAAAATGTAAACAGAAAATCTAGAAACAAAAGTACTTGTTAAACAAAGGTCAATTTTCTGAGAAGCGTCACAATATATCATTACAACAAAAGAAAATGCAACCATAAACATTACCAAACGATACAGTTATATCATATTTGGAATGAATCCTGGTTAGATATTTACATCAGAAACACGAATACACTACTCCGCAACAATATTTTTAACCACCCTAATCTGCCTTGACATTTCTCTTCCATTTTGAATTAATGACGACTAAACTCTAGCCAGCATAGGCAACGACATGAAATATCAGATAATTCAAACTCGGCTCGAGTCTCTACCGAAAATGAATCTTCTCGTCCAATCGGATACAACTAACACTCTCGTCCGCCAGCTCACTTGCTTGCTGAATTTGACAAATATATAATATAAGTCAAACTATGAAAATGAATCAAATTCAGTTTGATGCTTCGAAACGGAATCTGAATTGTCATAACCAATATGAACAATTCATATTTTGTATCTCAAACAGATAAAATAAAAAAATAAAAATTTAAAAAAAAAGAAAAAAAAAAGGCAGATCCATAGAGAAAAATGGAGAAGGTAACTTGAGATAAATTCAGAGAAAGGAAACTTGATCACCTTGCATAAACAGAATACCAGAGCCACTGTGTGCTATGACCCACCGAAACCCAATCTCCCGGTAGTTCTGCTGCCGCCTGCTCCCCACCTAAAGGTGCAAACTGCCCAATATGCTTATACCTTTCACCAGATAAACAAAATGGGTCAGAAAACAGTCAATACAGAGAACTAAAAGTTTAGACTATTTATTTAAGTTTCCATTAATCTATATTGTGCGGCTGATTCTCCTTACATCATATGAACGGGATCTATGGCCTGACAAACAATGGGTCACCTAATCATGATTCACAATATAATCTTGAAAATATAACAGGTATAAACAAAAAACACACACTGTGCTTTTCATCGTACGCATACTGTTGATAGTTATGCTTTGTATTGCACATAAAAGCAATTTAGTAGTTTGAATTAAATTTCAACAGAATGCAAAATGTTTTTCATAGTATCGTTTCTCACCTGATCACAACAACCAAATTCACCAATAAAGAACAGTTATTAAGGATCCAAAAAAAAAATGCATTACTTGTCTTTATTCGGACACCAAGAAATGCATGTTAGTAGTACCCCATACTAAGACAACAACAACAAAATGTAACTTTGTAAAAGATACCTACAGAGATTTGTAACGCCACCCGACACTCTAGCGGCCGAGAAATGTGAGTCTTCCAAATTTGACCATTCAAATAAGTTCTTTAGCAAACTTGGAATTTGCTTCAATAAAGAAAGTGTAGGTTGTCCCTTTGACCTCAACTCTTCCTATTCGACCATCCTACGAACATAATCTTCAATTGAACATGGGAAATCATAATTGATCATATACTTGACGTTGCTGACACCTGCAAATAATTCATAATCATATCAGCAATGTGAATGCAGAAAAATGATTATTGAGCATGTATCCTAGAAAGTCATAAGACCATTCAAGTGAATCCGGAATACTGATCCCATATGTGCGTCGTTCGAAATGCATACATGTTCTAGACTGGCTAAAAGTACCACATTGCTGCAATTCCAATATTATATTTGGTCTTAATATGATGAAAGAGACGCACTGCAATGACGGTAGAACAAAAAGTGAAAGATTTGGCTATAAACAAAAAAAAGTGATCACAATAAAGCTCTACTTCAAGGATCAGTATCCGTACCTTCGGAAAGATGGGGGACAAAAATTGCGAGAAGAATGGTCTGCTCTTCTTCTTAGTATCATCATCATCCTGTAATACATAGTAGATTGAATACCATAAACCTCAATCAATAATAATCAACCTATAATGTTTAATATTAGTTTAAGTTTAGACCTCAAAGTGACTTATTGATCCATGAAGTGCAAACATCAACAAATTTTGTATTCCCAATTTCAGATTCCATGACATTTTTTATGCATATTAATATATCATGATTAAGAGCTTATGGTATTGTCTAATATTTTGAACACTATAAATTACATCATAGCATTATTATTTGTATGTATGAAGCTTCTTGTTTGCATACGATATAGATGGATTGTAACATAAAATGGACTTGTGCAATACCTTGCCATTAGCTCTTGTTGCTCCGCTGCTAGATTTTAAATCAGCATCCTACACAAATGAGCAAAAGAAAAACATAATAACTTCCACTCTTCCAGGGTCTCATAGGGGTAAACTATAAATGTGGCAAATTTGAGGCATTTACTTATGAAGGGGTCAATTTCTGGTATACCTTCCAGTTCTTCAAATTCAAAGATCCACTTGCATAAGATCGTGTGGGCTGAAGTCAGTTACAAAAAGGAACTATTGAAAAGTATATGGAAACAACACATATTCTTATTCACCCTTGAAGATTCCATTATTCATTCATAAAGGTTAACCTGCGATGTGGACATTGGCAGCGTGAGAATCGAACATGACTAAAGCATAATTAACGCAATGTTGTTGACAATAATCAAAAGTTTACTTATTGATAGAACCCAACCCGACTTGGACCATTTTTAACCGTATTAAAATGACCCAGTTTGACCTAAATTCAATGTAACCTATTAACCAAGATGCTTGAATCACCCATCCTACTCCCTCTACTCGTATAACAACATGACATAAAAAGATTACCTTGAAACGGTTCTTTTCCTCTTCTTTTTGTAGTCTCCTTAGTTTATATTCCTCTAAAACCACCAGAAACCGTGTCTAAGGATTATGTCTCATAGCGAACAGAAAAGTAACACGGGGTAAAATATGAGGGAAATAAAACATAAATATTAACATGATTTCTTATAAAAAAATATAAAAACATAAAAACTCGCCCCATCATAAAGAAACAACTTGTTTTTCTCTTCTTCCAAAGCATTTGTATTCCATATTTGATTATCAAGGATGGCTGTAATTCAATAAGTTATTAATCCAAGGAATACCATACTCCTAATATGGATAATGTGAGCAATGAATTGAAGAATATATGTAAATATGTCTATACCTGGAATTCGAGCCCGTTCAGCACTTTTCAAATTTAACATAAAAGAGTTACTGGGTATCAAAAGTTGCTGCCACAGCAGTTGCACCCAAAAAGTTAGGCTCATATATGGTATCAGGAAAAAGCGGATACAACCGACATGGCTGCAACCGGAATAGGCTGCCCTGCCAACATACGGCTTATCTCGCATTTACACAAACACCTTAAAACTCATCATGGCCTCAAGATTATTTTCAACATATTAATTCTTTTTTTCAAACACAAAGCACACTTTTAAAGTGCACTGAGCACATATTGCAGCATGTGGCTGCTAACACGAATGATAGCCCCGCCACGGCTGCAAAACCATTAGACCAGCAATCCTTCTAAGCTAGGCTCAGATATGGTAGCAAACGGAAAAAAGCAGGTGCACCTGCCATGGCTGCAACGCCGACACATTGCCATGCCAAGATACGGGGAATTTTACTTTTAGCCCGACTCATTCAAACCCAGGTCAAGCTCATTTTCAAAGGCAAGCCAAGGCAATACCACAGTCGGTAAACAAAGCAACAGCGTACACTGTAGCATATGGCTACAAACATAACTGTTTGCTGCAACCAAACATAAGCAAACAAAAAGCATCTGATCGTCTGCCCTGCCAAATCCTCAGATTGGTTAACGTCCACTTTTTTCTATTCAAATATCAATTAATAGGATGTCTGATGAAATGTGCCTTGTGAAATTGGGCACAAAATTAATGGAAACAATTAGCTTTGATTCAAATTTCTTTACCAGTCTATATGTAAAGAAGTGTAGGTACCACAGGCAGAATTCATCTACACAATATCAAATCATGATTACAGACCTGAAACGTACATTCCATGAGTTACTGAAGTGAGGAAAATTATGTAACTGGCTCGAAATAACAAACAGTCCATGCCTATCATGAATATTCACAATCCCAGAGAATATCGACTCATCCAAGAGCTTAAGATCCTGCCACAATATTTAATTTGTTCAAATGCAATCCCGTTAACAAAATGCTCATGGTTCAGTACTTACTCCGACCCTGCCCGACTTTCTAGTTGTTGTCGCTGTGTAGTACGTTCCATTTATACCATCGTAAGTAGCTTTCTTGTAGGTTGCACATTGGAATTGGAAATTATCCGAAGGCTGCAAATCATAGAAGACGATATGTATACCGTAAGAAATGCACGCTTAATGGTAACAAATAAGGAGTTGGTAGACTTGGTAGACTGTACGTTATCAAGTTTAAATATGGCTACATGTATCTCGTCAATTCCAGATACATATGCATAGTATATCCAATTTTTTTCGGAACGGACCAAAATATGTTAATTTAGCTAGAAGAGCTTATTGAGCTCATAAGCGTAAGACTCACCTTGTTGGGCAGCCGCCAGCCGCTGATGTCTTTGTCGATTGATCGGCCACTGTATAAAGAAAATAAGTAAATTAACTATAATATAAAAAAAATCTGAAAATAAATGAATTAATTATAATGTAACCGTCACCACAAAACCTAAACAATTGATAAACACAATTATACCACAAAACATAAGCAATTTATAAACACAATCATACCACAAAACGTAAACAAAATTTATAAAAAAAATCCATACCGTGTGGAGAACGGCAGCAAGTGGCGGTGGCCGAGAACAGAAGCACGTGGTGGTGGTCGGGAACGGCAGCAATAGCTGCGGTGGTGGAGAACGGCGACAGCAGCAACAACGGCTACACAAACACAAAGAACATTAAATGTAAAATTTCTATTATATTATTACAAACAACTAAATTTAGTCTACACTTTGGCATACAGTGGTGGTGGATGTTGTCAGCAGGTGGTGATGGTCGAAAACGGCAGCAGTAGCGGCGGCGGTGGAGAACGGCGACGGAAGCATCAACGGCTAAACAAACACAATAAACAAATTAAACACTTTAATGGGTTTATAAACATTTTAATTTTTGTTTCAAAAAAAAAGAAAAAAAATCCAACAAAATTAAACTCATGGGTTTATAAGCATTTACTTGTTGGTCACCTTCATCATCAAACAACAACAACCAACAATGGCGGTGGAATCATTCCCAGTGAAACCCAAACTGAAACTATCTTCAAACTCCAAATCCAAAGACACCCCAGAATCAAAATACTAGAAATCATTCAAACCCAAACACCTAAACCCAACACTAATCTCATCCATCACCTACTTATCTTTTGCCCCAAACACCCCTTTTAACTTTGTTGCTACACACTCAACCACTGTCACCATCTTCAACTCCAATACCCTTGAACCAAAGTCCACTATTTCATCATTTAAGGACACTGCTACTTCTGCAGCTTCAATTGATTGAGCGTTATCCTCCACTTCAAAGTGGATGTGATGACATGAGACTCACGAACACACATACCCACATGACAGGATTTGATGTGTGTGATTTTTAGAGAGGAGAAGATGTTGTTGTGTGTGATTTGTTGTTAGTATTTTTTTTGGTAAAGCGAAATTAGTATGTGTTACTCAATTCGTACAACTAGCATCTAAAATTTTAGCATACCCAAAATTCAAAAAACATGAATACCAATTATTTAGCAGAGATCAGATCCTAAAACCATATAATGTAGTGAATTACTAATGGCAGCACAGCTCAAAAGCAATGGTTGTTACAAAGCAAGTATACTCAAAAAACAGAAAAGACACAATATAGAGCACCATAACACCCCACTGGTAAATATTCTAAAATCTTTTCAAAATCATAATCATAATACAAATACATTCAACTTGCAAAGAATGAATAGCATATATCATCATTCTTAAAAGACACACATCATATAGGACCAAAAAACCAGTATCTCATCAAAATTTCTTATTCAATTGTGTTGTCAAAATCCAATAACAGTGCATAATACCCATGCCCAAAACAATAGCATCAAAATTAATCGAATCTACAACAACAAAAATCCAAGAATCGTCAATATAACCATATCCCTCAATCTGATGTTTAACTTCATACCTGGGTTTTTAAAATTCATTCCCTCATCTTTTTTTCATTCGTTACCTCATCATCCACTTTTGATACGTTTATTACTTGCTTTTTATTTAGTTGGGTTTGGTTTGTTTGTTTTGCATGTGTCAAGGACCATTATGGCCTTATTCTATGGTTTGGGGTCATATTGTAATTGCATGTTTATTTATTTGGAATGAAGAAGTTGATAGTATCATTCAGCAAATTTGACATATTCCTATCCTAAATTAGCTCTTCTTCTTCCCTACGGTTCCAGCCCTATCAAGGGTATCAAAGCCGTTCCGATCTCCGGTCGGAATTACCTCGTTATCATGACGAACACTCGCAACCAAGATGTTGACAACACCCTCAAGGATCACAGCAAGGCTATCAAATATCTGCAGACGTCCCTAGCGACATTGCTGCAGCAACATGAACAATCAATGAAGCTACAGGAAGAGATCCTTCGGGCATTCCAGGATCAATCGAAAGGCGGGGGTTCTGGCAGCAACGGATCAGGTAGTTCTGGCAGTGGCGGAGGCGGGGGAAGCTTTTTCAGTGGGGCCGAGTCTCGAGGGGGGACCCGTCCTATGCGAATAGGTAAGGTGGAATTCCCAAGGTTTTCAGGGGAGGCCGTGGAGGCATGGGTCTACCGTTGCGAGCACTTCTTTACCATCGATGAAACACCAGATAATATGAAGGTGAAATATGCTGTCATTCACCTCGAAGGGGAAGCCATTCAATGGCACCGGGCGTTCATGAAGACACGGGGGGCGACGGTGATGGATCTGCCATGGGCAGATTATGTTCGGAACATCTCGAACCGTTTCTCGAATGCCATGTTTGAGGACCCGTTAGAGGAGTTAGCATCTCTCGTTGAAACGGACGAGTTACACACTTATAACAATTCCTTCGATGCCCTATTGAACAAGGTAACTCTAAGCGAAACTCAAGCGGTTAGCCTATATTTGAAAGGCCTTAAACCGGAAATTAAGGGTCCAGTGAAAATGTTTAAGCCTCAAACACTGCATGAGGCGTATGGGTTAGCAAGAATTCAAGATATCAACAACAAGAGCTTGATGAATAAACTCAAGGGCGCTGAGGACGGGTTGCAACAGGTCACGAGTGGGAATGAACATGCCAAAATAACACCCCAGGTTAATGCTTCAAAACTTCCCTTGCTGCCAACTCCAACAACCGAGCCATCATCTTCTAAACCAGGAACTCTTAGCTCAAGGCGTTTGACGAGTGATGAACTTGAGTTAAAAAGAGCAAAAGGGGAATGTTTCTGGTGTACTGAAAGGTTCGTTCCGGGGCACAAGTGTAAGAAAAAAAAAACTTTACATACTTGAGGTGACAGATGATGAGAAAAAAGCAACCGAAGATGAAGACCAGGGTCCTTGATTCACTTTTTGAGATAAAAAAGTGGTTAAGCGGGGAGTATTGATACGTTTATTACTTGCTTTTTATTTAGTTGGGTCTGTTTTGTTTGTTTTGCATGTGTCAAGGACCATTATGGCCTTTTTCTATGGTTTGGGGTCATATTGTAATTGCATGTTTATTTATTTGGAATGAAGAAGCTGATAGTATCATTCAGCAAATTTGACATATTCCTATCCTAAATTAGCTCTTCTTCTTCCCAACGGTTCCAACCCTATCAACTTTGGTTTCCGCTGCCGTAATAGTGAGTTTGCAGAAGGTTATAAATCGGGCGCACACAAAGGCGGTGGGTCAAAACGGGTGATGCCAACCTGCAAACACAACCTTTACCTTAATATTCAAATCCTTTAAACTCCAAAAGATATTTGTAAAAAAAACTCAACCCTAAAATCATACCCAAAACCTAACTTATAAAATCAAAAAAATAATCGGCACCTCTATTATTCATTTTTTCCTATCAGCGTCTTTTGGTTTCTGAACTTCCACATCCTTCGATGATCATCATCACCAGCAGAAAAATTTGGGAAAGGGGATTTATGGAATCTTCTAGGTTTCTCGTGTCTTTATTTGGGTCCAAAGGGAGCAAAACGGGAAGCGCAAATGGGCTAAATGTTGGCCCAACATTTTGGCGGGAAAAAATGAACAGTATTATGAATAGTTTTTGAACAGTAAAAAAGGGCCAAAAACGGCGTCGTTTGCTTTGTGATTTAATATAGATAGTAATATTAAGAATTCGCAACTTAGGTTCTCATATAAAATAAAATGTGAGTTGTACTACTTGTATATCATCAGTATACTTTTAGATCTAAATATTTTCCTTTACTTAAACAACTACAAAAGATTGGTGTTAGACATCTGTAAATTATTTCCTTTACTTAAACAACAAACACAATACACAAACGACAAATAAATAAGAAAAATCATCAATAACACAATATCTAACACGGTTTAGATGTTTGGGTTGATAGATCATAGACGTATGTGCATATGGAGTAAGTTATCTCTTTTATGTTATCAATTGAAAGTAAAAAGTGTTATATAAGTGGAGTGAAATTTAGAATATAACGGGGTTAGCATAAACACAACTCTTAAGACCTCATGGGTGTCACTTTTTTTTTTACCTGGGTTCTGACTCAACATTGCTAGCTGACTAATCACAGAGCAACTACCCTTTTGGATAGCCCGGAGTCATCGCAGGTAACCTTCGTGGCCACATGGGGATTAATTTTCTCCCCAATGTTTGAACCTGGAACCTACAGGGACTTTAACCACTTAGGAGACTAAATCCAAACCACTTGGTCACCCCATGTGGTTCTCATGGGTCTCACTTTCAAAATTGTTAAAAAGTATACTGGGTCCAACGAGTTTCTTACACTAACATCAACGTACAAATTATTACTTTTTTTTTATAAATATATCTAGACTCGCTTAGGTCTATATTGCCTAATGGTGTGACTATTAGAGCAATCGGTATGGGGTTCGTGGTGGCTCGCCGTGCTCCGCCGTGACACCGCCTAGCCTCGCCGTGGTTCGCCGTCCAAGCCAATTTCGTACAGACGACGAAGGAAATGAACTGACAAGTGGGGCCCAAATTAGTATGAAATGTTTAATTTTAGTTTTCTTACCGTGTTTAATTGTGTTTGCAAGTGAGTAAAGAAATGTTTTGTGGTTGCAAGTGAGTAAAGAAAGAAGAAGAAAGAAGAAGAGTTGTGTTTGTGGCTGCAAGCATCATGTTTTGTGGCTGCAAGTGAGTAAAGAAAGAAGAAGAGGAAAGAAGAAGAGTTGTGTTTGTGGCTGCAAGCATCAACTTTATATAAAAAAATATTACACATTATATATATATATATATATATATATATATATATATATATATATATATATATATATATATATATATATATATATATATTCATCAGGAGTGGTCTCTCCCTAATGGTGGGATTAACAAAATATTTAAATCAATTTTTGTGGCTGTAAGGTTAGGAAGTCACTATTCATATAACTGTTCATGCATTAAGAAATTAAAAAAAAAAATTGCCTAATCACACTGCATTTAGAGTTGTGTGGCTGTAATATCAGGAGGCTACTGTTATAACAACTTTTCATGACACTAATTATACATATATATTTCCCTCCCAGGAGGAGTTGGTATCCCATCATATTTGCCCATTTCCATAAACCCAGAAGCTTCCATCCCAAATTGCTCCTCTCTAATGTCCCCTTTTCAGCCTTCCAAAAGAACACAACATGAAAATCATTTGTCGAATTGAATTATCATCATTATCCCGATATTCCAGGTTGGTTTTTAGGATTTTAATTGACTATTTTTTTCCATCAAAATCATTTGTCGAATTGAAAGTTTATAGGTTTTTTTTTTTTGTTTTTTTTTTAGTTTCTGAATGAAATCTAATAATCGTTTGATTTTATATTCACGTATAACAAAGAATATATTACTACTTCACCCTTTTTTTTCCTTTGTGAAAACAAATATGCTTATTATTTACATCTCAGATCTATTATAACTGCAAAACCTTGAAGTTGCTACTCACCCGTGGTGCAAACCGACGGTTAACGGTAAGTTTTAGTGTTTCTAATTTTGTTTAATTTTATTGCAAATAATCGGATCTTGCTATTTTGGATTAATTCCTTTGTGGGTTTTGATGGGTTTTCGATTTCCTGAAATTGGTCGATGCGATTTTTAACTTTCATTAAGCAAATTGTGATGTTTTTGGTTTGGATGATTTAGTTTAAGGTATGGTGATCATATGGATTTAGATACTGAGATTGAAGAAGGTGAAGCTTATTTTCAAAATAATGTTAATTATAATAATATTAATAATGGAAATTATGAGGATGATCATGACAATGAGTATGATGATGCAACAATTGATCCTGATGTTGCTCTATCTTATCTTGCAAGGAATTTGTTTTATTTCGATTGTTTTTTCAGTTTTGGTTTTGAATTGTGTTGATTATTTGGTAAAATAGTGTAGATGCTTATAAGGAGGTCTATAGTTTGATGTAATTATTATTTAGATTTGAAGATATATAATGTGCAGTTATTTTGACCTCGGTTATTCTTCCTATTCGTGCCTATTAAATACTTTTGTGTTGTGTAGATTTGCTTAGTCAAATGTTTTGTCTCCGTGCGAAGGTGAAGGAAAGATTGACCAACTGAGAAGATTATCAGACATTTCTGAAGTGCATTGAGCAGTGTTGTACAGATAATACTGCGTGACCAGAACTGCAAGTGCAGGTAAATCTATGCCACTTTTGTCCCTGAGTGTTTCATGTCATCTGTTATTCTTATATACTTAAAGAGTTTGGCCACAATGTAGATGTTCGTTGCTTTAAGCAAATTGAGACAATTGATTGTATCTTGGATGTGTGACTTTGTATTCATTTAGAGTAATATTCACTGTTTAATTAAATGTTCCTTATGGCTGTGAAAAGCAGTTACCTCAACAACTTGATGGTTGTTTTTTTTTTTTTTTTTTTTTTTTTTTTTTTTTTTTTTTTTTTTTTTTGATAGTTGCTAGATCCATTGTCAATTATAGTTGCTCGTCTCCTTGGTGCCCTCGAATGAGGGGGAGTATACATCAAGGGGGAGCTCTAGTTTCCGTCAAAATTCTTATTTGAATATAGTCAGCATAACCTTTTTGATTCTACAAAAAGGGGGAGAAGTGAATATAAACTCATTATATACTTGTCCAAAAATAATTTTTTAGATTTAATGAGTTTAAGTTTTGTAATCATCAAAAAGGGAGAGATTGTTGATATAAATAATGCCTAAAAACATTATTAATACTTCTTGATATCTCTATGTTTTGATAATCACAAAATGTAAACTCATTAAACATAAACTTATTAAATAAACAAGTATTTAGTTGTAAATATTCATTTCTACAACTTAATCACTTAAGGTATGAATAAACAAATGCCTAATGCATTATATGATCAAAGGAACATTTTCTTAATCACTTGATTTTTTATAAAATGACACAAACATTTTATATCTTTTAGAAAATCATTTTTGGTATTAAATAAAAATGTTTAATCTATCATAAATTTATGAATTCAAATTTTCAACCAAAAATGGCAAAAATGTTCCAGAAAAACCTTCCACACAAAAAGACAAAGCTGGGCAACGGATATAAGGGGCGGCCCCCTTAATTATCTAGGCGGCCCCCTTAATAATTAAGGGGACCGGCCCGCTCCTCCAGCTGTCAATTTTTGCCTATAAATACTGGACTAATCCTGGACTTTTTCCTTACCTTTTGCACCCCAAAACCTTCTGTTCTAAATCTCTCCTTATCTTTCTAAATCCTTTGATCATATATTCTTAAGCATTGGTTTCTAAGTGATCCAAGCTTCTACCATCCAAGTGCAAAAGAAGAATACTCCTTCAACAACTAGAGAAGAAGTATTGCAACTTAGTATCATCTTGCTACCTAAGTTGTTTGTGTAATCATTCATTCATTTGTGTATAAGTTGTGTATATTTGTTAGATAAGTGTGAGCATAATTGTTTAGGCTAGATTAGTGTGTTAGTAGTGAAGTTGTGAAGAAGTTAAGGTGTGTAAGTAGTGAAGGTGTAAGGAAGTAGAAGAGTATATAAGTAGTGATAGGTTGTGAAGTAGTTGAGAAGCCGTTGTGAAGTAGTTGTGAAGCCGTTGTGAAAAAGTTGTGAAGCCGTAGTGAAGAAGGTGTGAAGAAGCCGTGAAGAAGTCGTGAAGAAGTTGTGATTGAAGTTGTGAGATTGGTTCTAGCTACGATTAGAACTCGACATTTAGCTTTGTGTCGTAAAATTGGTGTAAGCGAAAGTTGTGTAAGGTTTTCTTCGCCATAAGTGAGCTTGTTGACATAGTGAAGAAAAATCTCGAGTTAGGTGCTCAAGGAGTGGAGTAGGGCAAGGAAGGTGTCCTTGTAGCCGAACCACTATAAATCCTTTGTCTCGCGGTTCGATCTTTCCATCTCTATCTTTCATTTCGTTTCATTACTTTACTTGCATTGTTTATTTATATTTACTTATATTTGTTCATATTGTTCAAGAGTTGAGTTCACATAAATTCGAATCTAAGTTTTTAAAAGTAAACAAAGCTTTCATAATAAAATTAAAAAGACGTAAAACTATTCAACCCCCCTTCTAGTTTTCCAAAATTGGTATCAAGAGCCACGTCAAACAAGATTTTTAAAATAAATTGTATTTTAAAACTTGAAACGATCTATGGAATCCGAAAAATATTTAGAAGGGCAATCTATGCAAAGACCACCACTATTTGAAAGTGATGGTTTTCTTTATTGGAAAAATAGATTCGAAACTTATGTGAAATCAAAAGATCTTGTTCTTTGGCATGTTATTACCCATGGTGATTTTCCCCCTATTCAAAATAATCCTTTAACTAAAAGAGATGAAATTGTACCTTTTGAAAAACAAAATGATGATTTTAAAAGAAATTAGCAAAAAATAATGAGGCTAAAATGGTAATTTATAATGCATTACCACGCAAAGAATATGAACAAATTTTTATGTGTCAAACCGCAAAAGAAATTTGGGATTCTTTATTAATCACTCACCAAGGTAATAGTCAAGTCAAAGACAACAAAATAGATCTTCTTGTTCAACAATATGAACAATTTACAATTCCTGAAGAGGAATCTATTGATAATGCATTTGCTAAATTTAACACTATTATCACAAGTTTAAAAGCACTTGATGAGACTTTTTCTAGCAAAAATTGTGTAAGGAAATTTCTTAGGGCATTACATCCAAAATGGCGCGCGAAGGTCACAGCTATTGAAGAATCGAAGAACTTGTTGACGTTATCGCTTGATGAACTTATCGGCAACTTGAAGGTCCATGAAGAAATTATAAAGAGAGACTCGGAAACGGTCAAGAGCAAGAAAGATCAAATCAAGTCTCTTGCGCTAAAAGCCAAAAAGGAAATTAGTGATGATGACGATTCAAGTGATGATAGTGAAGACGAAGAATATGCAATGGCCGTAAGAGAGTTCAAGAAATTTTTAAAGAGACGAGGAAGATTCACAAGACAACCACGAGATGAAAGAAGATCGCTTCAAAGAAATAGGAATGATAACTACGGGAAAAGAAAGTTCTTTAGATGTGGAAGCCCAAATCATCTCATTGGCGAATGTTCAAAGCCACCGGGTTATGATTACCAAAGCGCTTTTGTTAGTGGAGCGTGGAGTGATAGCGACAAAGACGAAGCGGACAAAGCAAACGACAAAAAATGTCTTGTAGCTCAAGCTACCGATGAAATATGTCTAGGAATAAATTTGGAGCCCGACGAATGGATTAAGGATAGTGGATGCTAGAAGCATATGACGGGGAATCGCAAGCTGTTTTCCTCCTACAAGGCATACAACGGAGGTAATGTTATTTTCGGTAGTGACTTGCGTGGAAAAATCATTGGCAAAGGTACGATTTCTCAAGACTCCCTAACCATTGAAAATGTTGAGCATGTAGATAATTTAACATACAATTTGCTTAGTATAGGACAAATATGCGATAATAAGTGTAGGGTTACCTTTACTGATAAAGATAGCGAAATAGTTAAGGACGGAAAGGTCATAGGTAGAGGAATTAGGAAAGGTGGCGTTTATGTCATGAAACTAGGAAATAAACCGGAAGATAAAATATGTCTAGCAACCTTAGATGAAAACTCTACATTGTGGCATAGGAGATTAGGTCACGCGAATATGCACAAATACAATCCCTAGCCTCTAAGGAATTAGTTAGAAATTTGCCAAACCTAAGATATGATCAACATTTTTGCGACGCTTGTAAAATTGGAAAACAAGCACATGCTAGTCACAAAGCTAAGAATATAGTCTCCACTACTAGATGCCTAGAATTATTACACATGGACCTTTTTGGTCCATCCGCTGTGCGGAGTTACGGAGGTAACCGTTATAGTGTTATACCTTGGTAATTGTAGATGACTATTCACGATACACGTGGACTAGATTTTTAAGTGATAAAACTGAAGCCTTTAATAAGTTTGAAATATTTAGTAAAATGATTCAAAACAAATTAGGATGTTCTATAGTATCTATTAGGACGGACCATGGTCGGGAATTTGATAATGAAGTGTAGTTCGAAAAATATTGTGATTTAAATGGAATATCTCACAATTTCTCTGCTCCTCGCACTCCACAATCAAATGGGGTAGTAGAAAGAAAGAATCGTTCCTTGCAAGAAATGAGTAGAACAATGCTAAATGAACAATCTATCCCACAAAAATTTTGGTGTCACACCGTAGATACATCAACATATATAATAAACTGAGTCTCAATTAGGCGAATATTAGGAAAAACCCCATATGAGTTATTAAGAGGTAGAAAACCTAATCTAAATTACTTTAGGGTATTCGGGAGCAAATGTTTTGTTCTCAATACAAAAGATTACCTTACTAAGTTTGACCCTAAGTCGTACGAAGGAATTTTTCTAGGGTATTCGCAAAATAGTAAAGCTTATATAATACTTAATAAACACACTATGAAAGTAGAAGAATCATTTAATGTAACATTTGGTTAAACTCCACAACCACCTAAAACATTGCCTCTAGAAGATGATGACCTAGTTGAAGAAGAAGCTATTGAGGTTAGTAAAACTAAACCCTTAGGTGATGATAATGAAAATATAACACTAGGAGAAAACGAAATAGTAAATGTTAAGGAATCAAAATCACACCCATTAGATAATGTAATAGGAAGCCTAAATCAAAGAACTCTTAGATCACAAGCTCAAGATAAAAATAACTTCTTTTGTTTTCTCTCAACAATAGAACCAAAAAATATAAATGAGGCTTTAAAAGATGAAAGTTTGGTTATGGCTATGCAAGAAGAACTAAATCAATTTAAGGCAAATGATGTTTGGGAACTAGTCCCAAATCCCATGAACATGACCATCATAGGAACTAAGTGGGTATATAGAAATAAGTTGGATGAAAATGGAATTGTTACTAGGAACAAAGCTAGGTTAGTTGCTCAAGGTTATAATCAACAAGAAGGAATTGATTATGACGAGACCTATGCCCCCGTAGCTAGATTAGAACCTATAAGAATACTCATTGCCTATGCATGCGCCCTATAGACTTTAAGTTATTTCAAATGGATGTGAAAAGTGCATTCCTTAACGGTTTTATCTGTAACACTTAAAAATCCAAAACGTGTAAAATGACCAAATTGCCCCTACAAGTTATAAAATTATTTAAAAGCTTATAAAGTACCGAATCGATCCCAAACTTCTGGAAAAGAAAAAGATATGATACAAAATAATTTTGACAACTTCGATTAATATTTATATAAGTTACAAAATTACCAAAATACCCTTGGATGAACCGAATGGGATAAAGAGCATTTATTTAGATTTTAAAAAGGTAATAAAACAAAATTAAATGAGAAAATAAATCCCATTGATTGCCATAACAATTTTCCGTGATTTTGGGCTGTTTCTCCTCCCCTATGACGCGGCTATTCTCCCTATTATAATTAATCTCATCAAAAACCCTAATATCCTAATTGCCGACTAAAAGAAAACACACACTAAAATACATTGCGACTTCATCCGATTTTCTGGAGCTCAAGGAGCATTTTTCTGGTGTTGTTCGTGGCCTAAGGAAGATTATAAAAATTGGTTTTGGTCGTGGGTCTCAATCGTTTGATCGCTAGCAATTATTTTGCATCCGATAGGTATAAATCCCAAACCAATTCATACGGCTATCTAAAATCCTTTTATCAATTTTCTCATGTTCCTTACATCATGTATGCTTTGTATAAAATGGCTCTAAGGTCGTGGAGGCTGAGGTTGATCGCTAGGGATTTTTGGTTCTCAAGTCCATTCGCTAAGGTGTAAATCGTTTTCGACTCGTTCACATGTTCATCCTTTGATTCGGTATTTTTCCTATGATCTATCAATCTCATATAACTCAGATAAAATACGAAATTCGATCCATGCAACCTAAAACAAATTGCATGAATTAAAATGATTAAAATGCGTATAAAGCATAATATATTGTATGCGAATTTTTCTGGTGTTGTAACCATTTTTCTTGGACCTTTTACGACCCATGTGACCTGGGAAAAATAATAATTCGAATATTAGAAACTGGGTTTGATCGTGGTTTAATTTTGTTTATATCGTATAAATGGAAAGGGTTTGATCGAATGAATTAAAACCCTAAGTTCGATTAGGGTTAAGTTTGGGGTATTTTCTGAGGTTAATTAATGCAGTAAAATGATATCCTAATGATGGGTTAATGATTGGTTCATGTTTTGCTAAAGTGGATTAGGGTTTTCGAATTAGTTATATATGCGAATTGAACTTTTAAAACTCTAGGGTGCATTCGGTAAATTCTGGAACTTATGGGTCATTTTTGTAAGGTGTATTAAACTGTGACAAATGTGGATAAAATATAAAATGAAGGGTCTTTGTGTAAATATAAGACTTAGAAGATTTAAATGGTAAATGGTGGAAAATATATATATTGAATTGAATTTAATTAAAATAGGAGGACTTGTTTTGTAATTTTGGGAAACTTGTGGTAATTCGTATAAATATATTTATGAGGGACTTGATGTGTAACTTTGGGTATTAAATAGATTTAAAGTGTAAACATAATAAATATGGACCGAATTGTAGTTTATTTTATTAAGGGACTAAATGTGCAAATTATAAAAAGTGGAGGACTAATTCGTACAACATATAGAATATGGGTTATATTCGGTAATTTGAAAAGGTTAAGGGCTTGTTGTGTTAATATGTCATGAAAAGGGGTTCAAATGTAAAATCATGAAATATAAGGTTTAATATGTAATTTATGTAACTTAAGGGTGTAAAGTGTAATATTGGTAAACTTGAGGGACTGAAATTGTTAACTTGATAAATATGGAATCAAAACAGATTAATTGTAACATTTGCATGTTTAACCTTTAACTTTGGTTTAATTACAATCAAAACCTTAATTTATGAAAGTTACCATATTTACCCCTAAACTATAGTGATTTGCTAAAACATACCTTACGTCCATAATATTGTTCTATAATAACTTAACCTAATCTCTAATGTCTAAATCTTTCTAACTAAGGAAACTTACTAAAATTGGAAACCTGCTAAAAAGGGGAAGTTACTTAAAATGGAAAGTCAGTTAAAACCTATTGTAATACTCTTCTACTCTCTTAGGTGTGAAGAAGGAGAGGTCCTGAGCCTGTCAGTGTTTGCTATTTCTGGTTTTTGTTTTGCTTTGCAATAAGGTACAGATACTCTGCCCTTTTTCAGTAAGGGTGTCCTATCTCATTGATATGATTCTGATTTGTTTAAGATTTCCCAAAGCCATTGCTATGATCCCTTTTATTATGAACCTTTCTGATTACACTCTGTTTTGGACCTTTGGTATTTCATTTGATATATCTGTTATGAACCATCTGTTATGGACCATCTGATTTGACCTTTGATATATGACACTCTGACTATGATATGATATCTGACTCTTAGTTTGATACCCGAGCCATTTCACTAGGCATGGGGGTTCCATGTCCATGTCATTGATGCACCAATGGCATGACTCTAGGGCGGTAGAGTGATGTTCCGCCACGTCCCCATTCTGATTATGATATGCGCATTACTTTGATTATGGATTATATATGTTCTGGGGGGCGTATGGATGCATCCTAGATTTGTTCTGTTTAGTGGATTTAACTATATATGATATGATTTCTGTTCTGGTGTCTGGTACTGTGTGCAATACATGCCTTTCACATTTATCTGGGAGCTGATCACTCCATTTGATACATGAGGACACCCCTCATATTATCTGGTTACTTAAGAGGCATCCCCTCTAGATTATGATGGTTACTATCTGATATGTTCTGGGCTCGTGGTGGATGACTATCCTATTTCTTCTTATATATTTCTGTCTCTTTGTTTATACTTCATGATATTTCCCCGTGCACCATATTTCAGTTCTGTTTCATTATTATTGCTTTGTATATGTATCTGTTCACTGAGCTTTTTAAGCTCAGCCGCATTTCTTTTCCTGCGGCAGGTATCTAAGCTAGGAGCGGGGTTTTTAGCTTTGGGATGAGAGCAACTTGTGTGAAGCTTAGACCTTAGACATTCTAGTTATGCCATTGGGATTCTGTTTCTGTTATGCCATTGTTTAGGCATTTGGATTTATGTACTTCAGTTTATTTCTGTTTTGGGCATAAGTTATGTTGACTTATTTTCCCTTTTGATCATTAATGTTATGGACTTTTGATGTTTTGGATTTAATACTTGTAATCTGTTATGAAGCCATTGTTGTGATATCTTTACCCTTGCCGGGTTGGGGTGTTACAATTTATGGTGTCAGAGACAGGTTATCCGAAACCCTTAGAGCTTAGGCTCGTGACCTGTGAGGATTGGGTAGAAATTAGGTTTCCTTTCGCGCACTCTTTTCCTGTTTTGCTCTGTGATATACTCTTGATCTGCTCTTTCATATTCTATCTGAGTTGCTAATCCTTTTTGTAATCGTTCAGATGGTGAACACGTGCTTTACTCAGTACACTAATGGGAGTGATGGCCCTGATTTTGAGGCGATGATAGCCGCTGCTGTGGCTGCTGCTATGCCTAAAGTGGTGGCTGAGGTCACCACTAACATCAGGAATAGGGCTAGTTCATCTGGTGGTGGTGGTGGCGATGCTCCACCCACTGCTCCACCCGCTGCTCCACCTGTTGGCATTCATGTGTGGATAGAGAGGTTCAACAAGCTTAAGCCTCTCTCCTTTAGGTCCGCTGCTACTCCCCATGAGGCGGAGGACTGGATTACGCACGTGGAGAAATTGTTTCGGGTTCTCGGATGTGCAGACGAGTTCAAAACTCGTTTGGCCACATTCAAACTAGAGGGTGATGCTCAGAACTGGTGGACTGCCCTTGTGCAGGCAAAGGGGGATGATTTTGCTGAGACTTGTTCGTGGGCAGACTTCATTGAGGCATTTTATAGGCAGTACATTCCTATGGCAGAACACAGAGGTATGACGAGGAATACGGGTCGATTCGTCGAGGGTCGTCAGGTCATGAGTCTTCAGGAGACTTTATGCAGCGATTCTTACGTCTGGCTAGTTTCGTTGGGCCAGAGGTTACTGGGGATTCTTTTCGACAGGCTCGTCATTTCAAGTGGGCTCTTAAGAGATGGGTGTTAGACCGGATTGTTAACACTCCATTTGAGGATGTGGCTAGTGTTCAGGATGCCGCGCGTAACATTGAGTTATTGCATGTGGACAGGGGATCTAATAAACGTGATAGGGATGGAAACAGGGTTGATACTCGGGGTCATGGTCGTCAGGACCAGAGACAGGATTTTCGGGGTCGTCAGGACCATGGGCATGATCAGCGAGGTCGCCAGGACCGAAGTGGTGATTATAGGCGACAGGATTCTAGGAACCAGGGCCGACAGGATTATGGTCGGTATATTGGTGACCGTCAGGGTCAGGGTGATAATAGCAGGCGTAGGGATTCTCAGCAGTATCAGCAGTCGGGATCGTCAGGTCAGAAGAGGGCTGTTGAGACTCTACCTCCTCCTCCTACATGTACTACATGTGGGAAACCACATCCAGGTCCTTGTTATAAAGCTTCTGGTGGTTGTTTTTCGTGTGGCTCTACTCATCACAGGATCAAAGATTGCCCCAAGAAGAACCCTATCGTGCCAGTAAACTCGTCTAGGCCAGCTCCCACCATGGGTCGAGTTTATGCTACTACTCGGGACCAGGCGGCCAACACATCAGGTACCATTACTGGCATACTTTATATTGGAGATCGTACGGCTTTCGTATTGTTTGACACCGGTGCTACTCATTCTATTATATCTGTAAACTTTGCTAAGAAACTTAATCTGAAACCAAAACCATTAATAAATCGTATATCAATCGCAACCCCAATGAAAACCCAAGTGATTATTGATCATGAATATGTGAACTGCCCTCTACGTTTCGATGATTGTGTTCGTCCAGCAAATCTGCTTCCCATTGATATGATTGATTTTGATGCGATTCTGGGCATGGATTGGTTGGCTGATCACAAGGCTACCATCGATTGTTATGCCCGTAAGGTGATCTTCGGCGATATTCATCATCCTGACTTCGTTTATCATGGTTCCCAGCCTCTAAAATCTGTTAAAATCATCTCTGCCATGAAAGCACGAACTCTGATATCTCATGGTTGCCAAGGCTATTTGGCCTCTGTTAAAGATTCATCTGTAGAAAGTCCTGATGTTGCTAGCGTTCCCATTGTTCGGGATTTTGCTGATGTTTTTCCTGATGAACTTCCTGGTCTTCCTCCGGCTAGAGAAGTTGAATTTTCTATTGATCTGATTCCCGGTGCCGAACCTATCTCTAAGGCTCCGTACCGGATGGCGCCTGTTGAACTAAAGGAATTAAAAGAGCAGTTGGAAGAACTATTGGAGAACGGTTTTATTCGGCCTAGTGTTTCGCCCTGGGGTGCTCCGGTTCTATTTGTAAAGAAGAAGGATGGGTCTATGCGGCTGTGCATTGATTATCGTGAGTTGAACCGTATTACCATTCATAACCGTTATCCGCTTCCTCGCATTGATGACTTGTTTGATCAACTGCAAGGAGCCAAGGTGTTCTCTAAAATCGACTTGCGATCTGGTTATCACCAATTGCGAGTTAAAGAGCAGGATGTCTCTAAGACTGCTTTCCGTACCCGCTACGGACACTATGAGTTTCTGGTTATGCCTTTTGGCCTAACAAATGCTCCTGCTGTGTTTATGGATTTGATGAACCGGGTTTTTCATGAATTTCTTGATAAGTTCGTCATTGTTTTCATTGATGATATTTTGGTGTATTCTAAATCGACTGAGGAGCACAAGCAGCATTTGAGTATTGTTCTGGGTATTCTGAGACAGCAGAAATTGTTCGCGAAATTTTCTAAGTGTGAGTTCTGGCTTAACCAAGTCGCTTTCCTTGGTCATATCGTGTCTGCAGAGGGTATCACCATGGATCCCGCTAAGGTTGAGGCTATCACCAAGTGGCCGAGACCTACCACGGTGACTGAAATTCGGAGTTTTCTGGGATTAGCTGGTCATTACAGGCGTTTTGTTGAAGGGTTTTCTAAGTTAGCTTTGCCCTTGACTCAGTTGATGCGGAAGGGTGAAAAGTTTGTATGGACTGATGAGCGTGAGCAGAGTTTTGAAGAGTTGAAAAGGCGATTAGTGTCTGCACCTATTCTGACCTTACCGTCTGGTTCTGGAGGTTTCCAGATCTATAGCGATGCGTCTAAGAAGGGTTTAGGCTGTGTGCTTATGCAACACGGCAAAGTGATTGCCTATGCTTCTCGGCAATTGAAACCCTATGAAGAAAATTATCCAACTCATGATCTGGAATTAGCAGCGGTCGTTTTTGCATTAAAAATCTGGAGACATTACTTGTATGGTGAATCGTGTGATATCTTCACCGATCACAAGAGTCTCAAATACATCTTTACTCAGAAGGAGCTTAATATGAGGCAGAGGAGATGGTTAGAACTTCTAAAAGATTACGACACGAACATCCAGTATCATCCAGGCAAGGCTAATGTGGTTGCTGATGCACTTAGTCGAAAATCTGGAATGATTGCTAGTTTAGAGATTGATCCGCATGTTCTTAAGGATTTGGAGCGTTTGGATGTCGAGTTGTGTGTTCGGCGTGATGTTGGTTACTGGGCTAGTTTGAAGATTGAGTCGAATCTGATGTTGCGTATTAAAGAGGCTCAGAAAGATGATGGTGAGCTCTGGGCTATTGTTCAAAATATTGAAGAGGGTAAGCAAACTGAGTTTAGAGTTGATGATAACGGAGTTGTCTGGTATGAGGATCGTTTATGCGTGCCTAATGATTCTGACTTGCGTGAGGCGGTGTTGACTGAGGCTCACAGTTCTCCTTTCTCTATACATCCTGGTTCTACCAAGATGTATCGAGATCTTAAGCAGCATTTCTGGTGGAACGGTATGAAGCAAGATGTGGCGTTATTTGTTGCTAGATGTATGACCTGTCAGCAAGTTAAGATTGAGCATCAGCGAGCTAGTGGTCTGTTACAGCCTTTGGAGATTCCTACATGGAAGTGGGATGAGATTTCCATGGATTTCGTTTCTGGTTTGCCTTTGACTCGTAAAAGACATGATGCGATTTGGGTGGTCGTTGATCGACTAACTAAATCTGCTCATTTCTTACCTATCCGTATGACCTATAGTATCAGTAAGTTGGCGGAAATCTTTCAGCAGGAGATTGTCAGATTGCATGGTATGCCTTCATCTATTGTTTCTGATCGTGATCCTCGTTTCACTTCGCGTTTCTGGAGGGGACTTCATAAGTCTTGGGGCGCTCGCCTTAAGTTTAGTACTGCATTTCATCCCCAAACTGATGGTCAGTCGGAGAGGACCATTCAGACTCTGGAAGACATGTTAAGATCTTGTGCTTTGGAATGGACCGGTAGTTGGGACGAGTATTTATGTTTGGTGGAGTTTGCGTATAATAACAGTTGGCATGCTAGTATTCGGATGGCTCCTTTCGAGATGTTATATGGGCGCAAGTGTAGAGCGCCGGTTTGTTGGAACGAAGTAGGGGAGCGTATTATTGAGGGTCCGGAGTTGGTTCAGGACACCAACGAAAAGGTAGCTGTTGCTAGGGAAAAGTTAAAGGAGGCCCGTGCTCGTCAGAAGAGCTATGCTGACAAGCACCGTCGTGACCTAGAGTTTAATGTTGGTGACCGAGTATTTCTGAAAGTATCTCCTTTCCGCGGGGTTAAGCGTTTTGGAATTAAGGGCAAGTTGAGTCCTCGATTTATTGGTCCCTTTGAAATTCTGGAGCGTATTGGGGAGGTTTCTTATCGTCTGGCTCTACCTCCTCAGCTATCTCATGTGCATAATGTTTTCCATGTATCTCTTCTGAGGGGATACAACTATCACCCATTGCATGTGGTGTCTTATCCACTTGATCAGATTCAGCCGGATATGTCGTTATCCGAAGAGCCGGAGGCTATTTTGGACCGGCAAGAGCGGGTCATGAGGAATAAAGTCATTCCATTCGTAAAAGTTCTTTGGAAGAATCACCCAGAGCGCGAGGCTACCTGGGAAACTGAAGAATCGATTCGTGCTAGTTATCCTGACTTTGTATTCTGATCTGGTATGACTTTGTCTTGTCTTTCGTTTCATTTCCTCTGTACTTCTTTGCAAATTTTGAGGACGAAATTTTTCTGTTAGAGGGGAAGAAGTTGTAACACTTAAAAATCCAAAACGTGTAAAATGACCAAATTGCCCCTACAAGTTATAAAATTATTTAAAAGCTTATAAAGTACCGAATCGATCCCAAACTTCTGGAAAAGAACAAGATATGATACAAAATAATTTTGACAACTTCGATTAATATTTATATAAGTTACAAAATTACCAAAATACCCTTGGATGAACCGAATGGGATAAAGAGCATTTAATTAGATTTTAAAAAGGTAATAAAACAAAATTAAATGAGAAAATAAATCCCATTGATTGCCATAACAATTTTCCGTGATTTTGGGCTGTTTCTCCTCCCCTATGACGCGGCTATTCTCCCTATTATAATTAATCTCATCAAAAACCCTAATATCCTAATTGCCGACTAAAAGAAAACACACACTAAAATACATTGCGACTTCATCCGATTTTCTGGAGCTCAAGGAGAATTTTTCTGGTGTTGTTCGTGGCCTAAGGAAGATTATAAAAATTGGTTTTGGTCGTGGGTCTCAATCGTTTGATCGCTAGCAATTACTTTTCATCCGATAGGTATAAATCCCAAACCAATTCATACGGCTATCTAAAATCCTTTTATCAATTTTCTCATGTTCCTTACGTCATGTATGCTTTGTATAAAATGGCTCTAAGGTCGTGGAGGCTGAGGTTGATCGCTAGGGATTTTTGGTTCTCAAGTCCATTCGCTAAGGTGTAAATCGTTTTCGACTCGTTCACACGTTCATCCTTTGATTCGGTATTTTTCCTATGATCTATCAATCTCATATAACTCAGATAAAATATGAAATTCGATCCATGCAACCTAAAACAAATCGCATGAATTAAAATGATTAAAATGCGTATAAAACATAATATATTGTATGCGAATTTTTCTGGTGTTGTAACCATTTTTCTTGGACCTTTTACGACCCATGTGACCTGGGAAAAATAATAATTCGAATATTAGAAACTGGGTTTGATCGTGGTTTAATTTTGTTTATATCGTATAAATGGAAAGGGTTTGATCGAATGAATTAAAACCCTAAGTTCGATTAGGGTTAAGTTTGGGGTATTTTCTGAGGTTAATTAATGCAGTAAAATGATATCCTAATGATGGGTTAATGATTGGTTCATGTTTTGCTAAAGTGGATTAGGCTTTTCGAATTAGTTATATATGCGAATTGAACTTTTAAAACTCTAGGGTGCATTCGGTAAATTCTGGAACTTATGGGTCATTTTTGTAAGGTGTATTAAACTGTGACAAATGTGGATAAAATATAAAATGAAGGGTCTTTGTGTAAATATAAGACTTAGAAGATTTAAATGGTAAATGGTGGAAAATATATATATCGAATTGAATTTAATTAAAATAGGAGGACTTGTTTTGTAATTTTGGGAAACTTGTGGTAGTTCGTATAAATATATTTATGAGGGACTTGATGTGTAACTTTGGGTATTAAATAGATTTAAAGTGTAAACATAATAAATATGGACCGAATTGTAGTTTATTTTATTAAGGGACTAAATGTGCAAATTATAAAAAGTGGAGGACTAATTCGTACAACATATAGAATATGGGTTATATTCGGTAATTTGAAAAGGTTAAGGGCTTGTTGTGTTAATATGTCATGAAAAGGGGTTCAAATGTAAAATCATGAAATATAAGGTTTAATATGTAATTTATGTAACTTAAGGGTGTAAAGTGTAATATTGGTAAACTTGAGGGACTGAAATTGTTAACTTGATAAATATGGAATCAAAACAGATTAATTGTAACATTTGCATGTTTAACCTTTAACTTTGGTTTAATTACAATCAAAACCTTAATTTATGAAAGTTACCATATTTACCCCTAAACTATAGTGATTTGCTAAAACATACCTTACGTCCATAATATTGTTCTATAATAACTTAACCTAATCTCTAATGTCTAAATCTTTCTAACTAAGGAAACTTACTAAAATTGGAAACCTGCTAAAAAGGGGAAGTTACTTAAAATGGAAAGTCAGTTAAAACCTATTGTAATACTCTTCTACTCTCTTAGGTGTGAAGAAGGAGAGGTCCTGAGCCTGTCAGTGTTTGCTATTTCTGGTTTTTGTTTTGCTTTGCAATAAGGTACAGATACTCTGCCCTTTTTCAGTAAGGGTGTCCTATCTCATTGATATGATTCTGATTCGTTTAAGATTTCCCAAAGCCATTGCTATGATCCCTTTTATTATGAACCTTTCTGATTACACTCTGTTTTGGACCTTTGGTATTTCATTTGATATATCTGTTATGAACCATCTGTTATGGACCATCTGATTTGACCTTTGATATATGACACTCTGACTATGATATGATATCTGACTCTTAGTTTGATACCCGAGCCATTTCACTAGGCATGGGGGTTCCATGTCCGTGTCATTGATGCACCAATGGCATGACTCTAGGGCGGTAGAGTGATGTTCCGCCACGTCCCCATTCTGATTATGATATGCGCATTACTTTGATTATGGATTATATATGTTCTGGGGGGCGTATGGATGCATCCTAGATCTGTTCTGTTTAGTGGATTTAACTATATATGATATGATTTCTGTTCTGGTGTCTGGTACTGTTTGCAATACATGCCTTTCACATTTATCTGGGAGCTGATCACTCCATTTGATACATGAGGACACCCCTCATATTATCTGGTTACTTAAGAGGCATCCCCTCTAGATTATGATGGTTACTATCTGATATGTTCTGGGCTCGTGGTGGATGACTATCCTATTTCTTTTTATATATTTCTGTCTCTTTGTTTATACTTCATGATATTTCCCCGTGCACCATATTTCAGTTCTGTTTCATTATTATTGCTTTGTATATGTATCTGTTCACTGAGCTTTTTAAGCTCAGCCGCATTTCTTTTCCTGCGGCAGGTATCTAAGCTAGGAGCGGGGTTTTTAGCTTTGGGATGAGAGCAACTTGTGTGAAGCTTAGACCTTAGACATTCTAGTTATGCCATTGGGATTCTGTTTCTGTTATGCCATTGTTTAGGCATTTGGATTTATGTACTTCAGTTTATTTCTGTTTTGGGCATAAGTTATGTTGACTTATTTTCCCTTTTGATCATTAATGTTATGGACTTTTGATGTTTTGGATTTAATACTTGTAATCTGATATGAAGCCATTGTTGTGATATCTTTACCCTTGCCGGGTTGGGGTGTTACATTATCAATGAGGAGGTATACGTTGCACAACCTTCAGGATTCATTGACTTCACAAAACCTGATTATGTTTATAAACTCAAGAAAGCTTTATATGGACTCAAACAAGCTCATAAGGCTTGGTATGATCGATTAAAAGCTTTTCTTATCAAACATGATTATTCCATGGGAATGGTAGATAACACTCTTTTCACTAAAAAGAAAAGCCCAAATCTCATCATTGTCCAAATATATGTCGACGACATTATATTTGGATCGACTTGTCAGGATATGTGTGATGAATTCGCCAAAATCATGCATGATGAGTTTGAGATGAGTATGATGGGTGAACTAAATTTCTTTCTAGAATTACAGATAAAACAATTAGAAGATGGAATATTTTTTAATCAATCTAAGTACATTAAGGAGATGCTTAAGAAATTTGGATTAGAAGACTCTAAGCCTATAAAAACACCGATGTCCACAGAAATAAAACTCACAAGAGATGAAGAAGGTGAGTCCGTAGAAAACACTAAGTATAGAGGGATGATAGGTAGTTTACTATACCTAACGGCAAGTAGACCGGATATCATGTTTAGTGTCTGCCTTTGTGCTCGCTTTCAAGAGGATCCCAAAACCTCTCACCTAGAAGCGGTTAAGCGTATCTTCCGATACATTAAAGGCACTATACACTTAGGATTATGGTATCCTAAGGGATCCGGCATAGAAACCATCGTCTATGCAGATTCGGATCATGCGGGAGACTACGTAGATAGAAAAAGAACTAGCGGTATTTGCACGTTCATGGGATGTTGCCTAACATCTTGGTTTTCGAAGAAGCAAACCGCTCTTGCTATTTCTACTACAGAAGCCGAATATGTAAGCGCTGGAAAGGCATGTCAACAAGCACTATGGATGAAACAAGCTCTTGTAGATTATGGCATTAGGTTAGATAATGTCCCAATCATGTGTGATAACAAAGGTGCTATAGATTTAAGTAAGAATCCCGTACAACACTCTAGGACTAAACATATAGAAATACGTCACCACTTCCTTCGCGATAACGTTCAAAAAGGAAACATATCTATAGAAAAGATTGCATCGGAAGATAACATAGCAGACATATTCACTAAACCCCTTAAGCGCGAACTCTTTAACCACTTACGTTTAGGCCTAGGAATGATGGAACAAATTGACTAAATTTTCTGCATTTTTAGTACATTTTTTATCGTCAGATGGGCGGCCTCCTTAATGTTATAAAGGCGGCCCCCTTAATTATTAAGGGGACCGGCTTCTCATTAAGGGGACCGGCCATCTGTCTGAATTTTTTTTCCTCCTCTTATCTGTGTCTAGGAATCTGTTTTGCACAAAATTAAAGATTGGGAAACACTTTCTTTTGCATAAACATATTTATATACAAAACCCGATCTATTTTATTCAAATCATTCTCACATCTAGGAAAACACATGAAAACCATTTTCCTTGCATTGTTGAATCATGTTAAAAACATTTTTTTCTTCATGCATAAAATCTCACATGAATTGTCAAAATATATAACCTAATATACATCTTTCATATTCATAAATTGAGCAAAATCAAATCAGGGAGACTTTGGATTGTTTCTTAGGAAATTTTTGCATTTAGGAGTCGAAACAATCACATCTCCACATTTGTTGCATATAGGCACACACTAGAACAAAATAGCTAATCACATCTCCACAATTGTTCCATCACCAATTCCTTGTTAGTTTCTAGTGCCCTTGTTCTATTATTCTTGCCTTATATGATTACTTGTTTTAACATTCTTGATTGCTAGATAGAATTTCTTGCTTGCTTATTTGTTTAAATTAATATGTCTTGCATGCATAAGTATTAATATATTACAAACTTTCTTGCCTCAAAGAGTTGGACTTGCCCAAAACCAAAAACTCAAAACATAGCCCTTATTACCTATTCCTGCAGAAAAACCCATTTCTGGAACCCTGAACACCACCAGATGGGCGGCCCCCTTAATTCATGAGGCGGCCCCCTTAATTATTAAGGGGACCGGCCCCTATTTAAGGGGACCGGCCATCTGATGGTCGGGTTCACAGAATCTTTTTCTGCTTTTTAGCCCATTTCATCCTACTATTCCCTAAATTCACAAACATATTTTGTCCTAATCACCCCAACACTTTTATCCATCCTTAATAACATCAATCCTCCACTATAAATAAACCCATTCATCACCATCTTCACTCATCTCATCATGTCTTCTCCCATCAAACCAAAACCAAAAATCTCAAGGTTAGCAAGGATGACCGTAAAACCCGCGTGGCAAAAGAAAAACTAACCCTCACAACAAGTGCATCTCAACAAATGATGTGACTAGACAACCAACTCCTCCATCCTCATTTGTTCCCAACTACTCTCCAAGATCTCAAGCTCATTCCATTGAACCATTCTACAAACCCTATCATATTGGCCAAACATCCACATTCATTCCAAACTACACTTCTAAACCTCAAACCAACTTCCATGAAATCTTCAAAAATCCTCATCATTTTGGTCAAACATCAAACTTTACCTCAAACCACACACCCCAATTTCATCCATTTCCACCAAATGATCAAATCCACATTCCCACGGAAAGGCAAAAGTTTCATGAAGAGCTTAACCAAATCCACGACCTTAGTGATCTCCTTGCTATGCACCTTGCACAACGCAACAAGGGACAACCTCCATCCTCACCCTACTCAAATTGCTTACCCCACTCTCTCAACTTGGATCAAGTTACAAACCACACCCACTATTGTCCTTGTTGCATCTTCCTTCAAAAACAAATTCTCCACTTGAGTGAAGATATTTCTTGGATCGAATATCTACTCACTCGTCCTCATCCTATTCATCCCCTAACCCGATATAACATCGTTAGATCCACTTCATCCGCTCCATTTCCCTCACCATCAAATAACTAAGTCCTATTCACATGCTTTCCGCCCCAAAATAAAATCCCTTGCCCTTTTGTGTCGCAAGCAAGTCCAATCGCTCTCTTTGGCAATATTAGGAGCATTAGTATCTTTTACTTATGTTGTAATCGTTATGCTTTAAGCATATTGTGTGATGTAATGATGATTCATGTGTTATACATGATCATCTTGAATGCATGAATAAATTAGTTGTTTGTTCTATATATTTTTGCTATGCATATATATGTCTTGTGTTCTCAACTTGTTTTTGCAGCCAAGATTTCCATAGCTCGTCTCCTTGGTGCCCTCGAATGAGGGGGAGTATACATCAAGGGGGAGCTCTAGTTTCCGTCAAAATTCTTATTTGAATATAGTCGGCATAACCTTTTTGATTCTACAAAAAGGGCGAGAAGTGAATATAAACTCAGTAAATACTTTTTCAAAAATAAATTTTTAGATTTAATGAGTTTAAGTTTTGTAATAATCAAAAAGGGGGAGATTGATGATATAAATAATGCCTAAAAACATTATTAATACTTTTTGATATCTCTATGTTTTGATAATCACAAAATGTAAACTCATTAAACATAAACTTATTAAATAAACAAGTATTTAGTTGTAAATATTCATTTCTACAACTTAATCACTTAAGGTATGAATAAACAAATGCCTAGTGCATTATATGATCAAAGGAACATTTTCTTAATCACTTGATTTTTTATAAAATGACACAAACATTTTATATCTTTTAGAAAATCATTTTTTGTATTAAATAAAAATGTTTAATCTATCATAAATTTATGAATTCAAATTTTCAACCAAAAATGGCAAAAATGTTCCAGAAAAACCTTCCCCACAAAAAGACAAAGCTGGGCAACGGATATAAGGGGCGGCCCCCTTAATTATCTAGGCGGCCCCCTTAATAATTAAGGGGACCGACCCCCTAATTAAGGGGACCGCCCCGCTCCTCCAGCTGTCAATTTTTGCCTATAAATACTAGACTAATCCTGGACTTTTTCCTTACCTTTTGCACCCCAAAACCTTCTGTTCTAAATCTCTCCTTATCTTTCTAAATCCTTTCTAAATCCTTTGATCATATATTCTTAAGCATTGGTTTCTAAGTGATCCAAGCTTCTACCATCCAAGTGCAAAAGAAGAATACTCCTTCAACAACTAGAGAAGAAGTATTGCAACTTAGTATCATCTTGCTACCTAAGTTGTTTGTGTAATCATTCATTCATTTGTGTATAAGTTGTGTATATTTGTTAGATAAGTGTGAGCATAATTGTTTAGGCTAGATTAGTGTGTTAGTAGTGAAGTTGTGAAGAAGTTAAGGTGTGTAAGTAGTGAAGGTGTAAGGAAGTAGAAGAGTATATAAGTAGTGCTAGGTTGTGAAGTAGTTGAGAAGCCGTTGTGAAGTAGTTGTGAAGCCGTTGTGAAAAAGTTGTGAAGCCGTAGTGAAGAAGGTGTGAAGAAGCCGTGAAGAAGTCGTGAAGAAGTTGTGATTGAAGTTGTGAGATTGGTTCTAGCTACGATTAGAACTCGACATTTAGCTTTGTGTCGTAAAATTGGTGTAAGCGAAAGTTATGTAAGGTTTTATTCGCCATAAGGGAGCTTGTTGACATAGTGAAGAAAACTCTCGAGTTAGGTGCTCGAGGAGTGGAGTAGGGCAAGGAAGGTGTCCTTGTAGCCGAACCACTATAAATCCTTTGTCTCGCGGTTCGATCTTTCCATCTCTATCTTTCATTTCATTTCATTACTTTACTTGCATTGTTTATTTAGATTTACTTATATTTGTTCATATTGTTCAAGAGTTGAGTTCACATAAATTCGAATCTAAGTTTTTAAAAGTAAACAAAGCTTTCATAATAAAATTAAAAAAGACATAAAACTATTCAACCCCCCCCCCCCAATTCTAGTTTTCCACAAGGATTTGGAGGACAATCGTCTAAATTAGCATGTCTTTAGCAAGTAAAGTAGTAGTAGAATAGCAATTCAGGTATGTTGCAAAGGGTATACGGTTTATAAAATTTTTTACATTTTAGTTTTTTGGTGTTTTGAGTATGATATTTGTCAATTTTTGTTTCAGTGATAGATGATCTAAAGAAACCAGCAGGAAGACATGTACTTGTTCTGGAGAGCCAATGTGAGATTCATATTTACGAAGGGCAACAGTGAACACCGTGTGTGCAAAGTGTTTGATGAAGCAAATTTCCCATCTTAAAGGTTAGCATGGTATTCCATCTTAAAGGTGAGCATGGTATCCCATCTTATTCTTATGTATTTAATACGATTTTGAGTTTGCTTATCAAGCATTTTATGAAATATGCGACTTAAATAATTGTAACAATTTAAATAAGCAATCCCGAATACCCTTGCAACCTCTTATACACCGTATGAAAAAACATAAGATTATACTGATTGGGTGCTCATTTATTTTTTTATGCAAGTGGATGAGCTTGGATAAGATAGATCAATCATTACATGTAAGCTTCGTTATTGACACCCTCTGATGTTCGAGCAAGTTGATGTTATTTCAGATTGTGAAAATGTTACACTTGCAAAAACCAATCCCATTGGGCCAGGTTCATGTTCAATATATACCATAGTTCTGCTGAAAAATTGATAGAATGATTTTTAGGAAAACTTTGTATTAATGTTTTATCAACCGACTACTCATCATGACAAACCAACTGACGTGGTTGTTTTTTACAACTGCAGGATTAGGAAACTATGTTGAAACCTTGGTGCCCCAACATGACACATGAATGGAGTGAACCATTCTTCACAATCTATACATATACCAAATGCAGGTAATCATAAAAACAAAGATAGTTTGAAGCCTCGAATTCCAAGGTTAACTTATTTTAAATTGTACTTGGTCATATCATAAAAAAGTAGATAAGAAAAAAATGTATGTAGGCAAACCTGACTTATACCCAATATTACATGCTGAGTTGTTTCAACTTTTTCCTCAAATATGTTTCAACTTATAATTTGGATTGTTTTCTAAGGTTAAATCTGTTTTAATTCAGATGCAGAGCGTGTAAGAGTCATGAAGTTATTGTCATTAATAGTGTCATAAGGTTTGGATTGATGCATCGCTTCTTGATCAGCTTTGGCAAGCCAAAATAGTTTCACAATCAACACCGACCAGACAAATCTGAAACTTCAGTTTCTGTACGGTAATTCATATATGTATCTTTCTCAGTTCCTTTTACCTTTAATCTTCTTATATGTAAGTTTACATTTTCTTTGTTCTGGGAAAGAATCAGCTGGTCTGTTAGTAAATATAGGAGCAAGTAGGAAAATGATTAGGATATGGTTTTTGTTTAGTGTTAAGAGAAACACTCAAGTGATTGGTAATATTTAAAACAGTAGTTGTAAAGGCACCATTGATTCATATGTTTTCTGAATAAATGTTTTGGTTGATTGACATAGGTTGTGTGGATGCCTCTAATACTAATGCTGAAGTCATTGGAGGCAGCGGTCAAAGCAATAATCTTCGTGGCAAATGAAGAGGTACAAAAAAATCGCTGCTAAAAACTTGCAAGCTGAAAGGTGCCGCATAGAAAAGTTAGATCAACAAGGTGAGCAAAAATGATAGAATAACAAAATTTATATTTACACACATTTTCCTTAGATGGACTTGAACTCTTTGTAACCGGCAAATTTTAATATAGTGTGAAATCATAAGGCCGTTTTCGTCATCTGGCATACCCTTTTTTATCCAAATTAGCAGAAGAAGGCACTTTCCATCCATACCAAAATATAAGTCACTTTCCAATTTTTGATTTCTCAAAATTAATGTCCACTTTCAGTTTAAATCAATCAAATTGAGAAAGTATTAAAGTGGATATTTAATTTGGGATGGAGGGATTACATGTTTTGAAATTTTTGATGCTACTGGATCCATATCTATATGATTTGCCTATGTATGTGAGGTGTTGACTTATTTTGAGGATGTTGAGTTCTAAATCAATATTGGATCCCGCATTAGGTTAACAGGATGTTGCCATCTTAATTGCTTTGATCCAATTAAAAAGAAAGTCATGAGCTTTTTTTTTACCAAATTTAGAACATTAGAAAGGTACTTTTAGCCTTCTTATATGTTATCCATTTTCCAGTTTTTGATGGTGGTGCATATTTTCTTATCAGGATCATCAAGCAATGGTGGCACAGCTTGAACATCAGTTTCGACTTGGAAGACTGTCAATACAAGGTACTGTCATCAGTAACCAGTTCTGTAGGATCGAGTACTTCGAGCTTGATTGAGCTTGGTATAAACAAGAACCTCTGTATGCTATACAAGCGTTTATGCGGAAACTAAATAGCAAGTATAATAAAGAAGAAAACTCTAAACGACAATGATCCTCTATGGATCAAACTATGAACTAAGAATTGTTTATTGAATATTGAAAACGTTAAAGGCGTCCCTAAACTCATAGACAGGTTTATCTTTTATACTAACAAGATGACTTAACCCTAACCCGTTCTACAAGAAAACGTGTAAAGAGATAAACGAGATCTCTTCTAAAAATAAATCTAAAGAGATAAACGAGATCTCTTCTAAAAATAAATCTTAACAAACATTCTAAATATACGGATAACTAACAATACTATCCGCAGCAACAACACTATCGGTAGGAACGAGATAACACTGTCGGCAGCAATGAGATTTCAGCAGGAACCAAAGCTATCGGCAGGAACCAGCTTAACACTATCGGCAGCAACAATGAAACTCTTATTTCCCAGAGATCCTAACAATCCTCCCCTAATCTTGAGGTTGACTAGGTTAACCTGCAAGATTCCAATGTGATAGAGCTTTGAACTTCTCAGGCTTGAGGACTGCGACTTAGCAGCAGCAATAATTAGTAACCAGCAGCAACATCCATAACTTGCAAGATTCCAACTTCTATAGCATCCAGCAGCAACTTTAATAGTTCAGCAGGAATAGGAAATCTTCTTCAAAACATATTGACTGGTCACCATAACATTCACTTGAACTTGACTGCTACTTATGACAAGATGTACATCAAATCACTTAAGTTTCATACTATTCTCATCACATCCAGGTGTGTTAACTCCTGTGAGAGGTGAATCATTGAAAATTAATGGATTTGATGTCTCTTTACCAATAGCCATCACTACTGGAGTAGCCAATGTTTAGATGTGTTAGATCATGGTACATTGATAACCATCTGATTTAGTAGCAAATCAGCAACTATAAACGGATTTGACTTGTCTTTACCTGTAGCCGTTTGCTCAGGACTAGTCAATTCTTAGGTTACAACAAACCTTGGTGAATTGAATACCAAATATGGATACCAAGTGTCTTTACCACAAACCATACTGTTGTGGACTAGCCAATCCTTTGGATCCCATAAAGGGTTACATCCATGGTGAATTGAGAACCATTTTCAACTCTCAGAAATAAATCATGGGTGAGTTGAAATACCCTATAGCTTTGAGCAAGCTATTACAGCTATAAACGGATTTGATTATCACACCAGAGCCGTACCCTCATGGTGAGCCAACTCTTTCTTGTCTGCAAGACATGGTGAGTTGAGCACCATTTATTGTGCAGGTGTAAACACCAACACTGTACCTGCAAGGTGTTGCTCAAAACCACTTATTAGCACACAAAATATACAAAGAAAAAATATATATATATATATATATATATATATATATATATATATATATATATATATATATATATATATATATATATATATATTTTAAACTAAGAAACACACCAAAATAAAAGAAAGAAAAATAAGAAAAGAAACCAAAAGAAAGAAAGAAAGATAGAAAATATACAACAACAACAAGAATCATCCTCCCCTTAAGCTTCAATCCTCCCCTTAAGCTGATAAACCTTTAGGTACTAGTTGATCTTTGATGAATTTAACCAATTGTTCAGCTGTAGTGAGATCATTGCCAATTGTATGCTTGGGCACTCTAATCTTCTGAGACAGCATTCTCTTCAAAACTCCTTCAGATAATGGATAAATGACATCCACAAACATAGTCAAGAACTTCCCAGAGATGAGTTCTACAACATGAACATTGGATGATGGATATAACTTCCAAGAAAATACTCTCCAGGTAGATTGATTTCCCCATATCAATTTAGTCTTGTCTCCATCCAATGCATTCATCAAGACCTGTAAATCTCCCCATAGCAATAGGCCAATCCCAGTAGGAGTATGAGATTGATAATGATTGTCCACAATCTCATAAAGATGCTCCAAATCTTTTCTTTCAACCTTATTCAAGATCTCCCTCAGAAATGTAAAGAATTTGACTGTCCCATCAAGAGAAAACCAAACATTGACATCACCTTCTGAAGTAGACCTAATCTCCCAATGAGCAATATGACCCCAAGACTGAATGGAATCACCCTCTGAATCACTTTCAGAATCAACCCTAATCAAATCATGATCATCCACTTCAAAAATATCCACAGAAGAAGAGTGGAAAGAGTGACTCTTCTGCCTTGTTCTTAGACCATATTGGAGGATAGGAACAGATACAGATGACTCAGCAGGAACAGAGACAGGAGCAGCAGAAAGATCAGCAGTAACAAGATCTTCTTGTGGTACCTCAGATGCATCTACATCAGGATTGAAGAATTGATCCTGAGAACCCTCTCCAGACTTCATTCTTTTTGCAACATCAGACTCCAAAGATGAAGATACTCTTTTCCTGCTTTGTGGAATATCAGTCTGTACCAAAGAGTTGAGCTTTGCATAGGTATCAAGGAACAACTTTTGAATTGCAGCATCAGTCCAACCTTTGAAGTAACTGATTTTGTAGTTAGCTTCATTCTTCAGATACACCTTCATAAAATTGATATTATCTCTGTTTGTGGGCATCTTATATCCTAACCTTTGTCTTTCCCTGATCCTGTGCATCAATTCATTCCAAGTTGATGCTCTTTGTTTCTTTAAGATAAATGCCTTAAGCTTATCTGACTGTTCATCTAAATCCAACTGTGAATCTTGAAGAACCATAAATCCATGAGCTCTAATAATCATGTCAGTATTCAATAAGTATTCAACTTGCTCACTGAACTCTTCTGGAGTAGGATCTTCTGAGCTTGGGTTATTCATAATCCCAGCAACATTCTGCTCATCAACAGACAATTGTTTTGCAAGCTCTTCATCTTGAGCAACCTGAGCTAGTCTAGCTTGTTCAGCAGCAATGTCCTGTTCGTGGATCTGTCTAGCTAACTCATCATCATTAGGAGTAGCTTCAGAAGGAATAGTGTCACTTTCAGCAGGAATGAGTGGACTCTCAGAAATATTATCAACATCAGCAGGAACACCAGAGACATCAGCAGCAATGGTCCTTGTTACAGTGGAGGCCTGAGGTGGATTAGTGATAGTATGCTCAGAGGAGGTATGCACTTCAGTGTTTGCACCATCAAGAGAAACAGATGCTAGAACATTAAGCCCATCAAATGACATATCATCATGATCTTCCTCAGACTCAGAAATTACTACCCTTCTTTTCTTCTGAGGATGTTGAGGTTCCAAAGAACTGATCCTATCATCAAGCTTTTGAATAATTTCACTAAAAGAATCTTTAGTGTCCTTGAGCTCTTTTTCCAAATTTTCAACTTTCTCACTAAAAACCCTTTTTGTCTCTTGAAGTTCTGACTCCAATTCCTCAATTCTCTTCACAGATCTGTCAAGCAATTGGGTGAGATCAGTAGCATCCTCAGCTCCACTAGTAGGAATATCTGAGGTGTTAGGAGCTTTATTGGATTTAGGAGGAGATATATGAAATTCTTCCCTTATATGTGTGTCTTCACTGAATATCTGCCTAGTAGGACTAGGAGATGATAGTCTTGAGGAAGAAGGTAAATCCACAGAAGGAGTTGGCTGGATAATAGGTGTATCAGCATAGATGGTCTGATCATTGGGTTCAACATGGTCATTAGTCTCAGGTGTAGGTGTCACTGGTCTAGATGATGGTGATGATGAGTCATCAGCAGCAACAGATGCAGATGCATCGGCAGCAACCGAATTCCCTTCATCAGCTGCATTAGGTGATGGTGGGATACTGGCATTATCAGCAGGATCAGGGTTGTCAGCAGGATCAGGGTTGTGCAACATAGGGGGCAACAAAGGCAAATGTTGGCCAGTAAAGTTCATCTTCATCAGGGCAAACATTTTGGCAGTCAACCGATTGATAATCTTAGGGGATGTATTAATGGTCTGTACACCTAAGATGATTTGAAGAAATCTAGGGTACATCAAAAAGCTGTTTTTACCATTACTGAGATTCTCAATCATTCCCTCAAAAATATATTTTGCCCAATTAAAGATCCTACCCTGAGATAAACAAACTAGACCAGATGCAATAGGACTTGGACATTGATCCCAACTACCAATAAATTTGCACTAATCTCCATATCATTATATAACCCTCAAATCACATAACCAAACCAAAAATCTTCAAAATCAAGCAAAAACATGAGTTCATCCAAACATCCAATCATCGAAATCTCATCAGATTCTTCCTCCTCGAGTGACTCAGGATGGAACAACTACTTTCCCAAAACAGCATCATCCTCTAAAACCAAAGGTAAGGCCAAGGTTGAGGAGGATTCATCTGATCCTCTTCCATCTACCCCTTCTTCATTTGAGTACTTTAGCTCTGATGATGAAGATTCATCAGAGTTGAAGTCCTTGGTTTATTGTCAGGGTGAATGGGAGACTTTCCCTCCCAATTTTCCCTTAACAGATGAGCACAGAGAACAGATGAAGAGGACAGTTGCTCTACTTACTGAAGAGATGGAGAGAACAACTGCAGCCTTCTATAAAGTACCGGTACCTAAAGGCAAGGCTAAACATCAAGAAGGCTCTAGCCGAGAAAAACCAATCCCTCGAAGTCGAGACAATCGACAACGAGAAGGTCAAGATTCAAGACAAAGGAAGAATCCCATCAGACCAACTCCCAAGCCAACTCAGTCAGCTCCACAATCAAGCAACCCTACTCCACAACCAAGTCATTCAACTGCAAGGAACACCAGACACACACAGAACAAGCCTCAAATGCCTACCAAGCAGCTCTTCATTCCATCCCCTAAACCAAGACAGCCTCTTCCAGTGATATTGGCACTTCAGTCCCCCATGTTTATGAAGAAATCAGTCGACAGAGAGGAAGGAGGTTCATGCCAGACAATATGGGTAAGGGTAAAGGAAAGATGGAATAGTTGGTAGGGTTTAGGTAGCTTGATGTAAGAAGGTAGGAATGATGTCTGAATGATGTTGAAAAGAAGCTTTTGTAACCCTTAATCTTTTGTAACCAGCAACTGAAAGTGCTAATCTTTCTTTTGATGAATGAAAGTTACTGTGATTAGCTTTAAGTCCAAGCATTAAGAAGCTGCAAAACAAAGTTAACAGACAAAAGACACTGAAAAACCTGCAAAACAAAATTAGAGAAACACAAACCATAGTCATAAACGAAAGAAAACAAGATAAAACTACAAGCATACAAGCATTAGCCTCCCCTTAGGCTAATGCCACCACTTAAATCAGCAAACACAATTATAACAACATAATAAATCAAACAGAACAATTACCAAGGATACCATGGAGAATAAGCCATTCCCCCCAAAGATGTGATTATTATAGATAGGTCTGAAATCCCTTTGAATATATGAAGAGGAACCAGCAGAAATGGTTCCCTGAAAATCAGCAGGAACAGAGGTACCAGTAGGAACAGGTCTATCAGCAGGAAAGGGACCCCTACAAAAGTTCATTCCTGCTGCTTGTGGAACATATGGTGGTATTTGTTTAACATTTTTCCACAATGATCTGGTCTGTTGTTGCCCACCATTCATCCTTTTCTCATGATAATCACAATCTTTAATTAGATGATATTGACTACCACACACAAAACATGTCTTCTTCCTAACAGCCTTATTTTTACAACAACTTTTCTTAATATAGACACTATTATCACTAGTGGAACTAGAGACACATTTGTTTTTAAATGAATTAATTGAGCTGTTGTCTGTAAAGACTGATTTAGAAGTAGATTTATCATTAGTTGAACTTGAGGGCTTCATGTATTTGGGTGTGGTTGACTTTTCACTTGAGTCACATGAAACAAAGTCTTTAGACTCTGCTTCTGATGACTTGTCACATGAGGAACAGGAGACAAAGTCATCAGGTTTAGGCAAGTCTTTTGACTTTTTGCCATAGGTCATGTGTGACTTATCTGAGTCAAGGTCAAGGTCTGAATGAATAGGGACAGGCTTAAAAACTCCTCTGATAGGTGGAGGAACAACATTCATTCCTCCTTCTTGCACATATTTAACAGGCATTTGGTAGTCTACAGGTTCAGGGTTAAAGACACTATACTCATTAGGGTCATAGAATTGATTTTCTCCTATCAGATTACCATATCCTGAACCTCTTTTAGTTTTTGTAGACATAGAGCTATCAACTAACTTGTTTAGGTTTTTAGATGAATCTTTCCATTTATCAAACCTAGCCAAGGTATTGTCAAGCTGAGTCTGCAATTCCTGTTTCTCTAACACCACCTTAGCTTTTTGAGACTCGGAATATTTAAGTTCATTAGTGGTGTTTTTCAAGTTCCTTTCTAAAACTCTTATCTTTTCTTCATAAGCTAACTGATTACTTTGGTACCAAGTTTTTTGATTTTCTAATGTTTTAACTGCTTTGTCATAAGCTTGTACCTTAATAATGTATTCATTATACTTGGATTTCATGTTATCATATTCATTATTAAGAGATGAGTACAATTCTTGACATGCTGAATTACATCTTTGTACCTGAGATGGGAATCCTAACAGAGCATATTCTTCCATATTTTCTTTTTCTTCATAGGACTTATTGTGGAACAAGCTCCTAATCTTCCTTGCGCACATTTCAAAACCATCTCCTGATAGTGACATTGTGACAAGGTTCAAGAGAGAAGTTTTAACAATGTTTCCTTCTTTATCAGAGATCCTCACCAGGCTCTGATACCACTTGTAGGATCGAGTACTTCGAGCTTGATTGAGCTTGGTATAAACAAGAACCTCTGTATGCTATAGAAGCGTTTATGCGGAAACTAAACAGCAAGTATAATAAAGAAGAAAACTCTAAACGACAATGATCCTCTATGGATCAAACTATGAACTAAGAATTGTTTATTGAATATTGAAAACGTTAAAGGCGTCCCTAAACTCATAGACGGGTTTATCTTTTATACTAACAAGATGACTTAACCCTAACCCGTTCTACAAGAAAACGTGTAAAGAGATAAACGAGATCTCTTCTAAAAATAAATCTAAAGAGATAAACGAGATCTCTTCTAAAAATAAATCTTAACAAACATTCTAAATATACGGATAACTAACAATACTATCCGCAGCAACAACACTATCGGTAGGAACGAGATAACACTGTCGGCAGCAATGAGATTTCAGCAGGAACCAAAGCTATCGGCAGGAACCAGCTTAACACTATCGGCAGCAACAATGAAACTCTTATTTCCCAGAGATCCTAACAGTAACCACTTCTGTTAAGTATTGTAGCAAATTTGGAATTTATGTGTTCAAAAAAGCAAGTTGTGAAAACATCAAAAGATATTTGTTGTATGTCAACCTATGCAAACATCAAAGGATATGTACTGTATGTTGTATGTGATGCAACTTGAGAAGATTTACTTTACTAAGATGCAAGTTCATGTGTCAACAGATACATAAACAACAACACGAACTCGAACATTATTCGTGCAAAACACTCCCGTCGCAACGCGCGAGCTACCCTGCTTGTTAAATTTATAAAATTGCATCACACATATATAAAAAAAATATAACACACTTTATTTTTATTTTTATGAAATGAATTTATTTTATTTTGATATTTAAATAAAAAAGATAAAAATAAATAGTGGTGGGGCCCAAATGAGTAAGTTTTGGTATGTTATGGTAAGAAGGTTGTTAGTTGTGGTTTGTTGTGGTGACATGATACCCGTGGGGCCTGAATGAAGAGGTCGAGGTATGTCATTGGTCTAAAATGAGTCACAACTCACAAGTCACAAGGCTGACTTTGCCTAGTGGTGTGACTATTAAACAGCAAAAAATTAGATACTAGACACATACCGAACCTTCTTGAAAGTACTACCACCGAGGCACCAATCACAAAACAAACTCATTTTGATCACGTAAAATGGAGAATCAGAAGAAGGTGATGGTAGCAATCGATGAAAGCGAATACAGTCGTTATGCACTTGAGTGGGCTCTTCAAAACCTTCACGAATCCATAGCTAATAAGGAACTCATCGTTTTTACTGCACAACCATTATCTGATTACGCATATCTTCATGCATCAAATTATGGTTCTACTCGTACGTTACGTTTCGATTCTTACTTTGTTTGTTTTAATGCTTTAGTTTCATGTTATAATTGACTGAAAAGCTTCTAAAACTTTTGTCTCTAGAAAAACGTTTGAAAGTTAACAAACATGTTTTGATGCAATTTTTAAGAAAATTGGAAAAGATAAAGAGGTATATAGGAAATTCGTTGTAAGAACGTAAAAATAAATATACAAATCTCTTCTGTGTTGATTTAATGTGTTTCTTTTATAACTTTTCTAGAAAAGTTTTCTGAAAAATGCCGTTATCTTTTCTGTGTTGATTTTGTTTAGTAAAGTGAAATATTTTCATATTGAAAGATGTCTAAATTACTACTGTAGTTACTAACGCGGTTTCATCTATAAACAATTGTTTCGGATTCTTTATCAGCTTGGCGGTTAGACAACTTTGATTGCTTAAGACCAAGGTGATAAATAGCGCGAGGCGTGGCGTGGCGGCATGACCAAGCCTCACGCTTTAGCGGCTAAGGCGAAGCTTTTGCGTTTATAAGGCGTGGCATAAGGCGGCAAAAAATATGAAAATATTTATATATTTATATTATATTTTATATATATCAATTTTACAAAAAGACGTGGCATAACGCATGGCGTGGTGGCATTACCAAGCCTCGCGCCTTTGCGCCCCTTTTACAACCATGCTTAAGACTAGTTATTTTGCACACACTAGCGATTTCTAAAAGTCATAGCCTCATAGGTAAACAAAAAGGAGTATTAATCTGATCAAATGTCCGAGTATGATCGATCCCCTTAAGTAGTGGCGGTGCGGGTCTAAGGAAAAAAAAACTTTACAGGGGCAACATTAGCAGCTATCAGAAAATCCGTTAGTAAATGTTCTTTTTACAGATGTAATTACACCAGGGGCATCCGCATCTCCTCTGGTATTTATGCGTAACTAGCGCACAAACGCACCTGTTTTACTTAAAATGGTAGTTCTTTGATTAGTTTTGTGTTCAATCCACTCCTTTGTAAGTATATGTAAACCGGATACGACAAAGTATACTAATGTGTGGTTCGTGTTTTGCAGCTCCGGAGCTGGTCAGAAATATTCAAGAAAATCAGAAAAAAGTTGCTCTAAGTCTGTTAGAACAGGCCCAGGATCTATGCAGCAAATATGGGGTACTACACCATTACTTAACATGTTATAGATGCTCAAGATGTTTACACTAATGACTGATGGATCTTTATTTTAAAATTCATTTAACTACACAGATAACTGCAAAGACAATGACCGAAACAGGGGATCCTAAAGAGCTCATATGTGACGCCGTTGAAAAGTCAAATGTCCAGCTTCTTGTGTTGGGTAGCCATAGTCGTGGCACTATCTCGAGGTTTGTTATGTTTCTTGATCATGTTTTATTGAGACCAAAATTATATTCTTTGCCAATGAAGTAATTTGGTTGGTACTTGAAACAGGGTTTTTCTTGGTAGCGTTAGCAATCACTGTGTTCAAAACGTGAAATGCCCGGTTCTTGTGGTAAAGAAACCTGCCTAAACAAATCAAATATAGTCATATTCTCTTTGGAGTGTTGTGATTATCTTGTTCTAGTGTTCTACTTTCGTAACTGTTCCTTTATATGCTTTGTATATATAATAATTACAAAAATCCTCATGTAATCGAAATAAACTTTGCTGTGCCGTGGTCATGGTACTAGAGTTTGTTACAACTGTCTTATATAGTAGTATCTTTCGATGATGATGGCATAATAATTGTTGCATATAACTATTTGTGTCTTTTGACGTCTATTCTTTACTGAATCATGGATGATAGTGTAAAAATCACAGCTTCATTACTTTGGATCGGCTTTGTTTTATAATTACAGTTATGGAACTTAAAGTATCCCAATAGAACGATAGTTGACCAGTCAAGCTGATCCGACTCGCTCTTATCACAATGAAACAAAACACGAAGGATCACATGTCACTCCCGGTTGGTTACATGTAAAGACAGTCTTAGCCTCTTTGAATCCCTTACAAATGGCAACAAATTTTAGAAGCCTAGAGCACAAAAGACAATCTTAACTGTTTGCCTAAGTTTATAAATACTGTACGTCCTTAATGTACCATTTGGTCGTCGTAAGATCTTAGAAATGAGTAGAGAGAAAGAGAGTTTGTGTTTGTGCAGATGGCAGAGAATAGCATGTAGAATAAGGTGATGCTAGTGAGTATAGCCAGTACACTCTCACTTATCCCTCAAAACGCTTGGATCTACCTTTCTAGATCCGGAGCTTCTTATTTACACCGTCCGGATTGGACGCTCGTTGATATCAGTTGTATGCACCTTCTTGGGGAAGTAAGTGGTAGACACAAGACTTTGTCACAACGTATGCACTTTTTAATAAAGTTTTATCAAGGTATGCACTTAGTATTAAACTCTAAAATATGTAAAGAAAAATTTAGTTTTTACACTAGTGATGACGCTCTTTTAGGCATGCACGTGCATACTCCTCGCCTCAAGTATGTCCGCCGTAGACGTAAGAGAGACTCTTTATAATTGAATAAGGTTGTTTCCATAATATAGTAGGTAGTGCTGAGCAACGGGTCAAACCCGACCCGAACCAACCAATACTAACCCGGCCCGAAAACCGAATAAGGGTAAAACATGAACCGAGAACCGAACCGAGTAAAAGCTATCAAAACCGAAACCGAACCGAATAAGGTTGGTTCGGGTCGGGTCGGTTTAGCTATTTCGAATCAAATAAGTGTGTTTTGACCCGAACCGAGCTGAACGAGTAAAACCGAAATAATTATACAAAATCGAAAAGAAAACCGAACCGAATAAGGTCGGTTCGGTTCGGACCGATTTCAGTCGGTTTGTCGGTTCGGGTCGGTTTTCGGAAAATTTTGTTTGGCGTATTTTTTCACGTGTATTTGTGCTTATTTGTGTACATCTGGGTTGTTAATAGATAATTTCGTCTCTAGTTTGGGTGATTTTGACACCCGTATTACCTTTATTACATAAAAGCTTCATGTTCTTATAAGTCTTAATTTGCGATACGAGCCAAGTATTTGTGATACAAATGGCTCGGGTGTATAAAGAAATAGGGCTAATGGCCTCTAAATGTATCATAGTTGTCATCATTTTCTTCTATATGTATTGAACAATTTTTTTTGCTATTATGTGTACTAAACTTTATTTTTTGGGCATTTTTGTGTACTTTTATGACCATTTTACCCCTCTCATGTTAATAAAATGAGGGGCAAAATAGTCATAAAATACACAAAAATGCCAAAAAAATCAAGTTTAGTACACAGAATAACAAAAAAAATTGTTTGATACATATAAAAGAAATAAGTGACAACTATGATACATTTTGATGATATTAGCCCAAAGAAATAACATGATGGCCAGAAATCTAAAATGAGACAAATGAAAATACGCGCTGGCTAGTATTTTATGGGAAAAAACACCTTACCAAATACACATGAGAATCTAGTCAAAAAAGAAAGAAAAAAAATAAAAATAAATAAATAAGAGCGGGGGGTGCAGTGAGGAACCAAGCCTCCTCATTCGGGCCCCACGGGGTGCCACGTCACCACAACAAACCACAACTAACAACCCCCCTCCCCAAACAACAAACTACAACTTACTCATTTGGGCCCCACATACACACTTATTCACACACATAACTATTATATATATATATATATATATATATATATATATATATTATATATATATATATATATATATATATATATATATATATATATATATATATATAAAATAAACGAAATCCGTACATATGTTACTTCGTCGTGCAGACGAGTAACTTGGCCACAACTAGCCATGAAGAGGTGTTGTGGTGCAGTGAGGAGCCACGAAGAGGTGCCATGTAGGCACACGAAGAAGCACAACGAGACTGCACCCTCCGCTCTAAGATACGCATGAGAACAAATATGTTACCAAATTGTCAATGTGATAAAAGTGTTACGACTGTATTTTAAGAGTCTTTCCTTTTAAAACGTTGAATACTTGAATGGTAAATCCAAGGCTAAATTGAGGGTTGGGCCATGGTGGTTAGTAACAGATGTTGTATCAGTGTAAACAACTCAGTTTTTAGATGTAGGATTGAAAACCGAAGTAAACCAAACCGAACAGGGACGGAACTAGTGGGTTCCCGGGACCTATATGGATTTTTTTGATGTAGTGTTAATTTTTGAAAAAACTTTCAATTTTTTCTAAATGCATCTTAAATGCATCCGGTCCATCGGAATGTGTTTTTATATTACGGTTAAAAAAATTTGTGCAACCGGTCATATTTAGTCTTGGTTCCGCCACTAAAACCGAACTAAAACTAAACCAAATCTATAAAACAATTTTTGGTCCAAACCTGAACCAAAACAAATCAACTATTCGGTTTTCGGTTTATTTTCTTTTTGACAAAATGCAAGCTGAACTAAAAACGTACGCATTTACATTTAAGTATTTCTTATATATTTGTACGCACCATTAACACTTTTTGTATTATAGATAGTAATGATATGCGAGTTGTTCAACAACAAGAGGTTGTAGGTTCAAGCCTCGTTAAAGACATGTGTGAGATATATATTGTGAGATAAGCGGTGTAAAATGTTAAAAGTTGCCGTTAAGAAGAAAACTATATTCATGTCTATAAATTTTGGTTATAACTACTGATGTACCTCTTTTAGCATATATTTGAGCATACATTATGCTTTTATTAGACCATCCGTAATGGAGGGTCGTTATGCTTGGTCACCCAAACAATGAACGCATTTTCCCCACTAAGGTCGTCCCACCCGAAGCGTCTACTAAGCCAAAAAGGGAGGACTCGGTCGACTGAATGACCCCGTCGTGTGAGTTTGTTGTGTATGTAGGTGTTTTTATTAAATAGTTTTTGTGGTTATTATCTGGGTTTAAGTGGACTATGTTGGGATTCTCACTCGAGGGGAAGTGTTTGATTTTTACTACTGTTGATCATTATTACTACTGCTAGTTGGAGTTTCTATTGTTTTGGATTCATTATTCGTATTTGAGCTTCATGGAGGGCAATTTGAAACATTGGACGACTTGGATTGGAAGTTTGTGATATTGGTTCGTGGTGGTCAAGATCATTATTTGCATATGTTCCCTATTTGTTGATAACAAAAAGGGGAAGACAAGGAAGACAAGTTTGTTTCATTCAGGGAGATGATCACATCTCAACTTCTCTACTTCGTCTAGGAAAGTTCGTACATGACTTTGTTTGTTTTGTCATCATCAAATAAGGGAAGATTGTTGGGATTCTTGATTTGATGAGACAAAATAAATAGAAGAATGAAACATGAGGGCTTAAAGTGACAAAGGATGAAAGTTCAAAAGATGAAAGATTACAACGAAATCTTTTATTATTTTAGTTTATTCTTTTGTAAACCCTAATGTCTCTATTATATAAAGAGACATAGGGTACAGGTTTTATATATGTCTTCCATAATGTAGATTACTAAAGGTGTGTGTGTGTGTGTCTAGGGCGTAGTAAATTGTAAACGCCTAGACTAGATTGTAGTTGTGAGTCGCCTCAAGGATCTCTTGATTCCTGTTATAAATTAAGTGTAGACGTATTATCTTGATCAAATAATATTGAGGCGTGGAGAGTGATTAAAGAGAAACTTTGTGTCAATAACTTTGATTTGTTTTAATCCGCTGTGCATAATTGTTCATTGTTATTGTTGAACCCTAAGGCTCAAAACGATCCAAGAAACTATCTTTAGCACGTTAGTTTCTACAGGTGGTATCAGTCCCAGGGGCTCGTGATATCTAGGGATTTGATAAGGTTTTTACTGTTAAAGAGAAGCAGTTTTGAAAAGGTACGATTGATTTTTAAGGGTATCGATTTATTTTTTTTTTGTTTTGCAGCAACCAGATACAACAAGCAAAATAATGGGTAGAGCTGTAAACGAACCGGACGAACACGAACGGAGCCTTGTTCATGTTCGTTCATTTAATTTTAACCGTAAAAATAAACGGACACGAACCCTTAAATGGACGAATTTTCTTGTTCATGTTCGTTTATTAAGAAAATAAGTTGTTCATGTTCGTTTATGTTCGTTGATTAAGACACTAAACGAACCCTAAACGAACATAAACGATCGAACATAAATGAACGTAGAAAAACAAACAAAAACTTTATTAAATTATGCATACTAATTTGTTTTATAGGTGTTGTTTTGTTTAAACAAACTAGTATTAAAAGTATATAATTAAAAGATATGATATACGAACATAAACATATAAATAAACATAAACGAACGTTAATGAACACATAATCGGACGTTCACGAACATAAATGAACGGACGCGACATTTGTTCATGTTCGTTCATTTAACTAGACGAACGTAAAATATTGTTTATGTTCGTTCATTTAATAAATACACGAACATAAACGAACTTTTTACCGAACGGTTCATGAAATGTTCACTGAACGTTCGGTTCGTTTACAGCCCTAAAAATAATCATATTGATCTGTTTGTCGACAAGCGCATGTTACATTCAATATTGATACCTCGTACTTTTATTGGTCATGGTCATCTCGTACTCATTAATTAGGATTGTTGTTTACTGATTTGATAAAATATGAATCGGAGGCAAGGGTTTACATGATTGGTTATCATCATATTTTATTATTTAATCATGGGTCAGAGAAGGAATTAAGAGTGCTCGGTTTGTTTGATGATTAAAATTTTATTCTCGTACTGATTTGATAATCATGAGACGGTGATTGGACGCAAGTGAGTTTAATTTGTTTCTAGTGAATTTGTTGAATATTTAATTGAGGGTCGATGGTGAGCAACTAAGGGTTGAAAGTTATATTTTGATTTGTAATCGATGGCCCACGTTGAGTTAATGAAGGGACAAGATGGTTTGTTATTAAATTGCAGCTCTCATTATTAATATTGCTACGATTTAGATTATGCTGCTAGCTTTGATCATTCTACTGCTGCTCTCGTTAAAGCTTTCTGCTGCTCGGATATTAATACTGCTGCTACGCATATTGTTTCTGCTGCTGAGTTTATTCGATACTTCTGCTAGCATGAAGTTTCTACTGCTCGACAATGATTTATTTTTCTACTGCTAGTAGTGTTTGGTTCGATATATATGCTTGAGTTACGAGCAGTGAGGGGAAGTAAGTATGGATTTATTTGGTTTACACACACACAGGGGAAGTTCACACACACAAGGAATTTGGTTTTTGTTCTTAAAGGTTTTTTTAAAGGCTCGAATTAATTTTCTTATTGGCGAAGAGGAGTGATTGTTGCTTCTTTGATGATGCGGTGGAAATTTTCAAGGTTGTGTCTTATCATATCTTAAATGGCTGACAACATTTAAAGATAACTTGTTTGTTCGTTCAAGTGACTACGAATTGACAAAACACTTGAAGGAGTTGCGTTATTGTGCTCAGTGGTTATTGTCAAGAGATTGCGGTCTCCCTATACATGAAGTATACGTTCGAAGTCGTATTTTGTACAAGGCATAAGACACAAGGTTGGTTTCTTCTACTTCAACATCAAATTGGTAATGATTAGTTTTCTTCAACAATATATAAAGCCTACAGATTTGAAGAATCATTTTATGTACATGCATCACTCGAGGGGAAGTTTCTACTGTTTACATTCTCTATTTGTTGATAACAAAAAGGAGAAGAAATATTGTGATGGCATGGCATGGTTTAAGGGGAAGACAAATTTGTTTCATTCAGGGAGATGATTACATCTCAACTTTTCTACTTCGTCTAGGGAAGTTCGTACAAGACCGTGTTTGTTTTGTCATCATCAAATAGGGGAAGATTGTTGGGTTTATTAATTTGATGAGACAAAACGACTAAGAATGAAACAAAAGGGGCTTAATGTGACAAAGGATGAAACTTCAATAAAAGAAAAGATTACTACGAATCTTTTAATATATTAGGAATATCTTTTGTAAACCCTAATGTCTCTATTATATAAAGAGACATAGGGTACATGTTTTTTATAAATAAGTCTTCCAATGTAGTCAATTAAAGTGTGTGTGTGTTCTAGACGTTTGTCTTGTAAACGTCTAGATTAGTTTAGCCTCAAGGATCTTTGATCCCTGTTACTGTTGAGTAACCGTATTATATTGAGGCTGATTGTGATAATGAAAGAAAAACCTTGTTCATAATATTGTTGTTCTTATTGTTGAATATTCCGATGCGTATCAATATTATGTTCCTAGATAATATGAGGTCTAAACAACCTCGAGCTATCAACGATTCTACATGGGTTTAAGTGGACTATGTTTTGGTGATGATCGTGATTGTCTTATTATACTAAATTGGTAATAAAGAAGGTTAGAAAAAGAGATAGTTGAGTTGCCGCTGATGTGATAGTAGTAACCGTGGTCTTGTGTTCACCATTACATTTAGGGTGCGTTTGGTATTCCCCAATCGAAATGGGTCTATGGATTTCATTCCGAATTAAGGTGTTTGTTTAGGGCCCGAAAATGAAATGGGTATATCATAGTCATAGATTCATTACATAACAATTTGGTGTCTATGAAATCCATTCCCGTGGGCCCCTCTTTTCCACTACAAAACTCAAATATCTATACATTTTTTCATACCAAATTTTGTCATCCAAACATAAATAATTGTAATGATACACTTTTTCATATTAATTGTCATTCTATCTCATACCAAATCCGATATCCATTGTCATAATTAGCAACAAACCAAACGGGCCATTAGTCTTAGTTATTACATTTGGTGTCAAAAGTTTATAAAATAAGGTAAAAACATTTGGTTTTGTTTCATTTTCGTTTTTGCTTAAAAAATTAGAATGCAAACCGATAGAAACATGAAAAAAAAGGAGAGCTAGGGTTTCATTTCTGAGTTTTTTTCAACGGCCGTCTTTCACGTCGCCTTTCATTTTTACAAACACCCTCTTCTAAACCAACCCATTTTTACAAAGGAATAAAAAAATGACCCATGTTTTGCAAGCAATTATGAAGACAAAACCAGTTTTAGTTAGGGGTTTTGTTGTAATAATCTATAAATTATGTGATCTGATATTATTTATCTGTGGGTATGAAGTTTTTCCAATGAAAATCTATGTTTCTTGGTTTAATTTTGTTATTTATGTATTAATTAATGCCTTTTTTTTTTCTTTTTTTTTTGGTCAAGATTTCGAATTATGGGTTTTGTTGATATGTTGATATTGTTAAAAATCTGTAGTTTATGTGATTTCTGTGATGGGTTATAATCCTAGGGGTGTTTGTTTATGCTTAATTTTTACTTATCAGCTTATCTCATTTTTGGCTTATGTTTCATAAGCACACTGCTTCTGTTTCATTTTACTCATAAGCCGGAAATTTTTGGTTTATGAAACATGAGTGTAAATGAGATAAGCTCATAAGCCCAAACATAAGCTTAAACAAACACCCGCTTATGCATGAATCTGAATGTTTCACCAATTTGTATCACTTATATGTTATAATTAGTATATTTTAATAGGTTTATTTTGTGCTACCTGTGTAAAATTTATTACGTTCTTTATGTTTGAACACTTTTCTGTTGTTTGTAGCCGTGCCCTTGGTTGTTTAAAGTAATTTTGTATTGTGTGTAAATGCATATGAATGACATGATATATTTGTGGAAGAATTTATATGATATTGTGTTATAGATATGTGAATCTTTTTCCTATGAAATTGTATGTTTCTTGGTTTAATTTTGTTATTTACGTATCAATCAATGGCTTTTTTGTCTAAGATGTTGAATTATGCGTTTTGTTGTTATGTTGTTAGTCTTAAAAATCTGTAGTTTATGTGATTTATGTGATGGGTTATAATCCTAGGGGGTGTTTGTTTATGCTTATTTTTTAGTTATCAGCTTATCTCATTTTCGAAACTTATATAAATTTGTTACCTATTTGTATTACTCATAAGCCGGAAAATTTTGGTTTTATGAGACATAAGTCAATGAGATAAACTCGTAAGCCCAAACATAAGCTTAAACAAACACCCCCTTATGCATAAATCTGAATGTTTCACCAATTTGTATTACTGATATATGTTATTAATAGTACATTTTAATATGTTTATTTTGTTTTTGTGTAAAATTCAGAAAGTTTTTGTTCTAGAGTTTGTTGCCTTGCCTTTGGTTGTTTAAAGTAATTTTGTATCGTCTGTAAATGCATATGAATGATATGATATATTTGTCTGCCTTTGGTTGTTTAAACTTTTGTGATGTTGTGTAATAGATATGTGAAAGTAATTGGCTGTTTTGTTTGTTTGAAACTGTTGTATTTGAACCATTTTTCATTGCCGAAGTTGATACCACTTTTATGAAATTTGAAACTCAAATAGGTGACATTTTGCATTTGTGTGTTTGAAAAGTGATGACTTTTGTGTATGGTTGATTACAAACTCCTAACATCAAAAAAAAACATGGCTTCGGTATCAAAAATGAAAATGCTTGGGACGGCTGCTGTACGAGCTACTCGAAGTAAATGGTTGAAATGGCCGCATTAAGGAATCTGTTAAGAAACGGATGTTGGTGTCTACGGTGAAGAACAAGAACCCCACCAACCACATATAAGAGATTCCTTCGTCCTCAGTTGCTTCTTAGTTTAATGAAGTAGTAATATTGCAAAAAGAAGTGGACAAATTTGGTTAAAGGCCACATTTTACCTAAAGATGGTGCTCGCCTTTGGCTCAGTTAACGGCTCAGACTTGAGTGACTTGACGGCGTGTGGATTGGGACCGTATCATGCAAGTGGTATTGCCCACCCGTCATAGTCAAGCCACAATTTGAATTCTGGAAGTACAGGTTTGAGGTCACTCAAGTCTGAGCCAATTCTGAGCCGTTAACCGAGGTGTTAACTGAGCTAAAGGCGAGCACTATCTTTAGGCAAAATGTGGCCTTTAACCAAATTTGTCCCTTTCTTTTTGCAATATTGCTACTTCATTAAACTAAGAAGCAACTGTTCTTCACAGAACGAAGAATCTCGTATATTTGGTTGGTGGGGTTCTTGCTCTTCATCGTAGACACCAACATCCGTTTCCTTAAGAGGCCATTTCAACCATTTACTTCGTATATGTGGTTGTTGTGATTGCTGGGATAGTTTACTTTGTGCGCCGGCAGCAGAGGTATGTTTTTATAAGTTTGCACAAATTATAGGATGATAAAACGGATGATAACTAGAAATCCAAATCATTAAAACATTGTCTATTTAACTCATACAAATTGTACTGCGTAGGAAGTGTGATCCAGATGTTTTTTGGGTTTGAAGTTGCAAGAGAGTACAATTTATTTAACAATGCAACATGAAAAGACCAATATGCCCTTGAACTTAACGGTCAACTGACGGTTGACCCGGTCAAGGGACCAAACCCGTATGGGTTGTAAACCACAGGGACTGGATCCGGGTATTTTAAAGTACAGGGACCATTTTCGAGTGACCCGGTAAACCACAGGGACAATTTTTGATATTTACTCTTTATAGTAATATGTTACTCTCCCTCCGTCTCAATTTATTTGTCCATATTTCCTTTTATGGATGTCTCAATTTATTTGTCCACTTTCCTTATTTAGTAAAAACTAGAGAATCTAGTGGAGGAATATTCCATTTTAGTGGTTGAAAATTAAAGTGGCCCTCACTTTTATTAAACTTTGTGTTTTCTCTCTCCTGACAAATAAATTGAGACGGAGGGAGTATATGTATTATAGATCATGAAAACTGCAGTGCCAAACACTCCTAATTTAGCTGCTCAAACAGTCAATCCAAACACTGCACAAGTTCAGAGCTTACACAGAATGGCTACACCTCCCAAGATGAAGCTTCTACTTAACAAGTGCTTGATCAGTTGTAATAGAATGTAACTAGACATGTTTTACTGTTTGATTCATTCTAGTAGAGTTAGTGCAGATAGCTTATTAGTTCAAGTTAGAGCGGTTTGTATGTTTAGCTATAAATACCTTTGTACACTTCATAATGAACTACTTTTACATTTTTCATTCACTCTGTTATCTCTGTTTTTCAATAGGTTGCATAAGGAAGACCTAATGTCATATGCTTCTAAGTTACACTTAGAAGCATATGACATTACGACTTTATTAAAATAATATTGATATTATTAGGATAAGGAAGTCGTGATGTCATAGTCATTGGTCTAGTCATGCCATTGGTGTTCTTGTAAGAACTTAATTTGCGTGCTCTGCGCAACATTTGATTTAAGTTTTAAGTACTTTGCAAAATCATAAGTTACATCCATACATTCATAGATTTTTTTTTTTTTTGACATAATTTTCTTTTTATTTTAATCCATTTGTTATGTTTTTTATTCAAATTATGATATTGTTTGCTTTGACTCTTTGTATGTTAAATGTTGCTGCTGGTGGCAGAGGCATGAATGCGTCATTGTGTCCTATTTTTATTCTTAACAATGTATGTTAAAATGTTAAATGTGTTGACTTTGAGGTCAAACTTAGTACTACTTAACTTTTACACTTCAAATTGGTTTCAATCCTAGGTTGGGATCATTTAAAAAACCAAAGTATTTTAAAAAGCCTAAAAAGTATTATTAACCGTTGGATCAAAAAACCATCAAATCAACAAGATGATGCATGTTTTTTAATTAAGGGCATCTTTGTCATTTGTTGATATACTCAATCAAACATTCTTTATTCTCTTTCTCCTCTCTCAGATCCAAAATCCGTCGTCTTCGTCATCATCATCATCATGAATCCGATCCATCATCATCTTCATCATCCATTGAACAAAACCACGTGCTCCAATCCAGTCTATAACTTTGCCACCATTTTTATCCAAAATATTATTTTTTACACTTCAAAAGGTACAATTTATGTACTCATCTTCAACCTTCTTGGTGACTACAACCGGTAACCGTCTTCGATAAACTTGTAAGGTACTATGTTAAACTTGATTCCGAATATTCTTTTTTCATATCATCGATATATTTTCCGGCATCGATTACGCCACCGGTTGAACCACCAGTCTTTAAATATAACAAACAAGATTCAAACTCCAGTCAAACAAAAACTTTATTACAGATCACAAATTTAATTTTATATATGTAAACCGAAATTGAATCAGAATGAAGAAATTGTAAACTTTAAGTGGAGATTTGAATCGGAGAAAAGCAGGTGTTTTATCCAAATCTAAAAAATGAGAATGATGGAAGGAGAGTTGGTGGAAATATGTGGTGAATGGAGAGTTGGTGGAGATATGTGGTGAATGACAGTTTTAGATTAGTTTTGGTACTAAAGTTTGATATATTAATAAATATTAATAAAAGTTGTGTTTATTAATAAAAATTAATAAAAGTTGTGTTTATTAAAAAAAATAGTTTTTTGGTTTTTTTGTTTGTTTTATTATTTTTTTATTTTTTTTATTTTTTTGTCATATTAATAAAAATAATAAAAGTTGTTATATGTTTTTGGTTCATCAATTATTGTCATGTGTTATGTTATTTTTTTGGTTCATCAATTATTGGTTCATCAGTTATTGTGTTGTGTTATGTCTTTTGGTTCATCAGTTATTGTGCTGTTATTTTTTTGGTTCATCAATTATTATCCTGGTGTTATGTGTTTTTGGTTTATCAATTATTGACCCTTGTTATGTGTTTTTGGTTCATCAATTATTGTCATGTGTTATGTTATTTTTTTGGTTAATCAAATATTGGTTCATCAATTATTGGTTCATCAGTTATAGGTTCATCAGTTATTGTGTTGTGCTATTTTTTTGGTTAATCAGTTATTGTGCTGTTATTTTTTTGGTTCATCAATTATTATCCTGATATTGTGTTTTTGGTTCATCAATTATTGTCATGTGTTATGTTATTTTTTTGGTTCATCAATTATTGGTTTCAGTTATAGGTTCATCAGTTATTGTGTTGTGTTATTTTTTGGTTCATCAGTTATTGTGTTGTTATTTTTTGGTTCATCAATTATTATCCGGGTGTTATGTCTTTTTGGTTCATCAATTATTGACCCTTGTTATGTGTTTTTGGTTCATCAATTATTATCATGTGTTATGTTATTTTTTTGGTTCATCAATTATTGGTTCATCAGTTATAGGTTCATCAGTTATTGTGTTGTGTTATTTTTTTTGTTCATCAGTTATTGTGCTGTTATTTTTTTGGTTCATCAATTATTATCCTGGTGTTGTGTTTTTGATTCATCAATTATTGTCATGTGTTATATTATTTTTTGGTTCATCAATTATTGGTTCATCAGTTATTGTGTTGTGTTATTTCTTTGGTTCATCAGTTATTGTGCTGTTATTTTTTTGGTTCATCAATTATTGTCCTGGTGTTATATCTTTTTGGTTCATCAATTATTGACCCTTGTTATGTGTTTTTGGTTCATCAATTATTGTCATGTGTTATGTTATTTTTTGGTTCATCAATTATTGGTTCATCAGTTATAGGTTTATCAGTTATTGTGTTGTGTTATTTTTTTGGTTCATCAGTTATTTTACTGTTATTTTTTTGGTTCATCAATTATTATCCTGGTGTTGTGTTTTTGGTTCATCAATTATTGTCATGTGTATATGTTATTTTTTTGGTTCATCAATTATTGGTTCATCAGTTATAGGTTCATCAGTTATTGTGTTGTGTTATTTTTTGGTTCATCAGTTATTGTGTTGTTATTTTTTTTGGTTCATCAATTATTATCCTGGTGTTATGTCTTTTTGGTTCATCAATTATTGACCCTTGTTATGTGTTTTTGGTTCATCAATTATTGTCATGTGTTATGTTATTTTTTTGGTTCATCAATTATTGGTTCATCAGTTATTGTGCTGTGTTATTTTTTTTTGTTCATCAGTTATTGTGCTGTTATTGGTTCATCAATTATTGGTTCATCAGTTATAGGTTCATCAGTTAGCGTCGGTTGTTTTTCAAAGTGTTTTGGTTAATCAGTTATCGTCGGTTGTTTTTCAAAGTGTTTTGGTTCATCAGTTAGTGTCGGTTGTGTTTCAAAGTGTTAAGGTTCATCAGTTAGCGTCGGTTGTTTTTCAAAGTGTTTTGGTTCATCAGTTAGCGTCGGTTGTTTTTCAATGTGTTTTGGTTCATCAGTTAGCGTCGGTTGTTTTTCAAAGTGTTTTGGTTCATCAGTTAGCGTCGGTTGTTTTTCAAAGTGTTTTGGTTCATCAGTTATTTTTGATAACGTTCATCAGTTATTGTTCATCTTTAACGTGCAATATCTCACTCATAGTATATCGGTTGTTTTTCAAAGTGTTTTGGTTAATCAGTTATCGTCGGTTGTTTTTCAAAGTGTTTTGGTTCATCAGTTAGCGTCGGTTGTGTTTCAAAGTGTTTAGGTTCATCAGTTAGCGTCGGTTGTTTTTCAAAGTGTTTTGGTTCATCAGTTAGCGTCGGTTGTTTTTCAATGTGTTTTGGTTCATCAGTTAGCGTCGGTTGTTTTTCAAAGTGTTTTGGTTCATCAGTTAGCGTCGGTTGTTTTTCAAAGTGTTTTGGTTCATCAGTTATTTTTGATAACGTTCATCAGTTATTGTTCATCTTTAACGTGCAATATCTCACTCATAGTATATCGGATTTGAGTGATTCAAATTTATAGGTAAAGAATGGCCAAAAAGCTACAACTTTCATGTTTTAAGTTTTGCAAAATTCGGCCTTTAAACTAGGCAAAATTAGAGATGAAAATGCAGAAAATTTGAAGAAAAATCAACACCTACTTAAAAAGTTGAAAAAAAAAAGTTGCGATTCATATATCATAATGCATACCAAATTAAAGAGAATCTTATTTTTAAAAATTATGGTGAAATCGGTTTATCATAAAAGTTTATCGTTTGAAAGTTATTTACGTTTAAAGTTTTGGGGTGGAATAAAAAAAGTGGTTAAAAGGACCAAAATGTCTCCTAACTAAATTTAATAAGAAAAAAAGAAGGGAATGGTTGGTGGACACTTGTCACATTGTGAGTGACTGTCTAGCCTTTTTAATTTTTTTCACTTTCTAAAGGATCGCATCTATTCAATCCTAAAACCAGTATTACTGGTGCTATTTTTATTTTGGCCTTGCAACATGTATTTTGTTTTCAGAAAATTTAGTACGATTCATAAAAGTTGAGGAAAGTTGGTAAGTTTGACCATGAAACTCAAAGTTATTAAAGATTACAGATCTTTCCTCCCGATGCAGACGGTAACATAAGAATCATTTTTAAGACAAGGCAAAGCAAGCTACAGGTTCTTCAGGGTCGGTACTAGCAACATCATAATTGTGACGAAACACTTGCTGTTGCCTGCAGTGAAGGGATTTCACTACCAAATTTTAAGGGTTTTTTCCAAAGCGTCTTATAATCAGTATATCATTAGTCACTTTGCCACTTGAATTCCCATCATTACGCTACCATTTCCACAGCAAACGAATATTTGTCGATGCTGATGCGAAAATAGCATTTCCTGAATTTGTATGTATCAATCTTAAATCTGTTTGATCAAAAAATATCATGTCAATAGTTTGTCATATGTCGTCACCTCCATGATATGAATATATCTGTCCAATGTGCCTTGAATATACAATGTCATCATGACGATATAGAGTTTGTTATAACTGTCTTATTTAGTACTCCCTCCGTCTCAATTTATTTGTCCATATTTTCTTTTATGGATGTCTCAAATTAATTGTCCACTTTCCTTATTTAGTAAAAACTAGAGAATCTAGTGGAGGAATATTCTATTTTAGTGGTTGAAAATTAAAGTGACCCCACTTTTATTAAACTTTGTGTTTTCTCTCTCCTGACAAATAAATTGAGAGGGAGGGAGTAGTAATATCTTTCGGTGACGTGCTGTTAGCAATTGCTAGATATCATTATTTGTGTCTTTTGTCGTCTCTTCTTTGTTATATCTTCACAAATTTTTATCCAATCAGATTTGTTTTGATATATTGCTATGGGCTTATTTGTTAAAAATTAAACACTTTCACAATAAGAACTAAGAAATTTTTAAGTATCTGGAAAAGAAAAAAAAAAACGAAAGTTGACCAGTCAAGCTGACCCGACTCGCTCTTATCACAATGAAACAAAAGAAGAAGGATCACATGTCACTCACTGATGGTTCATGTAGGGACAATCTAAACCTCTTTGAAGCCTTTACTCTTCGAATTTTAATATCATGACAAGCATAAATAAAACACATAAAGCATCAAAGTAATAGCGGAAGCGAGTAGGAACATATAATGTATAATTAATTAACCAAACGTAAAAGTATGCGTACCTTAAGATTCTAGCCAAACAAGAATCTAATTCCAAGCAATCAATTTTATGAACCCTAATTAGGGTTTATGTGGATTATTGAAATTACCTCTCACACTTTTGTAATTCAATCCAAGAATCAAACAATAGCGTGTTTGATTCATGTTCTTGTACACACGCACTATAACGAATTAAAGTAAATGCTAGTTTAAGAACACAAAACGTTTTGGTTTGAAAAATCAAACCAATCGACCCTATGAAGGGTGTTTGTCGATTGGCCAAACAAAAAGAAAAGAAGGAAACAAGTTTAGGGATAAACTATGTGTACAAGAGTAACAAATAATGATCCCTAAGTTTGTTTATATAGAAATAGAAACTTGGAGCTCAAGTTAAGTTATGGGTTGGGTTTCCCCTCCCATAACCGATCGGCTAACACCCCTAATGGGGTATTCCGGAACCTTCTTGACATACCAAATATTCACACATAATTCTTTCCTTTTATTGGTTAACGGTCGTTAGTCATTATTCGTTAAATACTAACGGTCGTTAGACGTTTTGTGTAATTAATAATTAAACATAACCTTTTACATTTAATTATTAAACTTTAACTCTCATATGTAAAGTGTGCAATCCCGTGATCTCGAGTTCGATCCTAACATACGACTACTAAAATAATGTCCATAAAACTAGCAGCTCCAACTTGGACATATTTTAATAGTGTAATCACATCGGTTAGCGTCTAGCAACACTTCGATGCCTCTAGTACAACTCGAGTATGTCTCCTGAAAAAACCTTTAATGATTCATCATTATTATTATCCTTTTGTCACTAATACCACGTTAAATAAAGATATGGATTTAAGTTATTCTTTATTCAACTATTCTGTTTCTCGTTGTTTGTGATTGAGCAAGATTACCAAATCTTCTGAACATATTCAGGGAAGATCTTGGGCGTGGCCACACAAATATCTTGTCAACCCTACGAGGGGCCCAGCAGTATTAAACTCCAAAATAAATTTGAAGGAACAAATTCCATCTTGACTACAAGCATAACCTATGAATTTTGTAACAATTCCGAAAACAATCCTTATGACTACCAGTTACGTATAGCGTTAAATTGTTCCACAGAATGCACTACATTCATAACAGTTATCTGGTATCTCAAGTCTGAGGATAACTATTCATGATTTACTTAATAACAATATCCATAAAGTAACATCATGTAGTTTGGGATAAGTCCTATATTCAATTCATTGAATATCATGTGAATTTGGTATGTCAACGCATCAATATACTTTCAAGTATACTATACCAAAACTCAGATTTGTCTTAATTTAATGATATTCTCATATCATTAATTGACAACGGACAATTTAGAATAACTAAATTATTTATGGATTAAACATGCAAATATATGACACAATTTATTATTAATGAAAATAAACGTACTAAGTACTTAAATTCATTGCAAATAATAAACACTTAACATCCTTTATCTAAATACTAAATAGATCAATGCATGAAAATTCTAGTTGATGAATTATGTCTCAAGCTATGACAATCATACTTGTTGACAAGACATAAATCAACCAACTTTGATCTATCAGAATTTTGAGAATACTTATTTTAAGAATTCAACTGGTGAAGTTCTTGTATGTGTACATTCAAATAATTTGATATTGCCACATAATATTTCATAAAGTGTGTGACAACCTCAATCACCAATTTATGATTATCAAACTTTCAAACATTTTTAAAGTTTAAAGTATTCTTATTCTTTTAGTGTATAATGCAACTATGCTCTTAGTGAGCACAACTAGTTCACATGGCCAAGGATGAAATCCTACCATGACTAGTATTGAGTGTCATCTCAATTAAACCAGCATCATTGTCAACAAACAATAATATGCTATTTAAAATTCCGTAAACTTTAATATCTACTGTGTAATGTTTGATGTCTTCCAAACTTTCAAATTTGTTGGCTATGACAATTTGCACAACAATTGACAAATTGTTCATCTATAGAATCTAGAAGCTGTTCCAGGCTGAGGATGTAATTCTATATCTAAACATATTCCATTAGAATAATCATTACACTAGTTATCTAATAACTATCAATTAGATATCAACATTGTCATAACATCTTATAACAATTCGTTTATGTAACATGATGTTCATGAAAAATCTTTGAGTCATACTTAGATTTCATTCATGTTCTATCTTATTTAAAAGATATATATCTATTTAGACATTCTAAATGATATATCATGTCCTATTAGATTTATTTACCACATATGTTTATAATAATAAACACACATTCCAAGGTTATATGTTTTATTTCCTAAATCTTTCAAGTGAAGTTTCATTCCAAGTTAAGACTTAACATTTAACTTATATGAAATGTTACTTCCTATATGTTATCCAACATATATGATTTAAAAAAGTAAACATAATACTCCCACTAGCTTTCAGGAATACTTAGGAGTTATCTTATTATAAATTATAAATCAAAACTTGGATTTAATATTTAAACATAAGACTCATCTCCTAGATGCATGCATTTATCCATACTTGAATTCTTGCATTTTGTACACTTTCAAAGATTATATGAATTCATAAAACTCTTAATTACTTACCGTCCTCGCTTAAGTAATTATACAAGAAAGAGTTTTATAATCCATTGTCAAATTTCATATTCATGAAAATAAGTATGACAATTACCATCTTTGTATATTTAATGTGCTTAAAAAAATATTCAATCATAGTTAATTGCTTAAGTATGATTAATAATCTTGTCATAAGACATGCATTAAAATATGTGTACAATATTGTCCATATGATTTCTACACAAAGATTTAAACCACTAGTGTAAAACCCTAAAATCCGTTTTCCTAAATTCCTATATAGTTTGAATTTTTCCTAAGTTATGAATATGATTAATATTAGACCTAAACTATATGTTATAATATATATACACATTTAAATAAAAGTTAACCTATGATATATACCTAAATATAAATTTGTTACAAATATTAAATCTTTCCTAATTCTCTACAAAACCTATCACACGTTTTTGGTCCATCATGTATTTCGACACACACATATATTAAGGGATAAGAACTCTTTAAATTTGCTCTATCTCATCCCATAATTCACGCTCATAATCAGACACATTAAAACATAATCAATTTGCATTTACAACCTACCTTATTAAAACACACGCTCCACCTTTAACAGATCCGGTTCTTTCTCATTTCCCTCCTTCTTTCATACGACTCACAAAAATAAATAAATAAACACACATAATTGCTGCTATCTGTTCCTCTCATAGTCCAAGTATTCGAATTGTTGCTGTTGGTGTGAATTCATGGTGTGCAAGAATTGTTGTTGTGGTATTTAAATCGTGGGTTAGGGTTGTGATTCGAGGGTTCTTGTTCTTTCTTTCTCTGGTCTCGTTGACAAGGTATCATCTCCCTTTGTTTTCTTCTCCATTCGACACTCATATATGATCTAAATATAACTAAAACAAATCATTAACATGCTAATCTGATCCGTTTAATTATTGGTTGTTCGTTAATCTTGAAACCATAAGTGTTCGACACATGAAATCATAACCTAATCGTGGCTTAAAACTTGTGTATTCGACCCTATGTTGATGTCCCATATCCGAACCAGGTCTGCTGCCCTTAAACGATTCTTGTCTTCTGTTTTGATCGACCTTTATTGCTGTAAGAATCGACCTATGGTTATCCTGATTCAACCCATTATTATTCAGCCCTAATCTGATCTTTAAAACATGTATTAATGAACTTCTTAAATTTTGAAACCCTAAATTAATTACTATGGGGCGTTTAGAATTAATGAGATGGATTAGGGTTTTATGATTATGTGATTCTATGTGGAATTGTTTTGTGTCGTTATTGTTGTGTTTGTGTGTGTGAGTTTCGTGTTGACATGTAGTCTGTTAGGAGTATGTAATCTTGGCTAAATTAACCTATGAAACATATGTGTAAATCGGATCTAAAATGAATTAGACATAGGGATTGTTTTGGTCTCGTTATAAACACATGTTGCTCGTTAAATTCTTAGGTCGAGTGTGTGATTGCATGTGTGATTTAGTGTGTGTTAAATGATGTCTTAAAACTTATTAAAACCTGAATTGAATAAGGTCTAAGGGTCGTGGTATTGGTTTGGTTAAACTTAAATCGTTTGTTGTCTCGCTTTCTATGCTGTCCAGATTTGAGTCAAATTGAACGGGGTCTAAACTAATGATGCTAACGTATTTTTGTGTGACTCTTGAGTCTAAAACTTAGTTTAGGATGTGTGCTCTCTGGATATTAAGTTTTATAGCCATTGGAGGTCGGGTAGAAGGTCTTTTGATTTTTACAAGATTAAGTGTCAAAACTGTGTTTTGGATGTCTGGATTTCAGTCGCTGTTTTTGATTTTTAGTTTTCAAAACATAACAAAATTAAGAGGTATCATTTAATAGGGAGGATATTTAAGATGTATATGACTTACTAGAATTTTTGTGGATTTTTCTGAAAGGTTAAAATGGGTTAATGAAATGCAAACTTTCGGGGTATACCTACAGTGCACTTTTTGGGCAGGTATGGGAAAATGATTTTTTTTTGGATACTTGCCCATTGAAATAAAATCTAGAAAAATTACAGTAATTACCTAACATGTATAAGTATCTATGATAATTATTTGAACACCTCAGTAAGTACATAAGTATGGTTTTAAATTCATAAACAAAGGGACCTGAACGTGATAAAATCTGAATTATAACATAAGCTAAGGGTTTGGTTTAACATAACATGTTTTGCTTCTAATTCATTTGAAAACCAATCCGAGATACTTTTAAACCTATGTTTTGAATACTTACTATTCCACATGTGAAACCCTAAAACACATTAATGAATGAGCTAATAAATACTTAAAATCTGTTATGATATTAAATAAGCGTATAAGTAATATATGATTATAATTCGTGTAGATTCAGTGAAGAAGGAGTGACCCACCTTTCCTTTTGTTCTTTTCCATTTGCTTGCATTTCATAAGGTACAGATATTCTACCTTTTATCAGTAAGAGTTTTTCGCATGACTCGTTTCGTTATGATATGGTTTGGTTCGTTCGTGACTTCAATATTCGCATTTGAATCCTTTGATATTTTGTAATCCATTAGATATTATGACTTGTATGAAAAACTTTTTTGAATATATATCTTAATGATGGTTTTGAGAAATTCTATTTTTAAAAAATGATTTATATGAATACGTGGTAACACCACTTTTTATATAAAGGTTTAATGACTCTTATGAAAACGGCTTTTAAAAAAAATACTTTCATGAAAACAACATTTAAATGATTTTCATAATTACATAATTTGGTTGTACTCTATCCTTAAGGATTTCTCATGACTCATTGTTTCCTGATATTTGTTATGCTTTGATCCGTATCTGTTTAGTTATTCGTTTGATTATTCGTTTCATGCTATATTCTATTCATATGACTATTATCTGAGTTGGATAATTTATAATTATCCCTTATCATTAGATTGCATGTACTATGCCAATTATGTTGCCCATATTTGTAGCCAGTCATGGGGAGTCCATGGCCTTGTCATTGATGCACTAATGGTATTGACGCTATCTGTGGAGGTGGGTTTTTGTCCACAACGTTCCCATTTGTTTATATAGTTGTATATATGGCGCACCTGGCCCGTGTTTATTATATATATGTTTAGTCTAGAACTGGCATATGTATCTCTGTTTTGAAGGGAGCGTATGGATGCATCCTAGGTACTTAGTTCAGTTTTGATATATACTTGTGAATGAACTTGAGTGTGTGCAATACACCCCATTTCACTTTTGGTACATCGAGCTAGCTACTCCATGTACAATTTGCTATATGTTTTGTTGGGCATTTCCTTTGATATTGATATCTACTTTATGTTCATTATTATGCTTTGATCCCTTTTATATGTTCCATATTCTGTTTGACATCTTGTTTAGTAGGTTCTCTTGGATTCATTCGCTTATTCATTTCTTATACGCTTATTACCTTTCATTTGTTTATATCTGTTCACTGAGCGTTAGCTCAGCCGCATTTTCTTTTCTCTGCGGCAGGTTATAAGCGGGATGCTGGGCATGAGTGTTGAGAGTAGAAGATAGAGGACCTACCCTTGATTAGATTCCATTATTGGAGTTATGATTGTAGACATTATGCTTTGTTTATGTATTGTATTTAGATTATTGTTTGGATTATATTTCGTAAGTCCTTGTAATTCTTGACTTAGTATTTAATAAGAAGTCTTCCACTTGCGTTTATATGTTCTAATTGACACCATAATATTACACTTAGGCCCTTTTTGGGTTGAGGTGTTACAATTATGTTATCAGAGCTTAGGCTTTGACCTGTAGTACTTTAAGTTATGACCTGTGAAAGATTTGTCCCCTAGGTTTGCACTATAGGAGTTTATGAAACAACCTTTGAGAATTTGCCTTAGGATTTCCACTCTGAAGAAACTTAGGTTATGACCGGTGAGGATTGGGTAGACTATAAGACATTTGTTTAAGTATCATTGCTTCCGCATCACTCTGATTCGTGGCTTACTTTTAGTTAAGCCCTTTTAAGATCACTTTTTCCGGAGATTAGAAACTTATTATTTTGCACAACCTAAGATTTGTGACCGAGTATGTTTAGAATGCGTTGAGAATTCTGTAGTAATGCCTGACACTATATAAGCCTTATTTTCTGATTCCGACCTTAACCTCTGATTCGTTTGTTAATCATTTAGATGCCTCTTAGATCATTCTGAGAATTCTTGTGACCATGATGTGTTTGACACATTCTGTGATTTCTCTTGCTTTTGCTAAGCATATTTAAGTCTCCCTACACTATTAGATTCATCTTACCCATTCCTATTCATATGAGAAATCTTGTGGTGATTAACCACGAGTATGGGAATGTTTCCCTCACTTCTGAATGATAAGATTCACTCTGCTGATCTATCTTTCTCTGGAATGTTACATTCGATGTTATTCTGGTATGGATTAGTTGACTAAGCATCAAGATGCTAACTACTATCATACCTTTGACGATTCGAACATCCTGAATTCTTTTTACCATGATTCCCGACTGGTTAACCCGTTGTTATCGTTACTACCCTGGAAACTCGTACGTTATTTTCGTGGTTGTGAAGATTTCCTAGCACCTATTTTGTACACCGTTGGCTGGATCTCACCTTGAGAGTCATTTTGCAATCTGAACTTTTTCGATGTAGTCCCTGAACGAACTACCAAGGTTCCCACCAGAGTGTGAAGTTGATTTGAACTGGTACTGAGAGATTTAGAATATGATATCAATAAAGGCATGTTTATATGATGCAAGTATTATGACGCCTGGCCAACGTGATAATAGTTACATCATATAACCTGAACTTATTGGGATCATAGGATGTCTTTGAGAAGTGCCTGAGAACAGTAAGTGGAATGAGTCTGAATTCTATCTTCTGAAACTCCGTATCGAATGGCACCATTTGGATTGGTAGAATTGAAAGAACATCTACAAGAACTTCTGGGAAGTGGTTTTATTCGTCTGAGCGTATCTCCATGGGGTGCTCCAGTTTTATTCGCGATGAAGAAGGATGGTAGCATGAGGTGGTATATTGATTACTGGAAGTAGGACCGTATTACAGTTAGAAACCGTTATCCACTACCTCGAATCGACAACCTATCTGATCAACTTTAGGATGAGAAGTCTTCTCTAAGACTGATTTAAGTTATGGATATCATCAGTTACGTGTGAAGAGCAAGATATTCCTAGAACTATCTTTCGTACTCGTTATGATCACTATGAGTTTAGTGACACCAATTGTATTGGCTAATGCTTCGGCTGTTTTATGGACTTGGTGAATCGTGCCTTTCGTGAGTACTTGGACAAATTTGTCATAGTATGACATTTTAGTACATTCAGAGACGAAGGAGAAACATGACGATCATTTTCGTATTATGTTGGAAACTTTGTGTAAGAAGAAACTTTATATATTCTGGAAGTATGATATTGGTTGGGACAAGTGGCGTTCTTAGTTGATGGTATTATTAGGATTCTGCGAAGATGGAAACTATCACCAAATGGCCAAGACCGACGACAGTTACAGAAGTTAGAACCTTTTGATTCTTGCAGAAGAATTGTGGAAGATGTTCATGACTGGCGTTACCGTTGACGAAGCTTATGAGAAGAGGAGAGAAGTTTAGTTGGGATGAGAACTGAGTTTTGGAAAAGCTGAAACATAAATTAGCTCCTACTTCCATACTTACAGGTGAGTACCAATTTTTGGACGTTCCAAGAAGAGACTTGGTTATGCCTTTATACAGTACGGGAAGGTTATTGCTTATGCATCAAGACAACTAGAACCGTATGAGGCGAATTATTCAACGCATAACTTGGAGTTAGCAGCAGTGGTGGTTGTTAGTAAGATTTGGAGGTAATTCTTGTATGGCGGATTTTGATCTGTGTTGAAGACTTGAGGAAACTATTTAACTAAGGCACACAGTTTTTACTTCTTTATTCATCTTAGTTGTACTATGATGAATTAAGATCTGGAGCAGACCTTCTGGTGGAAAGACATTTAGCAAGTTGGTAGAAACCTTTAAGCTAGAGATTATTTGGTTAGTTAGCACACCTGCAGTGATCGTGTCTGAGATCCGTGTCTTACTCCATAATTCTGGGAAGATCTGCAGAAGGCTTGAGGAATCAGACTCAAGATGGCAAGTTGATGGCAAGTGAATCCTTTCAGACTTATGTATGAACGGAAGTGTAGAGCACACCTTTTAGTGGAATAAGGTAGGAAGATTGTTTATTAAAAGTCCAGAGTTGATTTTAGTGACGAGTAGGACAATTACCGTTGTGGGAGAAGAACTTTGAAATTTCAGACCGGAGATTGTGTATTCTTGGGGTGTCTCCGTACAGAAGTGTTAAACATTCTGGCATATGATGGAGAGTTATTCAGCGATTCGTTAGTCCTTAGGTTCATCCTTATCACTACGTATATTCTACCATTTTTGTTAGGTATTTGGTACGTTCGATAATTCGATATGAGCTTCGTTGTTCGTTTGTACGTTTCTTTGATTCGTTCGGAATCTTAGATAGAAATGGTGAAGTTCCTACCATTTAGCATTACCTCCGTATTTGTCTCATGTTTTAGTTCATGTACCTATTTTGAGATGCTACAGCTATCATCCGTTACATATATCTTTCGTATCCATTGGATTAGATTCGTTATGATTTGTTATGCTGGAGAGCCTGGGGCTATCCTAGTTTGTCTAAATCAAGTCATGAGAAAACCTTTTCATTCCTTAAAATCTTTTGATTAGAAGAATCAATCCGAGTGAGTTAATCATTTTCATTTCTTTTCATGATCTGGTACATTTCCGTTTAATCTTTCTACTTCAATTTTGAGGACGAAATTTTCTTTTTAGAGGAGAAGAATTGTAAAACCCTAAAATTCGTTTTCCTAAATTCCTATATAATTTGAATTTTTCCTAAGTTATAAATATGATTAAAATTTGACCTAAACAATATGTTATAATATATACACATTTAAATAAAAGATAACCCATGATATATACCTAAATATAAATTTGTTACACATATTAAATCTTTCCTAATTCTCTAAAAAACCTATCACACGTTTTTGGTCCATCATGTATTTCGACACACACACATATTAAAGGATAAGAACTCTTTAAATTTGCTCTATCTCAGCCTATAATTCACGCTCATAATCAGACACATTAAAACACAATCAATTTGCATTTACAACCTACCTTATTAAAACACACGCTCCACCTTTAACAGATCCGGTTCTTTCTCCTTTCCCTCCTTTGTTCATACGACTCACAAAAAAAAAATAAAATAAAAATAAACTGATGCTTCTTACTATATGAATTAAGCTACCTAGATTAACCACTAATAAGCCCTAGATCTAGAGAGAGAAAGTTAGAGAGAGAAAGAGTGTGTGGAAGATGATTAACAATAATATGGAAATGTTTAGTGCATTCATCAACCATTACCTCTCAAATGAGAGATTTACACTATTTATAGTCTCCCATATAATGAGAAGGGGGAAGTGTGCCGTCCTTACATATTTCACTAATTCATCATTAACGTAAATACTAAGACTAAACTAGACGACACACTTCTACAATTATATAGACTATATTTTTCCGATTCTAACAAGCTATTACATGACCACATTACAAGACTCATTGACTCGATAATGATCGTCACTTTAAGCATTCCCAACAATCTCCCCCTAAGGGACGATCATTGAGATCTCTCTTTGATTACATTTATGATCATCACTTTTGCGTTCCCAACAATCTCCCCCTAAGGGATGATCATTGAGATCTCATTCTGTGACATATGGATGATCATTAAACTTCTTTGATGCTTGAGTCTTCGAGTAATAGATTTGCTAGATTCTTTGTTCCAATCATGCTTTGTGATTTTACAACCTTAAATTGATCAATACTTGAAATGCTAATGACGTGTTCCCAACAATCTCCCCCTAAGTATTGGTCATCAAGGTTGCTTGACGTCGTCTTTGCTTCTTGTGGCTTTGACGTCTTCTGAATCTTTGTTCTTTGTTCTTGATAGTGATATGATATGATATGGTACTGATCTGCCGTTCTCCAATGGTCTCTGCTTCTGGTGTCTTCACGCCTTCTCCACCATGCTCATATGTCTTTTGACTTTGGTTCTTCAACTTGTTCTCACTTCTTCAATCTTTAACTTGTGAAAGGTTGTAGTGCTTGAACTTTGACTTTTCTTTAACATATTCTGAACTTTTGATATTTCTGAGTCTTTATGAGAACTTATCTTCAGGATATGAGCATGATGGAGTCTTGATGGTGGTTGAACTCCAGGTCTTGAAGCTCCTTCGCAGCAACATCACGAACCAACCGGCACTTACAGGCTAAGACTTTGAGATCGTCAACAGCATAGTATGAAGACTTTCTCTAATCCTTACCCAGGCCGTTCTGAACCGGATACCCCCGAAAGGGCTTACACGGACACACCAAAGTGCACCCACGATTCAGTGAGCCGCTGGAGATTACCCCACGACTGTAGACCGTTTTGGAGCAAAAACTAAGCGTAACCCACAAGGAGTTACCGAAGTGACCTGCTGTCAGGGCTGTTTGATGTTGACCCTGGCAGGATTTCCATTCTATCACTGAGAATCACAATTGTGAATTCTCTCAAGAATGTTCTCGGTAGATTGCTAAGATCTATGTAGGACACTTCCTAATTTACAACTGATGCCCATGATGTAGAACAACAGTGTAATACTAAGTGTTCCTAAGAGATCTTTGATGAATCTCATGGCTCTAGACTCGATTAGTGCACATTTGCTTGGTCGTCGGAGGCGTGGAGCAGAGTGCCTCCTTTTCAATATCAACACATCTCGTAGTGAGAGGTCGATAGATGATGAAGGGTTCTCCGTTTGAAATGAAACAAGTGTCTTTTGAGAGACACCTGAGTGGCTTAGAAGGTTTAGTGCAGTGCGTCACTGGGTCCATGACGTCTTTATTTTTCAATACCGGTGATGCTCATCAACCAGTAGATTATGAATTGAACCCGGTGTCTGCCCTAAGGTTGAACAAATGGAGGACTATTTCGTTTCACCCTTTTATTTGCTTTTCTTTTTAATTCTTCAACCCCTTCTTTCTCCTTTTATTTTATTTCTCCTTTTTCAATCATACCTAGGACTTTCTAGTTCTAAACTATTGGTATTGTCCTTGGGTAGATGCCTCCGGCTCTGGCGGATCATAGGACGGTTATTCCTAACCTTAGTCACCTTATAACTCCATGACTATCCTATTGATGCCATAAACCAATCCTTTTGAAAATCTCTCAAAGTGTTTATGATTGTGAAAAACATATTTTGATAACACTTTGAGAGTTTTGTGATTTTCAGAAAGACTCCCCCTTCACATGTGCTCTTAAGTAGTTAATTGAAATTTGCACATGTTGGGAAGAGTTAGCACTTTTGAATTGATTGATTTTCAATGAACATGATCGTCGTGAGACACGCTTACATCACTAGTAAACTAGCTTGAAATTATTACCCGTCCAGATCACATTCAAGGAAAATCGCTTGAAATTGGTACATTCTACTCAGACACGTCCTTTGCGAGACATGTTTACATCACCAGATGAACTAGCTTGAAATTATTACCCGTCCAGGACATATCCTTTCGACTACTGACTTTTGCTATCGTCAATTCGAGGGTCAATTCTTGAGACGAGCTCTTGTGACATTTCAGCATTGATTTACCATATTTTAATCATATCGTTATTCTCCCCCTCAAAAATAGTATACTTATGTTGTTTTTGTAAAACTTTTGATTAAAATATGCTCTTTTTGAGGTTTATGGGAAGAATTTCAAGAACTTTTGTTGTTTGAACAAAGATTTTCTTTCAAATACTCCCCCTCGACAAGGGAATACTTGTTCTATTGAGCAGAATTTTAAAAAACTTAAAAAAAATTCTGGTTAATTCTACTCAATAGTAAGAAGCTTTCGCTCCTTTGTTCAGGATTGAGGCACTGAAGCGTACCTCAGGGTCCTTTCTTGACAGGAACGGGTTGTGCACTGTTATGTGTACACAAGCCATAAAGCATGATTTTGATGAAACATTTTTGTTTTGGAAATACTCCCCCTCAAAACTCGCATTTGTTTTGAGAATTTTTAAACCTTTAAAATTTTGAGGGAAGGAGTCTTCTTGAAGCAAAATTCTGAAAGATTTAGAAATTTCAGTTTGAAAAATTCTTGAATGAATTTTGCTTTAAGGTAACACAAACGTTATACACTGAGATACTCCCCCTCAAAACTAGCATACGTTTTGACATTTTTAAACTTTGGAGCGAATTGGGGAGTAAAGATTGGAAAAATCTTGAGCAAAATTTTTGAAAAGTTTTCAAAAACCTTTTGAAAAATTTTGAATAAATTTTGCTCAAGATTAACAAGATTTTAGGATAAGTGCACGCTTGGTTTTAAATAATGGTTTAGCAAGGCACTTTCCTTTCTTTGAAACCTGAGTTGTACACTGTAATGTGTGTACAAGTCGAAATGTTGAAGTCCGAGTCCTTAGCTGAAGTACTAAGAAGTCACTGAAAGTTTAGATTAGACAACAACCTTGGGAACCCATTTAAGCACGGTGCTAACGGGTTTACTAAATTTTGAAATCCATTTGTAAGTTGTGTCAATCTGATTTAAGGATGTTGAATTCCAACGAGGACTGAAAACCTGTGTTTCATTTTGAAATATCACTCGTGGAATCAATGGAGATTTAAAACTCTTTTTCCGTTGAAAATTGTTTGAGAAACCCGGTGTTTCTCTTGGAGTTTTAAAATCTGATGAAGAAGATTTCCATCTAATGTTGAACCTCATGGGTTCTTTTTGAAGATTTGTTTTTGTGATAAATGGAAACCTTGCAGTATTTGGAATGTTCAAAGCAGAGTCATTCTTGTGTTGCAACGAAAGTAATTCTGAAATTGAATATTTGAAAGATTTTGAACGACTTTGCTTTGGTCTCCACACTTGCTTTACCGGTGTAAAACGAAAGTGTGGAGTTTGAAAAACTTGATTCTTTTCTTTTGAAGCATTTGGATTTGAAAACTTTTGAGAAGTAAGTGTTTCAGAAAAACATGGTTTCTTCGAAAACTTCCTTCCTTTTTGCAAAGAATAGGATGTAAACTGGGAAACCTTTTTAGAAAATGGTTTTGAAGGTTCACCCATGTAAACCTTCTTCGAAACACTCACTTCTGGTGTTGAAAGATTTGAAACATGAGTTTTTCCCTTTGATCGACTAAGAGAATCAAACTTCACTTTTAAAGCATTGTATGAAGTTCTCAAATCACTGTATTCTTTTTGAAAATGATCTTGGGATGCCAATTTTGATTCTAAAGAGGCAATTTGTTTCAAAAATTGATCTTTTTCGGCTTTAGAATCATCCGTTTTACGAGCCAATTTCCGTTCGAACTCAACATTTTCTTTTTCAAGTCTTTCAAAATAATTTTCGAATTTTGTCGTTTTTTTGAAAAAGTCAGTTTTGACATCCTCAAAATCGTTTGTTTGTTGAGCTAAAAGTGTTTCAAGCTCAACCACTTTTGTTTGAAGCACATGATTTTCATTTTCAATTTCATTTTCAAAAAGATACATTTTCTCCCCCATTTCCTTTTCAAAATCTGGAGTGCTAGAATTGAACAGGGTATTTGGAAAGGAAACTTTTGTGATTTGAGACTCAACTTTTTTCATTTTCATTGATTCAATCTTTTTTCAAAACATTTTCAAACTTTTTATCAGCGAATTCAGACAATTGAAACTTCAAATCTTCAATCTCTTTTTGTTTCTTGTTTGGGTTTTGTGTCTGAACTCGTGAACGTTTGATTGAATCAAACAGGTTTTTGTAAATCTGTTTCAAATGCTCATTTTCTTTTTGTAATGAAGCCACAGTATGCTCCAACTCAATATTATTGGTTTCAAGTTTTTCAAAATCAAACTTGATTTTGGCATGTTCATGGTTTTCCTCAAAAACCTTTTCTTTTCCTTTAAGCACCGATGTCAAGGATTTTTCAGACTCGAGAATTTGTTTTGACAATTCAGTTGTTTTGTTTTCAATTAATGAAAATGGTGAAGGACATTTGTCGTGAAATTGTTCAACATTCTGGTCAACCTCTCCCTCACTAGTGAATTGAGGTTGCTCAGAATGCTGTTTTTCAGAAGATGAAGAAATCATATCATTGACATAAAGAATGTTATAATTTGGTACCTCAGCCAAAGGCTCTGTGTCATAAATGGGTCTGATATATGTACTTTCAGCATTAGTATCATTCCCTGATATGCGTTTTTCTTCTTGTTGTTCTGATTCTGTCCCACTGCTTTTCGTAACAACCAAACTAGCATCCATTGCTTTAACCTCATTAACCTGTTCCTCTTGAGCCTGCAACTTCATTTCATTCATCATTCTGTCATACTCTCTTCTGTGAAGTACTCTTTCAGCAATTGACTTCTCAATAGAATCCAATTGTTGAATCAATATGTCTTTGAAATTTTGAACCTCGATGCGAGTGTATTCTAGAAAATACTTGCGTGCCATTACACCGTCATAATCCGAAGAGAACCGCGAATTGATGAACTGCTGAAACTGTTCCTTGAGCACTCTAAAGATGACCGTGGATCCATTCTTGTGAAATTCTTCGTTTTCAACTTGCTTCTCCAGTTGATCCACGTTGAGGAACATAGTTTTAGTGAACATCTCAATGTCTTCTCCAAAGAGTGATGGAAATGCCCATTTAAATCCATAATGGGTACGAGTTCCTTCTAAGTCTTTGTTTGAGAGGACCTTAAGGTGTGAATGAAGTAATCTAAAACATGTCATGCATTTCTCTTTCGTTTCTCTCTCTTTTTCTTGCATTAATAGCTCTTGCGGATCTCTCTCTTTTGAACTTGATTCCATTTAATTGTGTTTCGATGTGTGATAAAGTTGATCTTGGATCGTTACAAAGATCTAGGAGTTGTGTTTGATGTTGGTTTAGGGTTCACGAGTTGAGTTTGTTTGAAGTTAAGTCCATTTCCCGAGTATTCTAAGTTGAAGGATTTATTAATGGTGATTTCTGATTTCCCTCCAAAAATTGAACTTGAAAAATTTTTTCGGACCAGAATTTGAAAAACACCATAAAATGCAATTCTAATGTTATTAGAAAAATTTGAGTTTTAAAAATTTTTACGCCAAATTTCACCGAAAAAATTCGAATTTTTACCTAAAAATTTGAATTTTTTGGGCCAAAATTTTCACTGTTATACCAAAATTTGAATTTCGCGTAAAAATTAAACGTTTAGTCACTGGAAAAAATTAAATTTTACTCAACTTTTCCCGCCAAAAAACTCGTTTTTTTTTTTTTTTTTTTGAAACTCGACTAACCATGCCTAGAAACTCGAGGAACTGATAGAAACTCGACTAGGCTAGAAACTCGACTATACTTAGAAACTCGACTAGACTAAGAAACTCGACTAGACTAGAAACTTGACTAGGCAAAGAAACTCGACTAGACTAGAAACTCGATTAGACTAGAAACTCGATCAACCTAGAAACTCGATCAATTCTTAAGAAACTCGACTAGGCCAAGAAACTCGGCTAAGCTAAGAGAAACTCGACTAATCAGAAACTCGATTAGAGAAACTCGACTAGAGAAACTCGAGTAGAGAAACTCGACTAAGAAACTCGATTATGCTCAAGAAACTCGACTATGAAACTCGATCAGTGCAGAAACTCGATCAAGTTAGTCCAGAAACTCGACTATGTTAATCAAGAAACTCGAGCAATCTAGCTAACTCGCCTGAAACTCGATCAAGGTCAGAAACTCGATCAGAAACTCGAGTATTAGTCTAACTCGACTAAGAAACTCGATTAGGTTCAGAAACTCGATCAAGTGAGACAAAAACTCGATTAGGGTTTCTGATGAACAGTAACACGACGATGAACAGTAACTCGCCCCAAAAAAAATTTCCTAAATCTTTGTTTGGCTCTTGATACCACTTGTTGGTCACCTTTATTTAGATCAAATCACACACATATAAATCTAGAGAGAGAAAGATTATTCTAGAGAGAGAAAGAGCTAGAGTGAATAATGAGAGAATTTCTCATTCCATACATCAACCATTACCTCTCAAATGAGAGATTTACACTATTTATAGTCTCCCATATAATGAGAAGGGGGAAGTGTGCCGTCCTTACATATTTCACTAATTCATCATTAACGTAAATACTAAGACTAAACTAGACGGCACACTTCTACAATCATATAGACTATATTTTTCCGATTCTAACAAGCTATTACATGACCATATTACAAGACTCATTGACTCGATAATGATCATCACTTTAAGCGTTCCCAACAATCTCCCCCTAAGGGATGATCATTGAGATCTCATTCTGTGACATGTGGATGATCATTAAACTTCTTTGATGCTTGAGTCTTCGAGTAATAGCTTTGCTAGATTCTTTGTTCCAATCATGCTTTGTGATTTTACAACCTTAAATTGATCAATACTTGAAATACTAATGACGTGTTCCCAACATAAACACACATAATTGCTGCTATCTGTTCCTCTCACAGTCCAAGTATTCGAATTGTTGCTGTTTGTGTAAATTCATGGTGTGCAAGAATTGTTCTTTCTTTCTCTGGTCTCGTTGACAAGGTATCATCTCCCTTTGTTTTCTTCTCCATTCGACACTCATATATGATCTAAATATAACTAAAACAAATCATTAACATGCTAATCTGATCCGTTTAATTATTGGTTGTTCGTTAATCTTGAAACCATAAGTGTTCGACACATGAAATCATAACCTAATCGTGGCTTAAAACTTGTGTATTCGACCCTATGTTGCTGTCCCATATCCGAACCATGTCTGCTGCCCTTAAACGATTCTTGTCTTCTGTTTTGATCGACTTTTATTGCTGTAAGAATCGACCTATGGTTATCCTGATACAACCCATTATTATTCAGCCCTAATCTGATCTTTAAAACATGTATTAATGAACTTCTTAAATTTTGAAACCCTAAATTAATTACTATGGGGCGTTTGGAATTAATGAGATGGATTAGGGTTTTATGATTCTATGATTCTATGTGGATTTGTTTTGTGTCGTTATTGTTGTGTTTGTGTGTGTGAGTTTCGTGTTGACATGTAGGCTGTTAGGAGTATGTAAGCTTGGCTAAATTAACCTATGAAACGTATGTGTAAATCGGATCTAAAATGAATTAGACATAGGGATTGTTTTGGTCTTGTTATAAACACATGTTGCTCGTTAAATTCTTAGGTCGAGTGTGTGATTGCATGTGTGATTTAGTGTGTGTTAAATGATGTCTTAAAACTTATAAAACCTGAATTGAATAAGGTCTAAGGGTCATGGTATTGGTTTGGTTAAATTTAAATCGTTTGTTGTCTCGCTTTCTATGCTGTCCAGATTTGAGTCAAATTGAACGGGGTCTGAACTAATGACACTAACGTATTTTTGTGTGAATCTTGAGTCTAAAAATTAGTTTAGGATGCGTGCTCTCTGGATATTAAGTTTTATAGCCATTGGAGGTCGGGTAGAAGGTCTTTTGATTTTTATAAGATTAAGTGTCAAAACTGTGTTTTGGATGTCTGGATTTCAGTCTCTGTTTTTGATTTTTAGTTTTCAAACCATAAGAAATTAAGAGGTCTCATTTGATAGGGAGGATTTTTTAGATGTATATGACTTAAAGGAATTTTTGTGGATTTTTCTGAAAGGTTAAAATGGGTTAATGAAATACAAACTTTCGGGGTATACCTGCAGCGCACTTTCTGGGCAGGTATGGGAAAAGAATTTTTGTTTGGATACTTGCCCTTTGAAATAAAATCTAAAAAATTACAGTAATTACCTAACATGTATAAGTATCTATGATAATTATTTGAGCACCTCAGTAAGTACATAAATATGGTTTTAAATTCATAAACAAATGGACCTGAACGTGATAAAATCTGAATTATAACATAAGCTAAGGGTTTGGTTTAACCTAACATGTTTTGCTTCTAATTCATTTGAAAACCAATCCGAGATACTTTTAAACCTATGTTATGAATACTTACTATTCCACATGTGAAACCCTAAAACACATTAATGAATGAGCTAATAAATACTTAAAATCCGTTATGATATTAAATAAGCGTATAAGTAATATATGATTATAATTCGTGTAGATTTAGTGAAGAAGGAGTGACCCACCTTTCCTTGTGTTCTTTTCCATTTGCTTGCATTTCATAATGTACATATATTCTACCCTTTATCAGTAAGGGTTTTTCGCATGACTCGTTTCGTTATGATATGGTTTGGTTCGTTCGTGACTTCAATATTCGCATTTGAATCCTTTGATATTTTGTAATCCATTAGATATTATGACTTGTATGAAAAACTTTTTTGAATATATATCTTAATGATGGTTTTGAGAAATTCTATTTTTAAAAAATGATTTCTATGAATACGAGGTAACACCACTTTTTATATAAAGGTTTAATGACTCTTATAAAAACGGCTTTTAAAATAATACTTTCATGAAAACAACATTTAAATGATTTTCATAATTACATAATTTGGTTGTATTCTATCCTTAAGGGTTTCTCATGACTCATTGTTTCCTGATATTTGTTATGCTTTGATCCGTATCTGTTTAGTTATTCGTTTGATTATTCGTTTCATGCTATATTCTATTCATATGGCTATTATCTGAGTTGGATAATTTATAATTATCCCTTATCATTAGATTGCATGTACTATGCCTATTATGTTGCCCATATTTGTAGCCAGTCATGGGGAGTCCATGGCCTTGCCATTGATGCACCAATGGTATTGACGCTATCTATGGAGGTGGGTTTTTGTCCACAGCGTTCCCATTTGTTTATATAGCTGTATATATGGCGCACCTGGCCCGTGTTTATTATATGTATGTTTAGTCTAGAACTGGCATATGTATCTCTGTTTTGAAGGGAGCGTATGGATGCATCCTAGGTACTTAGTTCAGTTTTGATATATACTTGTGAATGGACTTGAGTGTACCCCATTTCACTTTTGGTACATCGAGCTAGCTACTCCATGTACAATTTGCTATATGTTTTGTTGGGCATTTACTTTGATATTGATATCCACTTTATGTTCATTATTATGCTTTGATCCCTTTTATATGTTCCATATTCTGTTTGACATCTTGTTTAGCAGGTTCTCTTGGATTCATTCGCTTATTCATTTCGTATACGCTTATTACCTTTCATTTGTTTATATCAGTTCACTGAGCGTTAGCTTAGCCGCATTTTCTTCTTCTCTGCGGCAGGTTATAATCGGGATGCTGGGCATGAGTGTTGAGAGTAGAAGATAGAGGACCTACCCTTGATTAGATTTCATTATTGGAGTTATGATTGTAGACATTATGCTTTGGATATGTATTGTATTTATATTATTTTTTGGATTATATTTCATAAGTCCTTGTAATTCTTGATTTAGTATTTAATAAGAAGTCTTCCGCTTGCGTTTATATATTCTGATTGACACCATAATGTTACACTTAGGCCCTTTTTGGGTTGTGGTGTTACAACTAGGGTTACCTTATCTTTGAAGAAACTCATCTTCATTCTCTAGTCTAACTACTAAGAAATTAAGATAAACCATTTTTCCAAAAATTGATTATTTTTATGGACAACATCTTTAACATTCATTGTATGAGTAATTTACCCAATTCAATATTTGGTAATGCACCATAATATAATCCTCAGCATATTAATCAAATATCTGAGATATCCTTGCGGATCTATGAATGAGAATTCCATCATTTTGAGGTCTATCATTTACATGTTTAGCCTCATCATGATTTTCACTAGTGTGTTTTAGAAGATTATGTATCTTGTAATTTTATCTTTTCAAGATAAAACTCCTACTTGCTTTTTATAATTTATAGACTATCTATAAATACTTAGCAAATAAAGCAACAATACAATGTTCTCTTTTTGGGACTTTACAAATACATATTGACAGTTCGTGACATTTAGTTTGTTAATAACCTACTCATAAGTAGTTTAACAAATTCAGAACTTTATTTTAAGACTTAATGTGATTCATCACATTCCATAACAAAATGGTGTCTTATTAATCTTCTAGATTGGAGTCTTATTGAGTATATCCAATCCATACTCAATTTTTTAACCTTGATAACTTTTGGAAGAAAAGAAGTCATAGTTATCTTTAATCAAAAAATATAACAAGAGTTTGATTTTCCTAACTGAACATACCATCAACATTTGGTATTTCATTAGGATTAATATTGTAAGACAATCTTACAATATGTAAGATAAATATATTTTGTTTGGCTTATCTATTCACCAACTAAGTCAACTTAATGGTATAATAGAATTTTCAAGCCAATTGCATGCTATATAACATCAGTACTTTTTGACCAAGTCACTTCATGTCCATGTCTCAACAAGAATACATAAACTGTTATAATCCCACTATACGTTATAAATCATTGATCAACTCAATGACTTCTTGTATATGTCTTAATTAAAAACATAACAAGTTAACGTCTTACTTTATTATAAGTCTTGTAACACTTAAAAGACTTCATTTTTATATCTTTACAATGAAACATAAACATGTTTAACTAAAGTAATTATGAACACTATCTCTTGATTTCAATAGTAATTTCAAGTTAATTTATTACTTCACTTATTTTATGTCATTCCAAAATTACATAAATATTCAAATTGAAGTAGTATTAGATTTGATGCGTGGTTTTGCAACCTTACAACAGGTTTTACCTCTCGAGGGATCTCATGAGGCTTACAACCCCACCAGGCAGTGTACCTGACCGATGTAGTATAGTGTAGTGGTAAGTACGAGGGATTGATCGTTCTCCACAGGGAATAGTGTTCGTTAGGTATGAAAAACTACTTTAATAGGTCTAAGGGTGAGAGAAGATTCTTTTTTGTGTTTTTATAATTTTATGAAAGCAAGTAAAATCTCGGGTTTGAAAGAATGGGCGGAATTAGTTGCTGGTCAACTAACCCAAATAACTACGAATGCAAATAAAATAAAATAACGAAAATGAAAAGGTGGTAAAACTTATGTGGTGAGAAATGTGTTTACTTAGATTTCCTTACTCCCTAACTATCTTTTACCGGTTGATTAGTGTGTATTAATTGCGTGGATGACGGGTGTATTCCTTAATACCAATAGTGGGGTGGCGTACGTACTTCCCCAACTCTACAAGCTCCTACTTCACTCCTATGTCGAGCCGGCTAGGAAGCTCCTAACATGGGATCACTAGAATTCGCTTGTGCATTAAATACAACCATAAAAACCTTAGTACGCATTGGTTCATGCTTCTTAAGACGTTCAAGCAAGTTACCGAATAGGAAGTTAGCCAGTTTTCTTAAGCCTAACATAGATGAACAATCATCCAATACAACTAATAACACACTAATAACCAATAATCAATAGCTAGGTTTCATTAGATCTAAGCAAACACAAGATAAATCTAGCCTAGCATGTTAAACAAAAGACAAGAACAAGATAGAATCAAACAACACATAGACATATTGAATGATTAATTGATAACTTATCTTCAATGTAACATGGAAGATCTCAAGGCAAAAAGCCTTGAAAAAGCTGCTAAAATCGTCTTAGGGTTCTTACACACAAAGTTCCACAATAAGTTCCACACTAATGACAAAAAATTGCAAAACTATATATAGACTTTTAGATCTGACGGCGTCACGTTATGGAGTGTGACGCCGTCACCTCGCCGCTTTTAGGGTTCCCGGATGACCTTCTTGACGCCGTCCCTCTTTAGCTCTCCAAAATCCGTTCTGGCTTATCAAGGCTTGACGCCGTCAGAATTAGGCGTGACGCCGTCCCTCTTTAAATTATACCGTGACGACCTTGATCACTCCAAAGGGTGACGCCGTCAGAATTCCCATGCAAATTTCTCTGGCTTATCATGAGTAATTTTCATATCCACCACTTTTGCCAAGCCATGACGCCGTCAAGAACAAATCCTGACGCCGTCTAAGGTACTTTTTAGCACAATTTTGAGACTTTGCCGTTTTCTTCACTTTTATGCTCCAAAAACGTCCAAAATGCTTCCTTTTCCAGATTTCTTCCCAAAAGTACCTAAAATGACAAAAGGAACGATTTAGGGCAATATTTGATCAAATAAATACGATTTAGGGCTTAAATGACCCTTTAAAAGCGGTACACTTTTCGCTTCATCAAATACCCTTACACTTGAGATTTGCTTGTCCTCAAGCAAATGCGCTTTTATTCTAATCAAAATACAAGTTAGGGGTCATTTAATGCTAACATAAAAGTAATTACAACAAATATTCGTTCCACTTTAATCATAATAAGCACGGAGATTACAAACTAGCACCTCACAAGTAGTGTTTAGATACTCACATCTCTCAAGTGTCATCAAAATAAATCTCATAAATGAAAAGGGATAATATCTCTCACTACCTGTCATAGCAAATAGATTACCATAGGCTTGAGAAAGGATCGAAAACCTCCTCCACTAGGCGTAAGCACCTAAGATAAACTATCAAAGAGGGCTTTTACATGGGTTATAACGTTAGGTGTAGGGATATGATAAACACGGATTTGTTGGATAAGGGATATTTTACTGGTGGCGAGTTAAAGATCTTGATTAATTACATGTACTATACAATGTTGCTAAGCCAAGACTCGACTCGATCTTAAGCTAAAAATAAAATAACAAAAACATAAAATAAACATAAAATAAAACGGGATGGTAGTCCGTATGTTTTTTCTATTTTTCTTTTTCTCATTTTTTTGTATATATATTTTTTTTTCACATACACTCTTGCCCTACCATCCAAAATAATACATCATAGGGGCGTTGCATTCCCCTTACACTTGAACTTTTACATAACTTTACAAATAACTATTCTAATGACTCGAATTAAGATAATCAAAACACTTGGAGTACTTTTAAAATATTTAGCACATATGGGGGTAATAAATGATGTTCTTCCCCATTACTCCATTACACTAGTACTTTACCCATGAGTCCCAATCGTCCCAAAACAATATGTACAAGGATATGACTCGACTTAGCAACCATGTAATCAACTAGATAATTAACTTGGGTTTAAACAAATGTTGTCACAATAATGCACTAAAAATGAGTGCATACAAGGTAGGCTAAGGCGATTTGGGTGTACATTTTAGTGGGGTGTAACAAATTCTTACTTTAAGTAAAATGCTTAAAGTTAGAAACGAAAAGATAGGCTCTGAGGGGTGTACTAGGGGTATCGTGTACTAAAAATGAGTACAACGCAAAGGGTGTGGGGGAATTACTTGACCAATGTAGCCAAAGTAATTATAACAAAAACACAGGTGTAAAACAATGGGTTAATCCTAATGCCTCTTATCATGTAGTAAATCTAACTACACGAATGTAGTCTCACTTGTGGCCTCGGAATGGTCCTAACGCAAGTTCTAGAATCTAAGTGCTACCGGTACACACATCATAGCATAAATGCTTTTCCTACCAATTCTAGGGGCGAACCTCACATATTTGGGGGTGGAGAATTTTTTAGTGGTACGGTTTTTGTGCTAGTCATATAACTCCTATCCGTGAGACGCTCATTAAGATCAAAGTTTCACTCCTATATGTTGTAAAAAATTTTAAATTTGGCACTAAAATTACCCTAACAGGTATTTATCTCAGTTTTATTACACATCTACTATTAAATAAACAAAAATCAAGTGCAATTGTATTCTCTAATCGTACTTTTACCCCCCCTTACACTTAAGATGAACATTGTCCCCAATGTTCAAATAACAAGATGTAAAAGTAAAAAGGTAAAAGAATGAAATCAAATACTCCCCTGATTCGCGCGGTGGATAATGTGGTAACACGGTTAGATCTTCTTCCAAGGTAATGTTGAAGCTCCATGACTAATGCATCGCCATAAGCTTGATCCAACAAACATTTCCTTGTCCAAAATAACCTGTTAAACCTGAGAAAACAAACACGAAAACCTGCATAACATCGGCGGGATAAACTCTATATATAAGGATATAATGCTTGTGGAATGATAATTTTGCAGATTCCTGGAGATTATAAGTTAGAGATTTAATAAAAACTTTTTATGAAAACAAAACCTTCAAAAATTTTCAGAAAATTAAACCTAACGCCGTCAGGTTGTAAGTCCTGACGCCGTCAGAAATGATCTGACAGAATTCTCATGTTACGTTTTCGGAAAATTTTTGGAAAAACCTATACCTTACTTCCTGGAAATCCTGCAAAATATCATTATGACTCGATACAAGCATTTGACTCAAACAAATACGAATATGTATGTTAATTTATTATTATTACGATTCATGTTCATTTGTTCTAATAAACCGATTTAGATTTCCCTTACACTTAACTTTTGCAAAATACCTTTATATGTAGTTAAGACGAAGTTAAAAACAACATAAAGCATTTTCACAATTTACTTTTGAACATGAATCAATAATAATAAAATTTAAACATACATACGGAAACCAATAAAATCAAACAAACAAATAAATAAACACACAAAGCAAATAAAGCTTGGGTTGCCTCCCAAGAAGCGCTTTTCTTTATTAACGAGTCTTGTAGCTAGACTCAAAGTCACTCTACCCAATGTAAGTGAGTTCGTCATCGAGGACGTCTTTAGGGTTAAGCTTGGATTGAAGTTTCCTATTGGTCCGCTTAGTACAATATATCCTTTCAAACTTCTCTCCATCCGGGTCATACAATGTCATCTTAATATGCCATGACCCATCTCCATCTTTGGGTGGTTTGTCACAATCCCACTTATGATCATCGTCCTCACAAGTCCACTTATTCATCCCTAGGTTAATTGGCAAAACTCCTAGGAAATCAATCGTCTTCCTAAAAACTAGAGGGTCTTCAAATGGATCCAATTCGGTGTCCCTAGCCAAGAGTTGTTCTACCGCATGTGTTCGGTTCACAAAGTCCTCTTCTAGGTAAAATGGGCGTTGGGGTCCTATGAAGTCTCTATCGATCCAAGGTCCATATCTAGATGGTCTCCTATTTAATTCTAACCAATGGGGTGTTGGTTCCTCACTAGTATCATAGGCATGTTTCTTCACATCATAGACTGACCAAGTATCACCTTCTCCTACTGCTATCTTAGATTCCTTACAATCAATCATAGCACTAGCGGTCGCTAAAAATCCTCTACCTATCAACAAGGGGCATGTAGGGTCGCTAACCATATCAAGGACGTGGAAATCGGCTAAAATGGTTAGTTTTCCTATGTGTACTAACACGTCCTTGACTACTCCAACCGGGTAAGCAACACTCCCATCCGCTAAACCTATTATCACCTCGGTTTCTTCAAGTTTTCCAAGTTTTAGAGAGGTGTAGAGAGGTAACGGAAGTAGGTTAAGGCTTGATCCAAGATCGGCTAATGTGTCATAAGCCTCCGAATTACCGATCTTGCAAGGTAGAACAAATAAGCCCGGATCATCTAACTTCTTAGGTAGCTTGTTTTGAACAAAGGCGGTCCCTTTTTCGCCTAACTTGAGCTTCTTCTCATCCAACACATCAATAACCGGACTTTCAAGGTGGAGCTCCTTGAATTCTTCGTCAAGGTTTTGAGTGGGAGGTGTTTCAACTATGAATTGGGTTTGTTTGAAACACGTGCTCATGGAATTGACCGAATAATATTGTGGACAAGAACTAGGAGACGAAACCGATGAAATAGCGTTGACGTTTAGTTTCGGGTTCTTGACCGTGTTGCTAGGGAGTGCTCCCATTTCTCGGTCATTGAGGGCTTTCAACAAAGTGTCAATCTTATTGGTCATCTCGCTTTGTTTTTGTTTGAAATCGGCTTCAAACTTGGCTAAACGAGCTTCTTGAGATGCCATAAATTGAGACATCAATCCTTCAAAGTTATTGGTACTACCATTGCCGGAAGGATTGTTGTTGAAAGTATGGTTCGAGTTGGAACCGCTTGATTGGAAACGATTAGGTGGGTTGGAAGAATTGGTTTGTTGTGCGTTTTGGTTTTGTTTCCACCTAAGGTTCGGGTGATTTTTCCATGAGGGGTTGTATGAATCACCGTAGTGGTTTGGCTCGGGTTTTAAAGTGTACCACTTGTCTCCCGCTCCGTCGGTACGCGAGGATGCGTAGTCCGCAAAAGCTTGTTCGGGGAGTTCCATGCAATCACGAGTGTCGTGGGGACCACTACATAATTCACATGAAGAAGTGATTTTGTTCACTTGGCTTGAAGGTTTAGGAGCCTCGTAGGATTTCATGAGAAACTTGACTTGGTCTTCAAGTTCTATGATCCTACGGTCGGAAGTGCTTGAATTATTCGAAGGCAAAGATATTGCCTTGACCGTTTTATTCAAATCACGGGGATCACTCCAACTTTCGTTGTCATAAAGAGCAAGATCCTCTAGGAGAGCCCATGATTGTTCCGCACTTAGATCACGTAGCTTACCACCGGCCAATTGGTCAATGATTTGCCTTGTGGAGAGATTGATATGGTCATAGAAGATTTGGACTTGGAGCCAAAGTTCTATGCCATGGTGAGGGACTTTTTGGAGTAAGTCCTTGAATCGAGTCCATGCCTCGTAGAGGGTTTCGCCTTGACGTTGTTGGAACATCAAGATATCATTCCTTAGCTTGGTAGTTCTTCCCGATGGGAAAAACTGAGCAAGGAAACGAGTGGTGAGATCATCCCAAGAGGTGATGGATCCTGCGGGTTGACGCTCTAGCCATTGACTAGCTTGGTCCCGCAAAGAGAATTAGAAGAGACGCAGTCGGGTCGTCTCTCGAGTGGCAACATCAAGGTCTATGGAATCAACGATTTTGAGAAAGTCCTTGAGATGTTGATTAGGATCTTCGGAACGAAGTCCATGGAATGCGCATCCGCTTTGCACCAACCGGATGGTGTCGGATCGCAAGGGAGTGACATTGGCTCCTTGAGTGAGCTCAATGGTGTTTCGATAGCCATGGTGGCTAGGACGGGAGTACTCTCCTAAAGTACGGGCTCTAGGAGGTGGTGGTTGTTGTGGTGGGTTGTTGGGATCGAGGATATTACCACCTTCCATGATGTCGGATGGTAATGGTTACGAACAAAGAAACGAAGAAAAAAGATAGACTAAAGAAAACCTAGAAAAATAAAATAAAAATCTCACTAGAAAAGAATCTAGTGAGTAGACCTATAAAATAAAAAATTCAACCTAAACAATAACTATTCCCCGGCAGCGGCGCCAAAAACTTGATGCGTGGTTTTGCAACTTTACAACAGGTTTTACCTCTCGAGGGATCTCAAGAGGCTTACAACCCCACCAGGCAGTGTACCTGACCGATGTAGTATAGTGTAGTGGTAAGTACGGGGGATTGATCGTTCTCAACAGGGAATAGTGTTCGTTAGGTATGAAAAACTACTTTAATAGGTCTAAGGGTGAGAGAAGATTATTTTTTGTGTTTTTATAATTTTATGAAAGCAAGTAAAATCCCGGGTTTGAAAGAGTGGGCGGAATTAGTTGCTAGTCAACTAACCCAAATAACTACGAATGCAAATAAAATAAAATAACGAAAATGAAAAGGTGGTAAAACTTATGTGGTGAGAAATGTGTTTACTTAGATTTCCTTACTCCCTAACTATCTTTTACCGGTTGATTAGTGTATATTAATTGCGTGGATGACGGGTGTATTCCTTAATACCAATCGTGGGGTGGCGTACGTACTTCCCCAACTCTACAAGCTCCTACTTCACTCCTATGTCGAGCCGGCTAGGAAGCTCCTAACATGGGATCACTAGAATTCGCTTGTACATTAAATACAACCATAAAAACCTTAGTACGCATTGGTTCATGCTTCTTAAGACGTTCAAGCAAGTTACCGAATAGGAAGTTAGCCAGTTTTCTTAAGCCTAACATAGATGAACAATCATCCAATACAACTAATAACACACTAATAACCAACAATCAATAGCTAGGTTTCATTAGATCTAAGCAAACACAAGATAAATCTAGCCTAGCATGTTAAACAAAAGACAAGAACAAGATAGAATCAAACAACACATAGACATATTGAATGATTAATTGATAACTTATCTTCAATGTAACATGGAAGATCTCAAGGCAAAAAGCCTTGAAAAAGCTGCTAAAATCGTCTTAGAGTTCTTACACACAAAGTTCCACAATAAGTTCCACACTAATGACAAAAAATTGCAAAACTATATATAGACTTTCAGATCTGACGGCGTCACGTTAAGGAGTGTGACGCCGTCACCTCGCCGCTTTTAGGGTTCCCGGATGGCCTTCTTGACGCCGTCCCTCTTTAGCTCTCCAAAATCCGTTCTGGCTTATCAAGGCTTGACGCCGTCAGAATTAGGCGTGACGCCGTCCCGCTTTAACTTATACCGTGACGACCTTGATCACTCCAATGGGTGACGCCGTCAGAATTCCCATGCAAATTTCTCTGGCTTATCATGAGTAATTTTCATATCCACCACTTTTGCCAAGCCATGACGCCGTCAAGAACAAATCCTGACGCCGTCTAAGGTACTTTTTAGCACAATTTTGAGACTTTGCCATTTTCTTCACTTTTATGCTCCAAAAACGTCCAAAATGCTTCCTTTTCCAGATTTCTTCTCAAAAGTACCTAAAATGACAAAAGGAACGATTTAGGGCAATATTTGATCAAATAAATACGATTTAGGGCTTAAATGACCCCTTAAAAGCGGTACACTTTTCGCTTCATCAAGATTACTTCATTTATTTATGTCATTTCAATAATACATAAATATTTAGTTTGAAGTAGTCTTATTATCATATTGACACTTATTCTAATAGGTATCTAATTTAGAAACTGCAAAATTTTCAGATACGGTCTCACGTAACATGGATATTTACCTTGTTGTTGCAATCTAGCTAAGCTCTCACATAACGTAAATTGCAACACCAAGTGTGTGGAAAACTAGAAGGGGGGGGGGGGTTTGAATAGTTTTACGTCTTTTTAATTTATTACAAAAACTTTGTTTCCTTTTAAAAACTTAGATTGTAGTTTATGTGAAAAATAATACTTTGTTTTTAGGCATTGTTTATATCAACAATCTCCCCCTTAATTAAGGTTACCAGAAATGAGTTTTTGGCAGAAAATTGTAAAAAAAGGTTGTGTTTTTGGGTTTAGTTTCAAGCAAGTCCAACTCTTTGAGGCAATTTAGCATTTAATAACTTATGTATGCAAAGCATATTTATTAAAGACATTAAGCATTTATATCTGGCATGCAACCTACTCATTAAGCAAGTAAAATACATGTATATATATGGACAAGAAAAACAATACATAACACCAAGTAATACATAATATCATTTTTAGGAAGATTAATAAGCTAGTTAATTAATCCTAATGAGTGTCTATGTGCAAGGGAATGGGGAGTTGTGATAGCATGGACTTCTAGACTTGTACCAAGCGAGATCTTAATGGGTAAATCATGGTTTTTCAGATTCGATTTGGTTCACTTATAAATGTCATATACACAAATATAGATTACAGATATGAGATCACCATGCATGATTTAAATAAGTGTTTTTAGCATTATTCAACAATGTTTGAGAGTAGGTTTTTATGTGGATGTGAAAATTATTCTAACGAAATAGATTTGGTTTTATTTCAAAATGTTTTTATGAGGAAAGAAAACAATTTTTTTTTTTGGCTTTGATAAACACATAATTATGGATAAAAGTTGGGAAGAAAGGTGGGATGGTAAAACATGTTAAGTAGAAAGGTGGCATAATCTTTTGAAAAATCATTTTTCCAAAATGTGAAGTTTTTGCATATTTAAAAACAAATACCATTAATTATAGATTTTAAAAAGAATGGTTGTAAAAGATCTCATGCTCAAGGGGATTGGTTAAGGCTATTGTCACATGCTACCCCTTTCTACATATCCAAAGTGATGACTAAATTCTATATGTTTGATGCAAGAATGGGATATATGCTAATATGGCTCCTTTGATTATGCACATTATCTATCTTAATGCCATAGTCTATAAGAGTTTGCTTCATCCATGGATTATATTGTGATATATCTAATCCTACTTCTATGTTGACAATTAATTCACTTTACTCGCTTTATCTACATGAGTTCTCTACTAGTGGACATGGATGATTTCCATATTCAATTTTAGAAGGCTAAATGAGTTCGACAGTGAATACTACTTTTAATACTTAGGGGGGTTTACTAAAGGGTTTCTAGTTTATTAAATCGTAAAGCGGATATAACTAAAATTGTAGAGGCAATGCAACCTATAAAACTAAGCATATCCTAAGGCAATGATTAATAAGACTATATGCATGAAGTAACTACTCATGAAATTTAAAAAGAGAACGTACCTTATGTCCAGCTTTTCTTCGCAATATCCAGGATGGTAAACGAAGTTGTGAATGATGGATGAGTCTTCAAGATAACCAAGGTATGAAAGTATATCATAGCAAGCTTCCAACGCCTTATAGGACCAAAGCGACTTGACCCGAACATGTCTTGTACTTGACTCATTTGATGTCTTAGCCTTGATACATATAACTTCTTTTGTTGAGACTTTCACATCTTCATTGCAACCACATCATGCTTTTTCAACAAGTACTTTTTGATTTTGATTTGTAGATTTCTCAAAATTTCCGATTAAGTAGTAGAGATATCTTCATTGATTCTCCAATAGCCGCACCATTAATATTCCACTACCTCATTAGCTATTTCTTGAGATGAATTATCATGTGAGATATTGAGTGTGATTCAAGATTAGATAATCCATTTGTCTTCACGCGCGCGTTTCGAATGTGAGTAGGTTAACGTAAGATTGAGTTTTTTTCCTTTGTGCGTTTATCACCTAATCAAGTAAAACAGCTTGGTACCCGGATTCTTATGGGTCCGAGATGGTTAGTTGATAACACCCATTGCATTTGTATGCACATGGTGAGGATGTCGCCAAGAAGTACAAGAATTCCTTAACAGTTTGTTTTAATGTACAAACAATGGATTTCTTGACTTATATTGTTTATAATCATTGTAAATAACCTTATTTCTAAATTGTTCTACTAGGTTTTACAAATTTAATTTGTTTCGATTTACTTGTTGATGAGTTATCCGAACTAAATCCTAAACCGGTTTTATCTTCGAATGGCTTTTGACAACTTAGTAGGTATTTAAGAGATTTGGAGCTTTCTTTAAATTTAGCTAATATTTTTTCTCTTTCATTTAATCTTTTAATTTCATGTTTATATTCTTGACATGTTTTGCATTCTAAATCAATTTCAATATTACTTTCAAGTCTAGACATTTTATCTTCTAAAATTATTTCTTTTTCAAAATTGCTTTCAAAAATTTCTGATGATTCATGTTTAGAAATGGTTTTTAGATCTATGTTGCAAAAATGTTTAAAATCATTTTCTAATTTTGAAAATTCTAAAATGAATTGATCATAGCAAAAATGTTCGGTTTCGGATTGTACCTTATTTGGAGTTTTATCTAATTTGCATTCTTCACATACCGGATAGTAATCTTCTTCTTCGTCTGTGTCACTCCATGATTTTGAATTGAGTTCTCTTCGGAGTTGATTCATGTAGTCTTCCTCATTAATACCTTCATTAAAAACATTTGAACTAGTAGCACATGTATCTATTTTATCTAAATTTTTATCTATTAGATTTTCTAGGACAATTAATTCATGTACAAGATCAAATTCCTCATCTTTGGCATGACATTTTTCTTGATGAAAGTTTAAGAGAGTTTTCCAAATATCATTAGCCGTTTGACAGAAGAATACTTTTTCATATTCAACTTTCGGAAAGGCTTAATAAATAATTATTTTAGCTTTATTATTTTTGTCATTCTTTGTTTTGAAATAATCATTTTGACTTTCAAAATCCGTTTTAGTTGGCTGAAAATCACCAATCGAAATGACATGCCAAAGATCTAGATCAATTGATTTCACATAATTTTCAAATTTATTTTTCCATTCAAGAAAGCTATAATTTTCAAATAGTGGTGGTTTATGCATAGATTGCCCTTCTAAATATTTTTCCGATTCCATAGATCGATTCAAGTTTTAAAATACAATATATTTTAAAAATCTTGTTTAACGTGGCTCTTGATACAAATTGTGGAAAACTATAGGGGGGGGGGGTTAAATAGTTTTACGTCTTTTTAATTTATTACAAAAACCTTGTTTCCTTTTAAAAACTTAGATTATAGTTTATGTGAAAAATAATACTTGAATAAAATTATTAATTATATGTGTATCCTTTTAGATTAGTTATAAAAGTTTTGTTTTTATAAATGGAGTTTTAAATTGATCTTTATGTGAAATCAACTTCTAAATAATACTAACAATTATATATGCCTATGTGTATAAAAGTAATAATGATATAAATAAAGAAGTAAGTAAGAAATGGAAAGATCAAACCGAGACACGAGAGATTTATAGTGGTTCGGCTACAAGGACACCTTCCTTGCCCTACTCCACTCCCCGAGCACCTAGCTCGAGAGTTTTCTTCACTACTTCAACAAGCTCCTTTATGGCGGAGAAAACCTTACACAACTTTCGCTTACACCGGTTTAACGACACAAAGCTAAATGTCGAGTTCTAATCGTAGCTAGAACCAATCTCACGACTTCAATCACAACTTCTTCATGATCTCTTCACGACTTCTTCACAACTTCTTCACTATGGTTTCACAACTTCTTCACGACTACTACACACCACAACTACTTCACAACTTCTACTCTACTTCTTCTTCACAACACTACTATTTCTTCACAGCTAGAATCTAGTTCACAACTATACACTACTTCTTCACTTCCTAATACTACTTCTTCACGCCTCTACTTCTTCACACCTTTGCTATACTTCTTACACACCTTGTATTTCTTCACTCCTTAGCGACTTCTACTTCTTCAATATCTCACGACTTCTTTATGACAGCTTCACCACTTCTTCACACCACAACTACTTCACCACTTTACAATACTTCTACACTACTTCTTTACAACACAACTACTTATACACCTTCTTCACTACTTACACACTACACTACACCTAATATACACACCTTATACACAAATGAATGAATGATTTACAAAGTTTACTAAACTAACAACTTAGGTAACAAGATGATACTTAAGTTGTAATACTTCTAGTCTTGATTGATAGAAGTATTCTTCTCTTTGCGCTTGGATGATTGAAGCTTGAATCACTTGGAAACAAAAGCTTAAGATTATGTGATCAAAGGATTTAGAAAGATATAAGAGGAGATTTAGAACAGAAGGTTTTGGGGTGCAAGAGGTGAGGAAAAAGTCCAGGATTAGTCCAGTATTTATAGGCAAAAATTGACAGCTGGAGGAGCGGGGCGGTCCCCTTAATTATTAAGGGGGCCGCCTAGGTAATTAAGGGGGCCGCCCCTTATATCCGTTGCCCAGTTTTGTCTTTTTGTGGGGAAGGTTTTTCTGGAACATTTCTGCCATTTTTGGTTGAAAATTTGAATTCATAAATTTATAATGGATTAAACATTTTTATTTAATACCAAAAATGATTTTCTAAAAGATATAAAATGTTTGTGTCATTTTATAAAAAATCAAGTGATTAAGAAAATGTTCCTTTGATCATATAATGCATTAAGCATTTGTTTATTCATACCTTAAGTGATTGAGTTGTAGAAGTGAATATTTACAACTAAATACTTGTTTATTTAATAAGTTTATGTTTAATGAGTTTACATTTTGTGATTATCAAAACATAGAGATATCAAGAAGTATTAATAATGTTTTTTGTCATTATTTATATTAACAAAGTGTTTCTTGGATTAGATGTGAATAAGTCACATTAGAACGTTAGTCTCTTACCATGCAGTCAAGAGAATCCTTTAAATCATATTCCTATGTGTTGTACCTTGCACACAATAAAGATTTATCCCACTTGTGCATGGATCAACATCATGTATCAGATAAACAACACGTCACTCGTTTGTTTATGTGATCAATATGATTGTGTCATAGATATTATTATAATTAGTAGATATAGAACCACATTGTCTAGTTAGAAAACCTACATGACTATCCTTAAAAACACAAGTGTGTACAATTGGAAAGTAATTATCTCAAGACATTCTAGAGATAATTTGGGTTACTACCAAGATGACAAAGCTTGTAGCTCCCACTGAATTACAGATCATCACAATAATTCATTATTCAGTAATTACAACAGAATGCTCCCCCTGGATTTGACAACATTATAAGTGTTTCATAACCAGTAAAAGCAAATAGTGTGCTATTTACTTTCCTACACCTTTGAGAAAACCCATACGTAACAATTACTTAGGTAATAAAAGAATGTATTCTACTTTGTAAATGATGGACTATCCATCAATGCAATTAACTTGAAAAATTGGGCGTGCAATTTCTTCCTTAATAGGTCTACCATCCCCACAATGGTATGTAGCACCTTTAAATGGTCAAAACAAAACAACTAGATAAAATATACTAGTTTGCCTTTTACCATTTTGCGGTAATTAGTCTAGTTTCTAATTTATTAACTCATAAAATGTGCAATAATCTTAACTATTAAAGTTTGCTATGAGTTATGTATTTAGAATTTAGACAATTCTAATTTTTCTATCATACCTTTCTCATTCATGAACAGAAATAGGATTAAATCTCACGCTTCTCTTATGGAAAGGAGACTAGGTTTATCCTTTTAGTAAAGTTGACTCTTGCCAAAAAAACCTCTACGGGTGTAGATCAATTTACCAATAAAAGAATATCCCACGTTTACGGTTTAATGTTGCATTAATACATTTAAAAGAATTTACAAAATTCAATTTTAGTATTTTCGATAATACAATCTTTAAGAAAATTAAATACCCATTGGTTAATATTCATATAAACCATAGAATTTTCTTAAAGTTAGGATCCAAATTAGCATAGTTTCATTACATCAGTTGATCTGCTAGTAATGAAAGTATTCAACAAGGTAATTGTCGAACAATAATTGGCAAACAATTTCCAATTCCTAGATCTTTATGGAATTTACATTGCCAAACAATATTTCAATGTAAGCATGTTTTATTCTCATCTTATGCCTTGAGTCCAAGCTCTCACTTACAACTCAATTAAGTCGTCTAATTTAAAGAACTACAAATTAACATAGTTCCATTACATCAGTTGATCTGCTAGTAATGAAAGTATGAATTTACCTTTCCATTGCAATCTAGTCCAAGCTCTCATATGATGTAAATCACAACTTCAAGTGTTCTATTAATTAGATGGCATCAACTTAATTTTAAAGGGTACTAGTTTTGATGTATATAATCAAAATATGTACGAAGAAGCATGCATACATCTTCGTATCATAAGCTTTAATAAAAACTTTTTATTTACCAATTCATTAAGATCAAATTTACAAACTTTTTCAATTGAGGTATTGGGTTCACCAATCAAAGAATTTACGTTTAATTATCGTCCATTATATCATACTTTTGCATAAGTCTAAAGAATTAGTATTTCGGATAATTACCACAAAGTGGCGCATGGAATTAAAGCTAATTCACCCTTAAGGTGATTTTGTACATAAAATAGTCGTACTTGGTAGCTCCAATTTGACACACAAAGGAGCGTAGAAACAAAGGTCAGCGCGAAGCTTATTAAAAACTTGTTCCTACTTATACCCCTCTTATAGTTTGTCACAATTGGGTGAGCCGTTCGTACTATTGGTACAAAACTCAACAATCAATTAAACACTTGAAAATTTAACTCTTCGAAAACAATTCATTGTTTCACCATTATTTAGTCCATATTATTTTTCTATTCAAAATTACCCTTTTTCGTTTATAAACATGTCTTTACAATAAATAAACAAAAAACAAGTAATACAAATAAAAAATAAAACAATTAGATAAACTCACATAACATAACAATTAATTATGAAAAAAAACATGTAGCCACATGAAAACTTAATTCGATAAAACCTATTAATAATCAATTCTAGGTTTATATTTGTATTATATTCAACTAAGACTATCACTTACAAAGGTAAGTGAGCCACATGCATCGACGTATCGATTGCGTTAGTAATAGCAAATATATACCATATTGCACGTAATTGATTCCTTGAGGAGAATCGATACACTATAAGGTTGTTAGACCTTTGTTATTTTGTGTATATGATATATTGAGTTAATATGATTAAGTATGCGGAATCTACTTAACCACACTTAGAAGGTTATTTGGTTTATGGAAATGGAAAGTAATGCTTTAGTAATGAACAATGAACACACAATGTTAACACCAAACGATTCAATAGTATTCAAGATAATACGAGTGATCTTCACTATCACTAGGGTTACAAAACCTTGAATCTTAATGTTTATATGACTTGTGATATTGTTGTAGTTTTGTTGTTTTAAGCATATATAAATTAAGCACTTAATTAGTCACACGCAATATCTAAGTCTAAGATCTTTCTTTTATAGTCCAAGAAAGATCTTTACAATATTGTTAAGTCTTGTCGAACACATGCTAGCTTATCTTATGTGTGTCAGTAACATAGATACAACATGTATCTATGTACACAACTTGTTACTGAACACTTTGTCCAAAGATATTATCTACCGTATATACTTGACTTTAGTACACAAATATCTTTTCAATACTTATCCAACCAGCAGTAGTATACGTGACACTTATCCACTCAGCAGTATCGACCAGCAGTATCTTCTTTGTACTACCAGTACTAACTTCAGTTAGTACTGTTAGTTATAACTTGAACAGTCCTTAGATATACACTAGCAGTTGGAACTGTTAGAGTATTCTTCTCAGCAGTACTAACCTTCAGCACTTGTAATTCTTAATACTTAATCTTCAGAACATTTAATTCCCAACAATCCTCCCCTAAACATGTGGATTCCCTAATCAACATGTTTCTTCTGAATTAAATCATGATTGTGAGGATCTTTCAAACACTTCAAAGTCAGATTTTTGATTTGAAATTTCTTCTGTTCTGTGAGATTGAATATCTTTCTCAGTAGCTCATCTGCCATTTACTTTGACTTTAACAATATCAAAAACCAATCTTCAGGCTTCATTCAATACCTAAAAGATGGTGCAATTTCCTTGGATGGAGGAATTATAAGAGACAATGATGCTGTGTATCTTGGATGCTTGTTTCAACAAGTGAAATCATCTATCAGCATGCCTTTGCAAGTGATGAACAAACGTAGTGAACTGAAATTGACCTAGATAGAACTTTCTCCTTTGGAATGCTTCATCCCTTCTGAATATATATAATACTCCAGAATCAGCTCTGTTCTTGCCATTTTCAACCTCCATGTCATCATCTTGTATGCTCTTGTCTTTTCCTCCCTTACATTTGGTTAATCTTCCTTGGGCTTTATTTCCTCTCCTGAGATATTTCCACCCTGAGATGCAAATAACATTTTATCCTCCCCTGTATGGAAGATCTCTCACCATCATCTCAGCATCATTTGATCTATTAGTTAGAACATCATTTCCTCCCCTGAGAACATGTTTTCAGACAATGTTGTACATGTAGCCATCAATTCCTTAAGAGTTTATATGCTGCCCTCATCACTTCTAGGTGTGTTAACTCATATGAGAGGTGATTCATGGGGCATTGACTCATTATCCATCAATGGATGGTTTGACTGAGTCCCTTTGAAAATCCTTTTTAAGAAACTTTTGACTTAGCAGTATGTTCATGATTTTATTATAGAAAAATCATACTGCTTTCAACCATTTTGAAGGGATTAAGTGTGTAACAGACACTCAATCAAGAATTCGGTTTAAAGCAACCTCTGGTTGTGTGAGAACCAATGTTTTTCAGTTATAAATAACTGCCTGTGTAAAGATAAACCTATTCAAAAGGCTTTCTTGATAGGGTTTCCAGCTCATAGCAATTGTTGCCTCTAACACAAGTGTTAGATTCACTTTTACTAGCTGTTCTTTCTATCAGATGTCCTTAGACTTGCTCACTATACTTAAAAGTATAAAATGATAGAAAGTGAGTTGAGTCAGTTACTATCTGACCAACTGAACCATCAATTCAATGTGAAATATCATAATCAGATTTCAAGAAATAAGTTCTAAAGAAGTAATTAACTTAGGTGTTAATATTTGTTAAGAATTCCCAAACTCAGTCCATCATAAACCTATTATGTCAGCAACTGATATCATCATTCTGCTGCATCCATTTCACTTGAAACTTCTTTTGTTCAATGTTCATACCTGAAAATGTTAGTCTAAAACCAAGAAACAAAATGCAAAGCATATGTCTTATAGCAGTATCAAAATTTGACCAGCAGTATGAACTGTTTAAACAAAATTTGTACCAACAGTACAAACTGTTCAATTAATAGTACCAATTTACATAGTTTATCAGTACAAACGTAAGGTATATACAAAAACCACACAGACTAAAAATTTTAAGGATTAAGCATGCCAATACTTGCAACCAAGTATTGAAACCTTCCAACATCAAAAGTTTTAGTGAGAAGATCTGAAAAGTTATGATCAGAATCAATTTTAAGAACTTGAATTAACTTCTTCTCATTACAGTCTCTAATAAAATGATGTCTAATTTCAATGTGTTTTGTTTTAGAATGTTGTACTGGATTTTTAATAATGCAAATTGTACTACTATTATCAATATGAATGACAGTGTTTAAGAAATTGTACCCATAGTCAAGAAGTTGGTTTTGAAGCCATAGAACTTGACCACAGCAACTTGCAGCAGCTACATATTCAGCTTCAGTTGTTGAAGTAGCCACAATTGTTTGCTTCTTACACTGCCATGAGATAAGTCTACACCCAAGGAATTGACATCCTCCAGTTGTTGACTTTCTGTCCAAGCTAGCACCAGCATAATCACTATCTGAGAATGCTACCAAGTCAAAAGGTGACTCCCTTGAATACCATAGACCCAACCTAGGTTGACCCTTGAGATATCTAAAAATTCTCTTGACTGCTGTTAAATGAGAAACCTTTGGAGTTACTTGAAATCTTGCACAAGCACAAATAGAGAACATGATGTCAGGTCTTGATGATGTGAGATACATCAAAGAGCCTATCATAGATCTGTAAGTGTGTACATCTACATTGTCTCCATCTAAATCTTTAAGAAGTGGCTTCTCAGAGTCCATTGGTGTGCTTGCTACTTTTGAATCAGCAAAGTTGAACTTCCTAAGTATTTCAGCAACATATTTATCTTGACTAATAAATATGCCTTCACAAGATTGCCTAACTTGCAGACCCAAAAAGAATGTAAGTTCCCTCATGGAACTCATCTGAAACTTATCATGCATAAGCTTCTCAAACTCCAAACACATCTCCTTCCTTGTAGACCCAAAGATAATGTCATCCACATATACCTGCACTAACAGAAGATCTTTCTTGTGTTGTTTGATGAATAGTGTCTGATCAATCTTCCCTCTTTGAAATCCATTCTCTATTAAGTAGGAAGCTAGTGTTTCATACCAAGCTCTTGGTGCCTGATGAAGGCCATATAGAGCTTTAACTACTCTGTACACTTTGTCTGGATGTTCTGGATCAATGAAACCAGGAGGTTGTGAAACATATACCTCCTCATTAATAGTTCCATATAAAAATGCACTCTTGACATTCATTTGATATACTGTGAAGCCCATAAAAGAAGCATAAGCTAAAAATAACCTTATTGCCTCAATCCTTTCTACAGGAGCAAAAAACTCTTCATAGTCTATCCCTTCTTGTTGTGTGTACCCTTGGGCTACTAATCTAGCCTTATTCCTAATCACTATGCCCCTTTCATCCCTTTTATTCTTGAAAACCCATCTAGTGCCAATTACCTTTTCATCCTTAGGTAAATCAACTAGCACCCAAACCTTCTGAATCTTAAACTGAAGAAGCTCCTCTTGCATAGCTTCCACCCAGCTTGAATCATCTAGAGCTTTAAGAATGTTCTTTGGTTCTGCCTGAGAGAGAAAACATACAAACAAGCAAGAGTTTGAAAACTCATGCTGCTTTGAAGCATAAAGGGCATCAAGAAGCCCTTGTTGGTCTGAAGACATCAGTTGTTGTCTTGTCTTCACACCTGATTGTACATCTCCAATCACATTTTCTAGGGAGTGGACTTTGTGAATCCTGGTGTGTGGGGTTGAAGGAACTTGATAGTTAGGTGAGATATTGCTCAAATCCACCTCTTTATCTGAGAAATCTGCTTCATTTGAGTCTGAAGGGCCAGCAGCAAAAAAATTAAGCCTAGCAGTAGAATGCTCTGTCTCAGCAGTAGAAACTTCTTTTGTACTGCTAACTTGACTGTCTTGTTTCTCAGTTCCATCTTCCTTGATTTCATCATCAACACCTTCTTTTGATTTACCAGAAGAAGATTCATCATTGGTTGAAGTTGAAGCCACACTTGTACTTGTCCATATTGGCATCCATACATGATCTTGATCTGTCTCCTTGTTTAACCTTGCCTCATTTGTTGTGTCAACAGACTTTGAACCTGAAAATTCATTAGTTTCCACAACAACAGGCACATAATTCATTGAATTGGTTAGTAACTCAAGATCAAATAGCCAATTGGGACCTTCACCTACTACATTGGATTTATTCTCTAAAAATTCCACATGTAGGTTTTCCTCTACTCTTCTAGTTCTTGAGTTGTATACTCTAAAAGCTTTGCTATTGAGAGAATATCCAACTAAGAATCCTTCATCTGCTTTTCCATCAAACTTTCCAAGATGGTATAAGGTATTTAGAATTGTCACATGACACCCAAAAGGTCTAAGAAATCCTATTGCAGGAGTTCTACCTCTAAAAAGCTCATATGATGTCTTATTGTGAGACTTGACAACCAAAACCCTATTTTGAACATAGCAAGCAGTGTTGACTGCTTCTGCCCAAAAAGTGATAGGCAACTTAGAGTCGGCTAACATGGTTCTAGCAGCTTCTATGAGTGTTCTATTTCTTCTCTCAGCAACATCATTCTGTTGTGGAGTTCTAGCAACACTAAATTCTCTCCTAATACCTTTTTCTTTGCAGAAATCATCCATAACTCTATTCTTAAACTCTGTCCCATTATCACATCTAATGACTTTTACTCTTTTGCTTACTAGGTTTTCTATCTCTGTAATGAAAGTCTTAAGGATGCTAGAAGTCTCATCCTTAGTAGCTAAAAAGAAAACCCATGTAAATCTACTATAGTCATCAGTAATAACTAGACAATATCTCTTATGCTGCATACTTCTAACATTTGTAGGACCAAATAAGTCCATATGAAGCATAAACAATGATTGATCAATAGAGTTAAAAATCTTGGGCTTACAAGTGGCTTTGTGTTGTTTGCCTTTAAGACAAGCAATGCATGTTTGGTCATTTTTAAATCGTTTTTGAGGTAAACCTCTTACCAAACCATTCTTAACAATCTGATTTATGGTTTTGAAGTTAATGTGACCAAGCCTTCTATGCCATTTCATTGATTCATCCAATGTGGCCTTTGCTACAAGACAAGTTAAAGCCTTTTTAAGAACAATGTTCTTCATATCAACACTGTACATATTGCCCTTTCTAGGAATTTTAAGAAGTACTTGACTTTCATCAGGCATCTTAAAATCAGGAGAAAGCACAAGACATTCAGTGTCACAGAAAAGAACTTTGTTCTTTTTATCACACATTTGTGAGACACTAAAAAGATTATACTTAAGTTCTTGCACATAGAACGCATCTTCAAAATCTAAATTTCCAGTTTTAATTGTACCTTTACGAGAAATTTTGCCACCAATACCTCCTCCAAAGGTAACATAGCCTCCATCTATTGATTGAAAATCTGAGAGATAAGACTTGTTGCATGTCATGTGCCTTGAACATCCACTATCTGAGTATCCTTGATCCTCTTGTTTATCAATTGAATGTTCCTGCACAGAAATAAGGAGTATTAGTTTCCTTTGGGGACCCAAGCCATTACTGACTTGGATCTGTCTCTTGCATCAATGTAATTTAATCTCTTGAGAATAGTTGATGCAACATTGGATTTAAGAACCCAACATGCTGAAGCCTTAACATCATTTGCCCTGTTTTCCCAAGCAGCAGTATTAACTACTTGCCTAGCAATATTAACTGCTGGCTTTGCAGTTGTACTCTTAATTTTCCAAACTTGTTTTTGGACCACTGCTTTTGATTGAATGGGCCTTTTAACAGTTGTTGATGCATGTTTTGATGTTAATTTTGCATTTTTAACTGTTGGTATTGGGTTAACAGTCATGAATGGTCTAGCAGTAGGAACTGCTTGACTAGCAGTAGAAACTGCTTTTGAAACTGCTCTGGGTTTTATTCTATTAATATTAGAACTAGAGTGAAAGTGAGTTTGAGAAGTTTGCCTTTTGAAATTCACCCTATTGTTTTCATACCCAGATACCCATTTATTATAGAAAGCTGCAAGATGATCAAAACTACCACATGTGTAACAAGCTTTATTATAAAAGAAAAAATCATCACCTAATTGGTTAGACTTGAGGCCATTCCAACTTCTTGGGTTACCTCTGGGCTTGCTAGTGGACCTATATTGTTCACAATATTTAACTGGTTGCCTAACATATTTAATGTTTGTTCTAGGCTTAACAGTATCTTTTTTGATCACTTTAGGAACCCTTGTTCCTGCTTTCTTAACTACTTCAGGTTTAGACATAACCTGTTCATCATCACTATCAGTTGTACATTCCTCAACAACTATAGCATCTACTTTCCTATCAGAGGACACCTTGTCCTCAGAAAGTGAAGTTTTAGATAAACTCTCACTTACTTTCTCTACCTTAGGACTCTCAGTAGACTTAGAACCATATTCCATTATTGGTTCTTGAAACTCAGCAAATCCTGTATGTGCTAGGTCAATACCTGGAGGTGAAGGAACACCTCTGTATGGTGGAGGAACAGATTTGTATCCTAAACCAGACTTAGCTTTATTGATTACTTGAGCTTCCCAAATTTTATTAATTCCATCTGAGGCATGAGCTAAAGCACCTACTGTTATCTTAACATTTTCACTTTTATTTTTGTGATCTGCTAAGTATTTATTCAGTTTAGTAATACACTCATCTTTGAATTCTATGTTTCTTTTTAGTGCATTCATGTCATCAGTAAACCTAGATTCATTTTCTTGAAAATGTAAGATTTGTTTTTCAAGAACAGCTAGACCTCTTTTATGATTAGCTAAATTAGCTAATGCATCATATAACTGTTCTAGTTGATCATCAAATCTCTTTTTAAGATCTTCATAAGCTTTAATAGCAGAGCATGATTCAGTACATTTAATTATGGAATTTACCACTGAATCAGAAAAGGCCATTAGTGCAGTCTCAGTGGCCACCATTGCAACTTCTTTTGGTGCTTCCTCCTCATCAGCCATGAAGCTCCAATCATAGTTAACACCATCTATGGCTAGCATAGCCCTTGGCTCTTCCACTGTGACTTCCTTCTTCTTCTCTTGCCTATACCATGTGCTTCTATTATCCTTCTTCCTTGGGTTTCTACATTCTTTAGCAAAGTGTCCTAACCTGTGACAGTTGAAACACTCTACTTTCTTCTTATCAAACCCAGCAGTTTCATTACCATCAATGGTAATCTGCTTACCAGTTCTCTGCCAGAACTTTTTAGCCCTCATGCTAAGTAAAGCAACTTGCCATTTGATGTCCATCTCTTCCAAATCATTATCATCCAACTGATCAAGATCTTCATGAGTTAGAGGAGAACCACTAGTTTGACTAGACATGAATACATAGAATGCTGGATCTCCAAGTCCAGCAGCATTCTTTTGTGAACTAGCAGTAGGACCACCATAGTTAGCAGTAGAAACACCTGCATCTTCATCTACCTCTTCTGACTTACTAATACTAGGAGATGACAAGAGTGCCACATTCCCATAACTAGTACTATAGTTTCCAGACTTCTTTAGACTTTGTTCAACAATTTTGAAGTTGTTGTACAAATCATTGAGTTTCATGGTTTCAATGTCTGACTTGTTCATCCAGACAACCACATGAGTATGGAACTCATCAGGTAGGCTTCTCAAAAACTTCATGTTGAGATCTTCCTTGGCTATCTGTTGGGTCATGAAAAACCCAAGAATACATTAAAACGTGATTTGGACACAAATTAACTAAGTGTTAAACTTAAACCGAGAACAATTCAAGTCACTGAGAGAACAGCCTCTCAGTGAGTCATCTTCAGAATGCTTAAGGCGAATTCAAGAAGAAGGATTCACTACTCAGGAAGGCGGTACTCCCTGAGTAAGACTTAAGCCAAAGAAGAAGATGATGTTTCAGTGAGTGTTGGACAAGAACTCACTGAACCCCAGTCTCCTCAACCAACAAAGTGATTGAAAGACTGAGGAACCAACGCCTGAAGAAAAGGCGGGAACAATAGGGAAAAGATCTGAGAAGATAAAAGTGTCAGCCCAACACTCTTCTCTTGTCAGATCCAACCTTCCCTATTGCGGCTAAAAGTCATGGAGTGTCAGCCAACAACTCCCAAAGTCTTATTAGCCCTTTCCTATTGGTTCTTGGAAATGACAATTACTATTTGTAATTGTCAGACACGCAACCTAAACAACTTGTATTATATTTAATCACTTATACTTAGATTACTTGTGTATAAATAGATCAGATAGGAGAGAAGTTAAAGTGTGCTTTGTATATTAAAAGTCTTGAACTTTTACAAAGGAACTTCTCTCTACAAAGAGTATACAACTCACTGAGATAGCTCAGTGGGTATATTGTTACCACTCAAGCAAAACTTGAGTTTCGATAGGAGACACCCCATACCCTTGTCTATTCAATCCCAAGTGTTTGTTCCGCAAAACACTTGGGTATAGATTCTTGGAATTATTTCTAATAAGAATTTAAACGTTGAAAAATATTGTTGTTTTTATATTCACGTTTTATAACTGTTAGAATTAATCTTAAACATTGTATTAGTCATAAACACAAATAGATTAACTTTCTAGTTAACTCTAATCGTGTAAAGGGACCAACAAGTGGTATCAGAGCCTCTGGTTTATAAAATCTTTTATACTAACCAAGAGTGCTCTAGGTTTTTAAAACCAAGATCCTGCTATGGCTGATATCAATGTACCCCAGCTAGTCGGCAAAAAGGGTGGCAGCTACTCCGCTGTTGCACCCAGACTTGAAGCTGGGAAATTTAGCAAATGGAAGAAGCGTATGATTTGCTATCTTACTGGTATGGAACCCTACTACATCACCTGTATCAGGGATGGCCTATTTGTCCCTAAGACAGCCGCAGGGCTAAATAAGCCTGAGGCCCAATGGACCATTGATGAGAGGAGGGTGGTCAATCAAGACCAACGCCTGAAAAGCATCCTTATATCATGTCTTCCTGACGATGTAATGGAATCAGTCATCAACTGTCTAACAGCCAAGCAAACTTGGGATGACTTGGTAAACAGCTTTGAGGGTCCCTCAGATACCAAGGAAAATAGGGTCATGGACCTTAAACTTGAGTATAATACTTTCAGGGCAAAAGACTCTGAAAGTCTCTCACAGACCTACACCAGATACAAGACTTTGATAAATGAATTATCAAATGATGGTGTTGTATTGTCCAAACATGAGACAAATGTTGGATTTGTCAACAATCTCCCTGAGAAGTGGCTCAACTTCTCACAAGGCCTGAGGAATGCTAACCACATTCAGAACCTTGAGCTCCCTGAAATTTATGGGAAGTTTGTCTATGAGGACAACTTGATCTCAAGGAGATACCCTGACTCAAAAACTCTTGAGTCCAAAAAGGCCTTAACCTCCACACCCATATCAACTGCTTTCTATTCTAATGGTGTTGTGAAGGATGTTCAAGAGGATTCTGAAGAAGAAATTGATGAAAGGACTGGTGAGGAGTACCTGAACGACCTGAACTTGGAATTCCAAGAAAGGGCACTCCTTGCTAGTTCAAGTCGTTTCATCAAAAGAAATCAGTCCAACTTTACAAAACCAAAAGCAAATGAGACCACTGAATGCTTTAAATGTGGTAAAAAGGGTCATTTTGCTAGGGACTGTTATTCTAAAACTATCTCAGAACCCTCTTACAAATCCTCAGGAACTAGCAAGTTTTAACCTAAATTGTTTCAGTCCACCCAAAAATTTCAAAACAAGGGTCAAAAGGATTTTGAAACAAAATATAGGAATATCAAAGCTAAACTTGCACTTCTTGAAACTAACCCCATATTGCCTCAGGCTGCTCAAACATCTAAACCTATTCAGACAAAGAACAAGGTTTTAGTAGCTGAAGCATATGATTGGGATGATGAAGAGGTTTCCTCAGATGAGGAAATAAGAGTTAGTGCACTGATGGCACTTTCTGAAGAGGATCAGGTGGCTGTGGGAAAAAGCCATGCTAGAAATGGAGAATGGGTCAACATCACCATGAAGAAGGTAAATACTTTACTTTCTATGGATGATGATTCTGATTGGCAGTCTTACATGAATTATATTTGTGTTGATTTAAAGTTTGTTGAGGAACAAAGGCTTAACCTGTTTTCAAAATATAATAATATTGTGTCAGAATTGAACAAATGTAGAGATGAACTGCTTGTACTAAAGCAAGCCAAACTAGAAACAATAACTCTACAAATTCAGAACACTGAGATTTTGAAACAAAACCAAGCCCTTCAAACTGAACTTAACAAAGAAAAGGCTATCATTCAAAGCTGGACCAAGAAGAACCCCAAGGTTTTTGACACTGTGGGATTAATCTCTCAGAAAACCATTGGTATTGACCCTCTTATGGTTGATCCAATTGTGTGTCAAAATGAAATAAACTTTGTTCCAGCTGGCATATCTTTTGAGCGAGAATTGCTTCCCAAGTCAAATGACTGGATTGTCAGGGACAACCCAGTCAGTAAGTTACCAAACTTTGAGACTGGAAAGATCTTGCTTCCTAAAAGTCAGGCTTTGAAAATATGCTTGGACTTACTGAACAACTCAGTAAGCTTGAACTCACTGAACAACTCACTGTGTAACACCCCAACCCGACAAGGGCAAAGATGTCACAAGTCTATGGTTTCATATCAGAACAAACATAGCATACTATAATAAAACAACGGAAGTCTTAACATTAAATCCAAAATAAGTCAACATGACTTATACCAAATGCAAGACAAAATAACCGAAGTACAAGATCCAATAATCAAATGCCTGAACAATGGCATAACAAAATAAATGAAAGTCCATATGGTAAAGCTGAATAACTAAGGTCAAAACTCCAAGTCAGATTGCTCTCATCCCAAAGCTAAAACCCAGCTTCCTAGCTTAAGTACCTGCCGTACATGAAAAGAAAACGTACAGCTGAGCTACAAGAGCCCAGTGAACAGATATATGGATAACGGAAACGATAACAAGTAGCAGGTAAAACAAATCAGGAATACAAACAATATCGATACAGAATCAAAGTGAAAGCATAGGAAAGGAATGAGAGAAGAATGAAAAAGAATAATTAAACAAATCAGGTTTAGAGAAAAAAAAACAGTAATCTATCACGAGCCCAGATAACAAAACATATAATGCAACAAACCTGTATAGAGTGGCCAAACTCTCAGATAATGTGAAAGACGTGTATCGCACACACCATCAGTCACCAGATATAATAAACAGAAAGCATATAACAGATATCAGATCAAATCTAGAGTGCACCCATACGCCCCACAGATAATCAATAATCATAACATAATGGCCATAGCAGATAATAAATAAGGGACGGGACGGGTCATCACTCTCCTGCCCTAGAGTCATGTCAGAGGTGCGTCAATGACATGGACATGAAACCCTCATGCCTAGTGATTGGCTCGTAATATCAAACTGTAGGTCAAAGGTCAGATATACTATCAAAGTCAGAAGGTCATATCTTAAGGGTACATGCAAACAGGTTCATGTCAAGTCTAGAAAGAAATGTCAAAGGTTCAAAATCAATGTTTAAGTAAGGTTCAGAAAAGAATCATGGCAGACGGTTCAAAACAAAGGTTCCAGATAAACAGGTCACAACAAAGTTACACATAGAAGGGAACATAGCAGTGGTATGGGGAATCCTAATAAGGAAAATGAAATACTGAAAGAAAAGGAAATGAAACGCCCTTACTGAAAAAGGACAGAATATCTGTACCTTATTGCACAGCAGAAAAACAAACAAACACAAAGATGAATGTCAGGGCTTCTCCTTCTTCACACCTAAGGAAGAGGAAGACATAATTACTAGAGATTCTAATTCAGATTATTACTCTTTCAGATTAAGTTAAACTCTTATTCAAAGATTATTATGGAATAATGATACATTTTATCAAGTTACAGAAGTTTAGATTTAATTATGACATGTTTACATAGTTTAGGGTTTTAAATGTAACTTCATCAATTTCCAAGGTCATTAGTGAAATTACTTTAAATTACAGAATTATATACACATTTTATTCAGAATTACATTTTATTCACTTAAGTTTCATAATTTACATATTACACCCCTTTAGTTACAAATTTACAAAACCAACCTTATAATTATATATTTTACAATTTAAACCCTACAATATCCATAATTACCAACTAAGCATATTATATTTCAAATTTACAGAATATAACATCAGAAGTTAGTACTTTACATATTTGACCCCTCAAAATTCAGAATTTACATATTTAGCCCTTTAAGTTTACAAAACATATATATTAAGTCATAATTCCATAACAATTACATAATTAGCCCAAAAATCCTCAAAATTACACAACAACCTTTTTATATCAGTATTAATACAAAACAACTTCAGAATTTCAGATTTACACTTTTGGTCCCTCACTTTTAATTAATTTCCAAACGAAACCCTAATTTCCCATTAATTCATTATTATGCAAAATTTACACTTAGGACCCCAAAGTTATATTTTTCCCACATTCCTACAGATGTATATGATCTTACAAAAATATCCCAGAAGTTTCAAACTTGGCAAAACAGGTCCTTATTCATTTAACTTCAAATCGGTATTACTTTTTACAAACAATTAGAAACCCTACTATGCACCAATTATTGAACCATCATTTAATCATCCTTAAAACAACATTAATGACCAGATTCATGTCCAAGAACCCTAACCCTAGAAGCCACGATTTCCATTTATTTTATTTCTTTGTTTTTTTCTAAAATCCGGTTATTACAATAATTAACCACGTTAAATTTAAGCTTCTAAAAATCAAAACCATATTTTTCCCAGATCATATGACTCATAAGGAACCCACGAAAAATAGTGAACATGCCCAGAAAATTCGTTTAACATATATTGCATATTTACGTATGTTTTAGACACTAAAATTACAACGACTTGATTTAGGCCACCATAATTCGATCTATCATTTTTCCCAGGTCTAATATATCATAAGAGGTCTAAATAAAATAGCCATCATGCCCAGAAATTCGGATTTCATATATTTGCAATTTACGTGTTCTATAGCCATTATATTATCATACGCATAGAATTAGCATGCATGGATCGATTTTGATATTTTATATGAGTTATATAACATCTAAATATCACTATAAAAATGCCATATTAATTTTAACACGTTTGGTTAAGTTGCACGAATTATTACCTTGATTTTGATCTACTCGACAAGAAATTAAGAACAAGGACCAACCAAAGAGAAAACGCAGCAACACCTAATTTTCCTAGCTTCCTTGCACCTCCAATAACACCAGAAAAATGCTTGATCAAACCCAGAATTCGTGGAGAGGCCTTGGGCGAATTATTTTGGATCGCTAGGGTTTTTTTGATTTAGTCGGTATTGTGTTTTTGGAGAATAAAAGAAAAGGATTTGTTTTAGTATTATGGAACCGACTTTAGGGGGGGCAAATCAGTATAATTCGGCCCATGATACCCATAAAATATTGGGTTTGATTTTGTTCCATATTTCCTAATTTTATTTTACATGTTATTTAATAAAAAGAATAAAAACATTATATTTAGTTAAATGTATAATTTTTGGATTTAATTAGTTAATGTGCATGATTATTATTATTTTTTTTTGAACATTTAAAATGATGAACATTGTCCCAGAAATTATTTTGTTTCAGATATAATTCGATTTCAGATGTTTTGGAATTATTTCAGAATTTTATAAGTTATTTTATAAGGTTTTATATTATCAGGGGTACTTTGGTAATTTTACGGGTTATCTGAATTTCAGGTATTACACACTGAGTCTTTGAATGAGTCTGAATCAGAATCATACCCTCCACTTCCTCCACTAAATACCCTTCAGGGTGCTGCACCTAACTTAGGCCTCCCTCCTATGGTCTTCTCACCACACTCTCCAAAGGAGAGATCAGGAAGGGGAACAACCATCCTGAAGAGAGCAAACCTTGATGTCTCAGTAAATACTGATGACTCATCAACTTCAGTCCCTTCTGAAGTAACAACCCAAAGCCCTGACTCAAAATTTGATTAGTTGGCTGAAATGGTCAGGAAGCTTGGAGAGAAGATTGCATCTTCTGAGAAATCTTCTCAATCCAAGAAGGAACAAAAACCAACTTCCTCAAAGACCAAACCCAAACCCACAAAACACCTGAAAAGATGTGAACTATGCAACTATACAAATCATCTCACTGATGATTGCTATAGAGTCCTTTATTGCATGATCTGCAAAAAGGAAGATCACAGGACCTCTGATCATAAACAATGCTCAGTCATGTCAAACTTTTCAGGACTTAAGGCTCAGTGCCTGAACTACCCTTCTGATTCTAAGCAGAAACAGAAGCAAAAGGCCAAGCCTTTTTCACCTTGCCCTTTATGTGGATTCAATGATCATCTTCCTGAGGATTGTCAAATTGACAAACACTGTGAATCTAGTGGAAGTTCCACTCAGAAATCCACAGGAAAAGAGAAGGTCATTCAGTCAAGAAGAGGAATGAAACAATCCTCTCAGACTACTGAGGCTACCCCTGCAACTAAATGCAAAACATGTGGTAGCTCAGTCCACTCAACCTCTGACCATGAATCAATTAATACTTTCATAAAGACCTACAATACCAAACCCTCCATGAAATGGAGTCCTAGAAAGAACTGACCCAGTTTATTATTTGTGCAGAAGCATGCCAGGGATCCTATTTGGCATCTAGACAGTGGATGTTCAAGGAGCATGACTGGTGTTAAGGAGTGTCTGCACAAATATGTGGAAGAACCAGGACCCAAAGTGATATTTGCTGATAATTCATCATGTCTCACTGAAGGTTATGGTTCAGTAAACTGCAATGGTATTGTCTTTACTAGGATAGCATATGTAAATGGTCTTAAGTATAATCTGATCAGTGTCAGTCAACTGTGTGATGCAAAATACATAGTTCAGTTTGATGATAAGCAAGGAACCATCTTCAATGCAAATAAGGAAATTGTCCTCATTGCACCAAGAAGACAAGATGTTTATGTATTAGACATGTCCAGTCTAACTCAGGATGGAACTTGTCTCTTTGCTAAGGCCACTGATACACTCAACTAGCTTTGGCATAAGAGACTCACCCACCTGAACTTTAAGAACATTAACAATCTTGTAAAACAAAACAAGGTCCTTGGCTTACCATCTCTTGTGTTTTCAAAGGATAAACCATGCTCAGCTTGTGAAAAAGGTAAACATCACAGAGCATCCTTTAAAACCAAAACCAACTTTTCCATCAGGAACTGCCTACATCTTCTCCATATGGATCTATTTGGACCTATCAGTCCAAGGTCTATTAACCATGAGAAATATACTCTGGTCATAGTGGATGAATACTCTAGATACACCTGGGTTTTCTTCCTGATCAAAAAGAGTCAGGCAGCTGAAACAATCATGTCCTTTGTCAGGAACATTGAAAATCAAAATGACATTAAGGTCAAACAGATTAGAACTGACAATGGGACTGAGTTCAAAAATTATGAACTTGAATGTTTCTGTGATGAGAAAGGTATTTCCCAAAATTTTTCCTCTCCATATACACCTGAACAAAATGGTGTTGCTGAAAGGAAAAACAGAACACTCATTGAAGCTGCTAGGACAATGCTATGTGGATCAGTCCTTTCCAACCATTTTTGGACTGATGCAGTCAAAACTGCCTGTTATACACAAAACAGATCCATAATTGTCAAGAGACATGGGAAAACCCCATATGAGTTATTCAAAGGAAGAATCCCTGACATCAGCTACTTTCATGTCTTTGGGTGTCCTGTGTTTATTCATAATCACAAGGATCACCTAGGGAAATTTGATGCAAAAGCTGATGATGGATACTTCCTGGGATACTCACTTGTCTCAAAAGCCTTCAGAGTGTTCAACACAAGGAGACAGCAGACTGAGGAAACATTTCATGTTACCTTTGATGAGAGCACTGATGCAATCAGGTTCTCAACTACCTCAGTAGAAGAGATAGGAATTGATAATTCTTCAAGATATCCTCCTGATGAATATCTGTCTGAAAACAATCCTTCTACTCAGTATGAAGATGATGCTAATCTCTCCTATTACATAATCCCTCACAACCTACCTAACCCAACCATCACTGAGTTTGTTGAGGCACATACACACACTGATGATATCAATCAGCCTGTTCAAAATACTCAAGAACCAAACAATCTCAGTGATCTTGTAGACACTCAAGATCCAATCAATGATCATGTGTCTACTCTAGAACCAACCCCTCTACCCAATCAAGCCTCCACAAGTTCAAATCAGTATCCAGGACCTCAAGAAAGTTGGACTAGGTCTCAGGAGATTGAACTTGTCAATATTATTGGAGAGCCTACTGAAGGCATGCTCACCAGGAGCATGGCTGCTAGTCTAAGAGCAGCCTCATCCAATGAATGCCTATTTGTGGACTTCATTTCCACAATTGAACCCAAAAGTATTAAAGAAGCACTTAAACATCCAAGTTGGGTTCAGGCCATGCATGATGAACTGGAACAATTTGACAGAAACAAGGTAATGACCTTGGTCAAATGTCCTGAGAATGTCTCAGTCATTGGCATGAAATGGGTTTTCAAAAACAAAACTAATGAAAATGGCATAGTCATTAAAAACAAAGCCAGACTTGTAGCCAAAGGCTATAATCAACAAGAAGGCATTGACTATGAGGAAACATTTGCACCAGTAGCAAGGATGGAAGCCATCAGGATCTTCCTTGCTTTTGCTACATACATGAACTTCAAGGTGTACCAAATGGATGTTAAAAGTGCATTCTTAAATGGTTCACTGAAAGAAGAAGTTTATGTTGAGCAACCTCCTGGATTTGAAAGCCATGAGTCTCCTGATCATGTCTGTAAGCTTAACAAAGCCCTTTATGGACTGAAGCAAGCTCCCAGGGCATGGTATGAGACTCTCTCAGCCTTCTTAATCCAAAACAAATTTGTCAGAGGCAAGATAGACAACACATTGTTTATCTATAAGACAAATAATGATGTCATACTAGTACAAGTGTATGTTGATGACATCATCTTTGGCTCAACAAGTTTCAAACTTTGCAAACAATTTGAAAAACTAATGGCAAAGAAGTTTGAAATGAGCATGATGGGAGAACTGACATACTTCCTTGGTCTACAGATCAAGCAGACTGATAGAGGAACCACTATCAGTAAAGAGAAGTATGTAAAGAATCTACTGAAAAAGTATGATCTCAGTGATTGTGCCTCAGTCAAAACTCCCATGGTTCCCCCAAACAACCTTGGTCCTGATCTAACTGGTAAACCAGTAAATCAAACTCTCTTTAGAGGAATGATAGGATCACTGATGTATCTACTTGCATCAAGGCCTGATATCCAATTCTCAGTATGTCTATGTGCCAGATATCAATCTGACCCAAGAAAATCTCATATCACTGCTGTGAAAAGGATATTCAGGTACCTAAAGGGAACTCCTAACCTTGGATTATACTATCCAAAGTGCTCAGGACTTGATCTCAAAGGATACTCAGACTCTGACTATGCTGGATGCAACATGGACAGAAAAAGCACCTCAGGCTCTTGCCAAATACTTGGTGGAAAATTAGTCTGTTGGAGTGCCAAGAAGCAACAATCAGTTGCCTTGTCCTCAGCTGAGGCTGAATATGTTGCAGCAGCTAGTTGTTGTGCAAATGTACTCTGGATGAAAAGTCAACTCAGTGACTATGGAATTCAGTACAAGATGGTACCCATCTTTTGTGATAACACAAGTGCAATTGCAATCTCAAACAACCCTGTTCTTTATCAGAGAACAAAACACATTGATATCAGATATCATTTCATCAGGGACCATGTCATGAATGGTGACATTGAATTACACTTCATTCCTACTGAATATCAGTTAGCTGATATCTTCACCAAACCTTTGGATGAACCAACTTTCACAAGACTGAAAGCTGAATTAGGAATGTTGGATATAGAGAATCAGTCCACTGATTGATTCCTACCAACTGAAGTGTAAATTCTTAAAATCTCAGGTCCCTGACTCAATGTGTATATCAGTGAATAACATCTCACTGAATCCTCAACCTCAGGAACTAAACCCAAGTTCCTGAAATCTTGAGGGTTCAGGAACTAAACCCAAGTTCCTGAATCCTTGTTTCTCAGGAATCATTCCCTATTCCTGAATCATCAGTGACTAATCCCAAGTCCCTGAAATACCATCACTGAATGAAAAGTCATTCAGGGCCCTGAAAAGAGACATTAAATACTGACTTAAATGCTCTAAGTATCTAGTTAGTAAATGTCCGAGGTTGGTAACTGAACTCATATTTAATTCAAGAATATTTGTTCTTTTAGCCTTTCTGGCATACACCTAATGGGCCCCCACTTCCCAACTTGGCATTCAATGCCCTCTCTCACACAATACACTGTGTGATGATGGAAACTCGGCAACTTCTCCTTTTGCAGAAACTGCTCAACTGTTCACTCTGCCAATTGTGAAAAAAGAGGAAAAGTGGAGTGGTGGCATTTAATGCGGATCTCAAACATTTTATTCAAAATAACTTCCAAAACTTATATTTTGATTAAATAAGATCACTCAAATGCCAAAAATACCCCCATCTCCACTATCCTATAAATACCCATCCTAAAGTATTCACACACACGTTTTTTGAAAATTATAAGCAAACTCTGCCCTTTTTTCTCTCTCAAAACAAATTGTGTGTGTGTTCTTAGCATTTAGAAACATCCGACCATTTTTTTTCGACCTTAACCAGATCATAAAATGGCTTCCTCTAATGCTATAACCACCGCCCCCAATGTGAGCTTCACAATGGAGGGAGTGGACCTGACCAAAAACAATGTGGTTGGAAATTTCCACTATCCCCAACAATATGGGGGTTACAAGGATGTAGTTAAGTATTTACAAAACTGCTTCCTTGCCACAGCTTTTACAACTACCCCAGAAGTCATTTATAATGACTATCTCAGGGAGTTTTGGTGTACCGCAACGGCTACTTGCCTAAGGACACCAAAGAGTCGATCATCACTTTCACTGTGATGAATGGGACTAGGACTCTCTCCTTCAACTACAAGACCTTCATCTTAGCCACAGGTCTTAACTTTGTTGAGAACTTTGAGGCAAACCCTACTGATCAGGAAATAAAAGATGAAATGCTTTTCCTAGGGCCTCATGATGTTAGGCGTCCTACCGAGTCCCCTGAAGCCTTGCTGGCAAAGGCTCCAATAGTGAAGACATGGTTTCACCCTGTCTGGAGACTGATGATGACATTCGTCATTCAGGTACTCAGAGGAAACAAATCCTCCACTGAGCAGTTGAACTCATCACAACAATTGATGATGTTCAGTCTCTTGGAGGGTAGAAAAATTGATATCGGAGGAATAATCTTCCGAGACCTCGTGTCAAAGCTCTCAGGGAAACATAGGCAAAGACACATGTCTTATCCTAGGTTCATTTCCTGTGTGCTTCAGGATCTTCTTGGTTCTGACTACTTAAGGTCTGACGATGAAGGTACAAAACCTGACGTCTTGCATAAGACCAACTTTAGTAGTGACATTATTGAGGTACAACCGGTCGCCCTGACCACCTACATGTTAATGGTGATTCAGGGTGAAAATGTATGCTCACCAGTTCCTTCACCAACCAAGAAGGTGAAGAAGACCAAAGGGAAAGAGGGACAATCCAGTAAGGTGGTTAGACCTAAACCACTCGTCACTGAGACTGTTACCTCAAGCACCAGGAAAGTTGTTGTGACCTTGACCTCTCAGAATCTCATACAAGAGACCACATTGGCCACAAAACAAACGCCACCGGAGGGTGCTGAGCAATCATCCTCAGTATCCTCGGGAAAACCCTTTCCTAATGTCCCTACTGACAAAAACAAGTCAGAAGGGTCAGGAGCATCCACCCACTCACATACTAATGAAGGCACTGATAAATCACAATCAGAGCCTGAGGGAGTTCAGGGTTCTATATCCTCGGTGGAGCAGTACTACTCCACTGAGAAGGGGACCCATACCGACTCACATCCTGCTAACGTCCCTGAGCTATCACACTCAGGGTCTCAGGGAGTTCAGGACCCTAAATCCCCAAAAGGACAGACCAATCCTGATAGAAAGGGGGTCCATACATCTTCACAAGGAGTGCCTCATGATTCCACTGGAAAACACCCATCAGTGGATGAAGGCGCTCAGGGGGACAAAGACTCGGAGGGATATAAACGACCCACCGATACGGAACCCAAACCCACCTCAGGCACTTTTGTTCTCTCAGGAACTGACCCTAAAAGTCAGGCTGGGCAAACCCCCCAGTTATTATGACTAGTCAGGCTGGTCAAACCCCACCAGTTATTATGACAAAAGAGTCAGGACCTGGCCACAACGAAGGTGAGCCCTCTTCTGAGGGGGAGCCGGATATACTGAAGGCTCCTTCTCTGGTTGACTATGAAAATTTGTTTGCTGATGAGTCAGAGGAGGAGATTGATTTTTGTGATGATGAGATCCCTGATGCTGAGGAGGAGAATGGAAACACAATTAAGCCCTCCTCAGCCCTCTGAGAAACAACATTCCTCTCCTCATCCTGAGGATCAACCACCCAGTTCTCAATCAACCTCATCATCATCATCAGGTGCTTCAACCACTCCTAAGTGGTTGCAAAAGTATGACAATGCTCGTCCGGCTTCTGAAAGACAAATGGCAAAAGTCCTTCGCAAAGCCAACGAAGGTCTTTACAACTCTCTTACGGATAAGCAATGGGATAAGCACACTGAAGTGGCAGCCTCCTATGCTGACTTCAGGGCTTCTGTTGAAGAATCTCAGGCAAAGATTCTTCAGGCCGCCACCCTCACTGATAAACAACTTGGCGACCTGAACAAATCTGTAGATGACATAGCCACTGGACAGCATCAGGAACTGTCCAACATCCTCAAGGCTATCGAATTAGTACAAGAACATCTTACAGATGATCCCACTTTTGTCAACAGATTGGATGCATACTTGGCCTCTCAGGCTAACACCTCCACCAGCATTACTGAGCTTCTAAAGCTCCTTCAGGGGGTAGATCTTCAAGGTTTAAGGACACAGCAAGAGTCCATTCATCAGGCTGTCAATGCATCCAAGGAGCACCTGATCAGAATCTCCTTAGCCTTTGAGCAGCTCTCAACAACACATAATGAGCTGGTCAACCACTACACCACCCAAGTAACTGAACTCACCACCCACCAGAAGGAAATGGCTGCTGAATTAAGTGCCGTGAAGAATGAGACTTCTGAAACAAAGTCTATGGTCTCAAACATAATATCCATTCTTCAGGCCTCTCATACTCCTCCACCTCCTAAGTCAGCAGGTGTCTCCACTGAAACTCCACCATCTGCTGAGGGGGAGATCAATGATGATCCCCCAATCCCTGATCCTAATTCTGCTTTGGTAACTGTCCCTGAGACATCCACCAGTCAACCTCCTCCCATTGACAAAGGGAAGAAAATCATGGTGACTGAAACAAACCCTCCTCCTGAAGCACGCTTAGTCAAGGCTTCAACTGAAAGACGTGCAGATCCTGATGCACCGTTCTATGTTGATTTAGAGGATGGGAGAAGGGTCTATGGGACTCCTGACCAACTTGCTGAAATTTTACACCAAGAAGAGCTCAGGAAGGAACAAGAGAAAGAGCTGGAACTCAACAGGTCTGAAATTTCTAAGGTTGCCAAAGAAGTGATCAAGGAGTCTGAGAAGAGGGACATCAAAGGGGATGAGTTTCTCAAGCTTCAGACTGAAATCCTTAAGGAACACAACAAACAGGCCAAACTTAAGGAAGAAAAGAGGAAGAGGATTTATGAGAGGTATGTATGGCACATGACCAAAACCAAAGGTGAAGGCAAAATCACTGATATCACTATTCACCCCACCAGACCTCTGAGCTTAACAATCCATAGAGGTCCAAGGAAGTCTGAACATCTTCCAGCAGTCAAGTTTTCAGACTATGGGTTAAGAGAATGGGATATGATGATGCCCATCCTAAGGAAGAAAACCGCAAGCAAGAATGCCCCAATCATCATCAAGTCACTGAGTGCTAAGTATGAGGAACTTGCAAGAGTGGCAAAGAGTCTGGGCATTAACCATGATGAGGCACTTGCTTCTCAGGGACTAACTATCCCTGAATTTACTCAAAAGGTTGGGAGGAAAAGAAAAGCTGTGGATATTGAACCTGAACAATACATAGCTGCACTTCATTGCAACAGGACTACTCCTCAGGGAGTCAAGTTCCGTCCCAACCTGGTCATCAAGGAACCTGAGTATGGTATCTTCTTTGTGGATGAATTTGGTCAGGAAGCCTTTCAAAGAGTCTCTGACATCGACAAAGTGGAAACGACAACACTCCTTGCTTACAAACTAATGACGCTTAATATCAGGAGACCTGAAAATGAGGAGTTTGTCAGGCTAATGGATCAAATGATGAAAGATCGACCTGATAAAGAGGTGTTGATGTCAAAGAAAGCAAAGCTTGAACTCATGGGTCTTGTTCAGGAACCTTGAGTATTTTGTACTTAGAATAATAGGACTTGTAATGATATGAATAAATTGATGAATGTCTTGCTATATCAATATCCTTATTTATTTTCTAGTACATTCAGTATGAGCAGAAGACTTTAGCTCACTCATACTGATCAAAACACTTAGGCATAATTTATATCCAAATAGGGGGAGATTGTTGGGTCATGAAAAAACCCAAGAATTCATTAAAACGTGATTTGGACACAAATTAACTAAGTGTTAAACTTAAACCGAGAACAATTCAAGTCACTGAGAGAACAGCCTCTCAGTGAGTCATCTTCAGGATGCTTAAGGCGAATTCAAGAAGAATGATTCACTACTCAGGAAGGCGGTACTCCCTGAGTAAGACTTAAGCCAAAGAAGAAGATGATGGTTCAGTGAGTGTTGGACAAGAACTCACTGAACCCCAGTCTCCTCAACCAACAAAGTGATTGAAAGACTGAGGAACCAACGCCTGAAGAAAAGGCGGGAACAATAGGGAAAAGATCTGAAAAGATAAAAGTGTCAGCCCAACACTCTTCTCTTGTCAGATCCAACCTTCCCTATTGCGGCTAAAAGTCATGGAGTGTCAGCCAACAACTCCCAAAGTCTTATTAGCCCTTTCCTATTGGTTCTTGGAAATGACAATTACTATTTGTAATTGTCAGACACGCAACCTCAATAACTTGTATTATATTTAATCACTTATACTTAGATTACTTGTGTATAAATAGATCAGATAGGAGAGAAGTTAAAGTGTGCTTTGTATATTGAAAGTCTTGAACTTTTACAAAGGAACTTCTTTCCTACAAAGAGTATACAACTCACTGAGATAGCTCAGTGGGTATATTGTTACCACTCAAGCAAAACTTGAGTTTCGATAGGAGACACCCCATACCCTTGTCTATTCAATCCCAAGTGTTTGTTCCGCAAAACACTTGGGTATAGAGTCTTGGAATTATTTCTAATAAGAATTTAAACGTTGAAAAATATTGTTGTTTTTATATTCACGTTTTATAACTGTTAGAATTAATCTTAAACATTGTATTAGTCATAAACACAAATAGATTAACTTTCTAGTTAACTCTAATCGTGTAAAGGGACCAACACTATCTCAATCCCCAACACAGCTAACTAACTGACAAGCTTATGTAATCTAGAGAACAGCTTATCAAGTGATTCGTTGCTATGTGAACTAAAATTTTTAAATTGTTGTTTCAGCAATGTCTTCTGTGTTTTCTTGGTAGTTTCATTACCACCAAACCATGCACAAATCTCTTCAAAAAGAGTTTTTGCATCAGGATACTTGCTAAAGGATAGCATCTGTTCACCAGGAATGGTCATAAGCAACAAATTTCTTGCTTTTTGATCATTTCTCTTTTGTATCCTTTCATCACCGGTAACTGGTCCAGTATTTCTTTTTCTATCTGTTTTGCCTTCAAGAATAACATCTGTATAACCTAGTGTAAAGGAATCACCATACACAATGATATCCCAAAGAGCATAATCTTGAACCATAAAATATTGCTCAATTCTTAACCTCCATAACTCAAACTCATTTTGTTTGATCATGGGCAACTTTGCAGCAACATTTGTAGCCTGAGTATCTTGTACGTCCATTTCTTCAGCTTCTTCTTCTAAATCAACTATATCAGCCTTGCTCTGATACCAATTGAGGAGAATCGATACACTATAAGGTTGTTAGACCTTTGTTACTTTGTGTATATGATATATTGAGTTAATATGATTAAGTATGCGGAATCTACTTAACCACACTTAGAAGGTTATTTGGTTTGTGGAAATGGAAAGTAATGCTTTAGTAATGAACAATGAACACACAATGTTAACACCAAACGATTCAATATTATTCAAGATAATACGAGTGATCTTCACTATCACTAGGGTTACAAAACCTTGAATCTTAATGTTTATATGACTTGTGATATCGTTGTAGTTTTGATGTTTTAAGCATATATAAATTAAGCACTTAATTAGTCACACGCAATATCTAAGTCTAAGATCTTTCTTTTATAGTCCAAGAAAGATTTTTACAATATTGTTAAGTCTTGTCGAACACATGCTAGCTTATCTTATGTGTGTCAGTAACATAGATACAACATGTATCTATGTACACAACTTGTTACTGAACACTTTGTCCAAATATATTATCTACCGTATATACTTGACTTTAGTACACAAATATCTTTTCAATACTTATCCAACCAGCAGTAGTATACGTGACACTTATCCACTCAGCAGTATCGACCAGCAGTATCTTCTTTGTACTACCAGTACTAACTTCAGTTAGTACTGTTAGTTATAACTTGAACAGTCCTTAGATATACACTAGCAGTTGGAACTGTTAGAGTATTCTTCTCAGCAGTACTAACCTTCAGCACTTGTAATTCTTAATACTTAATCTTCAGAACATTTAATTTCCAACATTACTTAATATATTGGAGTCTTCATTAATTCGACATCTATCAATTAAATTACATGTGTAAAACTTAACCATTAATTCATATAGCAAATTTAAACAATTTAAATTATCACAACAATAAATCCATGCCAAACATGCACGTTTTCATGGATTCTACATAACTATTATCAAGTTGCCACAAGATCGCATACTAACACATAAACATGTTAATCTAGGGTTTCTAATCAAATTAAAATTAAAACCCAAACCCTAAAATAAATAATAAGGCAATCGGCCCTATTAAAAAAATTAGGGTTCGAAATTTTTATCCCTAAAAATCGACTAACATATATAAACACAATCCAAGATTCGTTTTTTATGTATTTTGGTAATTAATTACACATTATCCAAGGCTCGTGATGTCACTGTTGGAATTTTAATATCATGACAAGCATAAATAAAACACATAAAGCATCAAAGTGATAGCGGAAGCGAGTAGGAACATATAATGCATAATTAATTAACCAAACGTAAAAGTATGCGTACCTTAAGATTCTAGCCAAACAAGAATCTAATTCCAAGCAATCAACTTTATGAACCCTAATTAGTGTTTATGTGGATTATTAGAATTACCCTTTACCCTTTTGTAATTCAATCCAAGAATCAAACAATAGTGTGTTTGATTCACGTTCTTGTACACACGTACTATAACGAATTAAAGTAAATGCTAGTTTAAGAACACAAAACGTTTGGATTTGGAAAATCAAACCAATCGACCCTATGAAGGGTGTTTGTCGATTGGCCAAACAAAAAGAAAAGAAGAAAACAAGTTTAGAGATAAACTTGTGTACACGAGTAACAAATAATGATCCCTAAGTTTGTTTATATAGGAATAGAAACTTGGAGCTCAAGTTAAGTTATGGTTTGGGTTTCCCCTCCCATAACCTATAGGCTAACACCCCTAAGGGGTATTCCGGAACTTTCTTGACATACCAAATATTCACACATAATTCTTTTCTTTTATTGGTTAACGGTCGTTAGTCATTATTCGTTAAATACTAACGGTCCTTAGACGTTTTGTGTAATTAATAATTAAACATAACCTTTTACATTTAATTATTAAACTTTAACTCTTATACATAAAATGTGCAATTCCGTGATCTCAAGTTCATCCTAACATACGACTACTAAAATTATGTCTATAAAACTAGCAAGTCAAATACTAGTAATATAATCTTTGAGCACAAAAGACACGTGTCCTCTATGTAGATTTATGTCGAGCGCTTTACTGAATTTATAAAAAACACGTGTCATCTATGTAGATTTTAGTCATCATAAGAACTAAAGAAAAAAGTAGAGAAGGATAGGTTGTGTTTGTGCAGATGGCCGAGAGTAGCACGAAGAATAAGGTGATGGTGGCAATTGACGATAGTGAGTTTAGCGAGTATGCTCTCACTTGGGCCCTCAAAACGCTTGGATCTACCTTTGTAGATTCGGAGCTTCTTATCTACACCGCCCGGACTCCCATTGATATCAGCTATTTGTATGCATCTTCTTGGGGAAGTAAGACACACTCTCGTTAAATTTGAATAAGATTCTTTACGTAATGTACCAGCTTTCTATTTCACTTGTTTTTAGTAGCAATTTTACTTTTGTGCATATCTGGGTCGTTAAAATATCGCTTTTGTGTCCCGGTTGGATCATTTTGTAACATGTATTACCTTTTTTTATACAAAAAAATCATCATTTTTGAAAGCTGGTTTTTTGGCTACAAAATGACCCAAACGAGACACAAAACCATCTTTAATGACTCAAATGTAAAACAAATAATACAGTGACCAAAATGAGACAAATGAAATACTAGTAGCACGTTAGTATTGTATGCAAAAGAAAAGTCCCTATTAATTACTATTGAGAATAAATTTGGGTTACAAAATTGTGTTGCATTGTCTGTGGTTACTGCAGCTGCTGAACTAATAAAAAAGCTGAAAGAAAGTGAAAACAAAGCAGCTCATGACTTGCTAAAGAAAGCTAAAACTACCTGCAGTGAGTACGGGGTGCGATTTCGCTTTTACTTTTGTAAATATGGATGACTTTAGATCTCGCTATAAACAAACGTTTACGTTCTTCTTAACTTGCAGATCGCTGCAGAAGGAATTGCAGAGATTGAAGACCCAAAAGTGGCCGTATGCAATGCAGTCGAGAAATTAAACGTTCAGTTGCTTATTGTTGGCAGTCACGGTCGAGGAGCTTTAACCAGGTTAGCCTAAGTTTTATAGAAACAAGCATAACGTGTTACAATAATCATATTTTTTTTCACTCGACAGGGCTTTTTTGGGGAGCGTAAGCAATTACTGTGTCAACCATGCCAAGTGCCCGGTTCTTGTCGTGAAGAAAACAAAGTGAATATGTAAAGTTCTCTACTGTGATTCTGTTCACATATGTTCATAAATAAAGCTTTCACGTATTATTAAGATGATCATAATACATCCTGACAATCAAATGTTACTAGTACAAAAGAGACTATTCGAATATTCGATTCAGGGTTGCTGCCAGTCTAACACCACCTTGAGCTAATCGCATGTTCACAATAGGTAAACGAGACAGGAAATATTCATCTGTAATTACAAAAGGGTTTGCTAAATCATATATCGTCGCACTTTTTTAATCAAAACTGAACCCAGTTGTGTGAAATGTCTTACCTCTAAGAACTGAATCATTTGCAACTCCTTTGTATGCCCAATTACATGCAGCTTTTATTCCTTCACTTGCATATCTGTTCAAGGCATTCAATTTTAAGATACGAGTTTATACGCTCATGCTATAGTTTATGAATAGTTTAAGGATGGTTTCGTGTACATGTTTGGGCAAGTCGTTTGATTTCCGCTGCAGTTTTCCCACGTTTCAACTTGATCTGCCCATTCGTTCTGCCAAAAACAATTCGAAGCTAATAAAAAGGCTAAACGTATTTCACGTAACTTAGTTTATTACAAGTATTGTTTTAGTCTCTGTATCATTTTGTACATCTATGTCAACAAAATATTGCTTTATATCTTGTTTGGGCCATTTTATGACCAAAAGATCCTCAGAAGTGGATTTCCATAGATGATGCTATTGACATAAAAATTAAATATATATGAATAATGTTAATGACTTAAATGTAAATAAAACATTTGGAAAAAAGAAAAAAATAAATAAAAAAAAAAAAAAAAAATATTGTACCGTTATGTTTCTTTGAATTGCATCGATATAATTCTCAACGTTAGAACCATAGAACCTATCTTCTGCAGACTCGATTATGCTATCATCCCAAACCTGCAAAAAAAATTCATAAGCACATTCACTTTTTAAGCAAAATATATCTAGCTGATATTTTTATAATTTTGAGGACTTACATGATGAAGTACAGCTTTTCGTGTAAACCAATGTACGTCGATTGTGTTCCCACCCTTATCTGAAGTGAATCCTACGTGTAACGGCTGTAAGAGCCAAAATGGGTTCAGTCAGTTAAAATTAGAAACAATTAGTATTGTTTGTACCAAACATGAATTATGAATAAGTACTTGATGAATGTCTCCCATGAAATGAGAAAGGAAGAGTAGTGATTCTGTTAGATTATCTGCAAATCAAAAAGTCAAAGACAATGTCAACTAGGTTCATTTTCAGGTTTGAAACTGGCATGATAGAGTTATTGATGCAAAGTTTATGTATAATCAGAAATTTTGACAAGTAAATAAATATATGTAGAGTAAATCTTTTGATATATATGAACATGACCCGTATCAATTTGAGTTTAAAAAGTACCAAGTTTGACTTTTTAATTCAAAGTAGTAGAATCTACAAAAGAAAAAAGAGTTACACTGAGATGTTTGATTGCTATATTCAAGCAGTTGTGATGTGTAGTTTCTAACTGCGCCAGCTACACATCTTCCCATCACACTGTCTGCATCCTTGCAGTCCCCTGCTTTGTATTTTTCAATTAGGTAACGGATCAAAACGGGTTAGCGTCAAAGCAGGTAATTTTATTTGTTAAAAATATACTTTGGCCGACTTTTAACGTGTTTGTAATAAAAAGTAACCAAAACCGAACAATACATAAGTAAATAAATAAATTCCTTACTGGTGGATTGGTAAGTACAAAGGTTATCAGGGGTGTCGATATAATGAAGTGGCGACGACCAATGATATCTAAACTTGACATGATCCGCCCACGAGCATAGACTTGCCAAATCACCTTTTGCATACTGTGGTAACAACTGACTCACTGCATCGGCTGCTGCTTGACTCAACCTTCCTTGAGCTATTTTGCATGTCGCAAAATGGCCATCGACACCCCAACCGCGAATTGTGACCGGTAAAACAAATAAGAGCACCAATGCAAAAGGTCTCAAGGACTCCATTTGTGAAATGAAGTTAGATATTTTGTTGTTGGGTGATTTATGTTATGTGATAAAGTGTGAATGATATGATGTAATATTGAAATGTGAACAAACTTTATAGGAGATATGGTGCGTTATAGGTTATTTTTAGTATTGTGTTTACATTTGTCTACATATAGTAATCATTGTAACAAGATTATTGCTTTTGTATATTTGCGTATGAAGTCATATGGATATGGAAGTTTGTTTTGTTTCTTTTGAGGCAACGTGGTAAAAAAGGTAATTAACTGAATTAAAAACCTGTTTTATGGTATGGTTGAATATGCTACTTTCTTTGAATAAAATGATTGGCAATTATGTTGTGACGAGATCACTAAGCAAGGTTTGTTAGAGCTTTATTTCAATGTATTATGTTGTGACGAGATCTTCGAACGGTGTTTTCATTTGAATCGGATCTCGTCTTGTTGGTTGTAATTTTTCTTCAACAATGTTGAAGCTCAATGATGTATAATTGTATATATATGTTTTCTTTGCCAACAAAAAAATAAAAATAAGAAATGATTGAATAAAAATAAGAAATGATTGACAATTAATGCTTCTTCACAAGTGTTCAAAAAGGGAATTATATGGTTTCTATAACTTTTTTACATTATTTGCTCAAAAAAAATATATAACTTTTTTACATTAAATTAGAGTAGTATATTTGGTTCAACTAATATATTTGGTTCACACATATGCCGGGGTTTTGTTTTGATAGCTACACCTTCAACCGCATGATAGCTACACCTTTAACCATCACATTTATTTTACTCTTTGAAATTTTGTTTAAACTGAACACTAACATTGTCGAGTATCTAATGCTGGATCGATGGCCACACAACAATGAATTAAACAAGAACTAACCAAATTGCCTCTTGGGCAAATCTTTATAACTTGTAATCAAATAACCAAAAGTCTATAAAAACCCTAAAACACCAACATTTTAAGTCCAGCAAAACAAATAAATAAAATCCTTTACAAATATGGAAAAGGAAACAAATAAAAAATAATAATAAACAAAACTCGAAAATTAGAAAAACGCCACTTTTGGCCCCTAAACAGCTCTGAATGGCTAAAATCTACCTGGGCTCATGGCAAAGCCATGAGTCTTGAGCGTTTGCCCGTTTTACATCAACAATGCGAATTTCGTTGAATTCTACCATCAAAATCAACTTCAGCAAAATAGGATGAACACATATTGTCAATTGAATCAGTGCCAATAGCAAAATAGGATGAACACAAGAGTTTCTAAGTTTTCGGATGAAACCTTAGTTTATCAAGTCTATTAATTGGGTATTTTAGTTTGTTATGCATGATGCTATGTGTGGATTGAAGTATAATGATGTGTTATGGTTGTTTTACTTACTAAGCCTTTGTGCTTATGGTTTAGTTATCTAACCATTTTGTAGGTTGGCATGTTCTTATGGATGGCTTGGATATGTGGATTAAGGTTTTGGTTATGCAAGATTTAAGGTAATATGTGTTTAGGAGCTTAGGTAAAATACCGAGCTCATGTGTAAAGTTTGTACCCCCGTTGGTCTTTTATTAGTTGGTAAAGTGTAGTCGTATGGTAAGTTGTATGTTAAGGTCGTCCAAACGATTTGGTAGTCATTTGGTATGTTAAAGTATGTTATATGTGTTTAGAGTCAAAGTTAAGGGGGTGTTTGGCAAAAGTGTAAAAGTACTCATTTTGGGTGGTAAACGGGTCAAGTGTCTATGGAACATGTCTTGTATGTTATATACCATACCGAATTCAAACCACGGGAATTCTCTTTAACTACGTGAGTAGTTTGTATGCTTGCATAAAATATTTTCTTTTCTTTTCTACCCTAAACACATAGCATGCACTTCTCACATAAATTGAACAAGTAGAGTTAGATATAAAATCTTCAACACAAGTGTAAGTTGTGATCCAAAATTTTATCTAGTCTTGGTAATTTGACACAAATGACTTTCAATTCTAGCAAATGTAGTAGAATATTTTGTGTCAAATTTTCTTGTTCATCACACATAGTATAGACATGTAGAATCTAGGATATTATCAATTATCATTTGAATGATGCATTGATAGATATTTTTCCTCTCGAAAAACAATTTCCTTCCATGCCTTTACATAAGCACATAAGCTAAGAGCACATAAGCTAAGAGCACCTAAAGGACTTTGCAAACGACTATCTAGACATCTTAACTTACTTTATAAGGTTGTTCTCCTAAGATGCATGTCAACCATGAACATCTAAACCTATCCCAAAAACAATTTGGATTTTTGAAAAATGTCATGCCAAAACCTAGTCTTGTTTAGTTTGTGACCTAAGTGTTCTTTTATTCAAGTCACCAATGACTTGTTCTATAGGATGACCCCTCGCTTCTCTCACTTTCTTAGGATTGCCTTCATCCGAAACATTAACTTGTAATGACGGCGACCTTTCTTGATCTTGAACTATGTGTTCATCAATCACATCATCTTCTACCGAAGGAGATGATTTAGGCTCGGGCATGCTCTCATCAAATGTCACATTGAGAGATTCCTCAATCCTCATTGTTTCCATATTAAGCACTATGTATGCTTTACTAGTTTGAGAGTATCATAAGAACACACCTTCATACGACTTTGGGTCGAATTTGGTGAGATATTCTTTGGTGTTAAGTATAAATACTTTACAACCAAATACCTTAAAGTATTCTAAGGAAGGCTTCCTATTTCTAAGTATCTCATAGGGTATTTTATTAATGACCTTTCTAATTTAGACTCTATTAAATATGTAGCACGCGGTATCTAGGGCATGACACCAAAACTTTTGTGGAATGGATTGCTCGTCAAGCATTGCACGACTCATCTTTCGTAACTTACGATGTGTTCTTTCAACAATCTCAAGCGATTGAGAAGTGAACGGGCCCGATAAGTTATAAGATATTCCATGTTGTTCACAAAAGCTACCAAATTGTAATTTATCAAATACACTACTATGATTTGTTTTTATTGAAACAATAGAACAATCAAGTAGGTTTTCAAGCTTCTTCCTTAATATATCAAATTTTCCTAAGACTCCATCCTTAGATGCTAAAAATAATAGCCAAGTGTAATTTGAATAGTCATCTACAATCATCAAAGTGTAGAAGTTTCCTCCATAGCTTTGGATTAGAGATGGACCATACAAATCCAAGTGTAGCAACTCTAAAACCCTATTAGTTGACACTTCATTCCTATTCCTATTGTTTGCATGTCCTTGACTTCCTAGACTACAAGTATCACAATAATGTCTTTCAAAACTCAACTTTGGTAAATTCATTACTAGCTCGTTGGAAGCTAGACTTTGGACTAACCTCATATTGGCGTGATCTAACCTCCTATGCCAAAGCGTTGAGTTATCCACCATGGATGTAAGACATATGTATTGTTTGGAGTTATCTCCCAACTTGCAAGTATACAAGTTATTTCTCCTATGACCTCTAGCTAATACTATACCATTTTTAGTAATGGTACAATCTACTTTAGTAAACTTAACCTCACAATCATCATCACTTAATTGACTAACACTAATCAAATTAAAGTTTAACCCACTAACATGCTCAACATTGGTAATTTCTATGGAGTCATGAAGTGATGCGAAGATTGCGTCCACGCAAAAGGTTTTACTTCTCAAGGGATCTTGAGAAGCTTGCAATCTTCCAGGCAGTGTACCTGATCGTTGTAGTGTAGTATAGGTATGTCCGGGGGATTGATCGTTCTCTAGGGGAATAGTGTCGTTAGGTCAAGATGTATGACGAGATAGGTCTAGAGTTGAGGGATGATTCTTTTTGTATTTTTATATTTTTTAGAAAGCAAATAAAACCTCGGTTTTGAAGGAGTAGGCGGAAATAGTTGTTAATCAACTAACCAAAAAACTAATTATAAAACTAAACTTAAACTAAAAACAAGAAAAAGTAAATTGGTGAACTTCTTATGATAGGAAAAGCGTGTTTACTTAGATTTAATTACTCCCTAGTTATCTCCTATTGATTCGTTGAATTGTCACGTCCTTGTTTTAGTTAAAGCGTTGTATTCCTTATTATTGGTCGTGGGGAGGTGCTGAAGTCCCCAACTCTATGAATATTAGTCTCCCCTAAATCCCTTAACATCCATTAAGTTTTCTAGGATCTACAAGCCGCAATTCACGCAATAAATACAACGAACAAAACCAATAGTGCACTCTACGGTTGCGTTTTTAAGACGTTCAAGCTAGTTACATATAAGAGGTCAGCCAGTTTTCTTAACTTAACGTGATAACAATCAACTAAACAAGAGACAACAAATCAATGTTCAATAACTAGGTTTCATTAGATCTAAGAAAACACAAACAAACTTAAGCTAGCATGATAGATAGAAGAAAAGATAAACAATTAATCAAATAACACATAGACATATTGAATGATTAAACGAATAACTTATCTTTAATAAAGCATAAGGTTCAAGGGTTGAAAAACCCTTACAAAGCTACTGAAATTCGACTAGGGTTTATTCTACAAAGATGTCACACTTAACAATGAAAACATTCTAAAATATATATAGGAATACAGTTCTGACGGTGTCAGGTTATAGCCTCTGACGCCGTCAACTCGCCATGGTTTAGGGTTTCATCTGTGTAATCGCCGCTCTGACGGCTTCAGAAAGGGATCTGAGGCCGTCACTTGTAAAATCCTTCTGAGCCGTCTCTTGTTAGCATAAAGCGTGACGCCCATCTCTACTTTACACCTGACGGAGTCAGGTTATAATGCCTTAAAATTCTTCTGAGGCGTCACTTGTTAGCTCAACACTAGAAATCTTCCATGAGTTTACAAGGAACGGCGTCACGTTGTGGCATGTGACGCCGTCAGACACTGTTGTCTGACAGGTTTTTCGCGACTTCGTCCTTTTCTTTACTTTTTCGTCCAAATATTTTCCAAAAGTGCCGATTTTCAGAATTCTTGTCCCAAGTACCTAAAATACAAAAAGAAACGATTTGAGGCAATATTTGATCACATTCACTCGATTTTAGGCTTAAATGACCCCTTAAAAATGTACCAAATAAATCCTTATCAAATATCTCTACACTTGGGATTTGCTTGTCCCCAAGTGTTGATGCAAATAATGTTCTAAAAACGTTATTTATATCTTTCGATAACTTCACGTTTTGAGGATGACAAAATGTGAAAACACTTTACGTTAAAATTAACGTAAACAAATTTTTAGTCGAAAGATCCCATTTCAACGCAAATCACTCTAGGTATGCACAAACAAATTTACAACTTGACAAATGATCAAAGAAGTGAATTTGTGTTTAAAACTTCACATTTTTAATGTGACAAAATATTTTTTCAAATAACATGACAGCTATTTTCCCCCCCAAAATCAGCTCCAAACTTCCCCAAATATATTTTCACCACTAAAGAAAAAAAGAGAAGCGTTTTTGTCAGGCACGGTACCACTAAATTTAGTGGTATCGTGGGTGATTTAGTGGTACCGTGTACCTGTAACGGTCATATTTTTTCTGCTTATAAATACCAGCCCTCTTCACAGTATTTGGGCATCCTTTTTCACACAAAACTTTCTGAGTTCAATACCCTCAACACATCTTTTCTTCTTGATCATTTTGTTTAGTTTTCTTTTGTTTAAAGAGTGATCCAATCATCCAACCAAGTGATCACCTTCATTCCTCTTCTAGTGCAAGAGAAGAACACAAGGTATCAAAGAAGATACAAAGTGTTGCAGTTGTAGTTAGAGCACTCGTAACACTTGTTACATACTTGTTGTATCTTTGAATACATCAAGTTCATTTTTCTTTTGAGAGTTTGTGAGAGAAGATCATTGTGATCTTATAGAGACATTGAATATCTCTTGTAGCTTGTGAGCTAGTGTGTTGATCAAGTTGATCAAGAGTAGATAGGGTAGATTGAGTCAAGTTAGGGTTGATCATTGTGATATTATAGAGATATTGAATATCTCTTGTAGCTTGTGAGCTAGTGTGTTGATCAAGTTGATCAAGAGTAGATAGGGTAGATTGAGTCAAGTGAGGGTTGATCATTGTGATCTTATAGAGATATTAGCTTGTGAGCTAGTGCGTTGATCAAGTTGATCAAGGGTAGATTGAGTCAAGTGAGGGTTGATCATTGTGATCTTGTCGAGGTCTTGGATATCTCTTGTACCTTGTGGGCTAGTGTATTGATCAAGAGGATCAAGGGTAGATCGGGTAGATCGAGTCATGGGTGTTGATTGTGTGAAGTAGAAAGGATCAAGTGGATCATGGTAGATTGGTGCTATCTAAGATTAGCACTCAACATTTAGCTTAGTGTCAGAAAATAGGATAAGCGACGTTGTGCGGTTTTCTCCGCCTGAAGGGAGGTTTGTTGACATAGTGCTTGAAACTCTCGAGTGTTGTACTCGGGGAGTAGAGTAGGGCAAAGAAGAGCTTCGTGACCGAACCACTATAAATCTCTTTTTCCCGGTTTGATCTTTCCATCTCTTTTCTTTACATTTATTATTTATATTAGATAGTATAGTGTAGTGTTCATATTGGTATTGATTGATTACACATAAGATTCGAATCAAGGTTTTTCAAAAGTAAAGTTTTAAGAAGATTTAAAAACTGGTAAAACTATTCAACCCCCCTTCTAGTTTTCCACAATTGGTATTAGAGACCACGTCAGTCAAGATTTTAAATTAAATTGTATTTTAAAACTTGAATCGATCAATGGATTCTAACAAATATCAAGAAGGGCAATCTATGCAAAGACCACCACTTTTCGAAAATGATTGTTTTATATATTGGAAAACAAGATTCGAAACGCATGTGAAATCAAAAGATATTGATCTTTGGCATATTATTACCGAGGGTGACTTTCAACCGATTCAAAAGAATCCAGAAACTAAAAGGGATGAAATAGTTCCTTAAAATAAACAAAGTGATGAACTTAAAAGAAAATTAGCCAAAAATGATGTGGCTAAAATGATGATTTATAATGTTTCGCCTAAAAAGGAATTTGAAAGAATTTCCATTTGTAATACGGCAAAAGATATTTGGAAAACTTAGTTAGTCACTCACCAAGGTAATAATCAAGTCAAAGAGAACAAGATAGATCTTCTTATGCAACAATATGAACAATATTCCATTTCGGAAGATGAATCTATTGATAATGCTTTTGCTAGATTTAATACTATTATTACTAGTCTTAAAGCTCTTGATGAAGGTTATTCTAGCAAGAATTATGTTAGGAAGTTTCTTAGGGCTCTACATCCCAAATGGAGAGCAAAGGTCACCGCCATTGAAGAGTCAAAGGACTTGGCGACATTATCTCTCGATGAACTAATAGGATACTTGAAGGTTCCTGAGATGATAATCAAGAAAGACTCCGATATAGTCAAAGGCAAAAGCGAGAGAGTTAGATCTCTAGCATTGAAAGCCAAAAAGGAGTCTAGTGATGAGGAATGTTCGGATTTCGATAGTGAAGATGAAGAGTATGCGTTAGCCGTTAGAAACTTTAAAAAGTTCTTTAGGAGAAGAGGTAGGTTCGTTAGGCAACCTCGTGATGATAAGAAGCCGTCACAAAATAACCGAGTTGAAAAGAAAGGAACGAGTGATAGAAAATGCTTTATATGCGGAGATCCTAATCACGTCATAGGAGAATGTCCTAAACCACCGAAAACCAACAACCAAAGAGCTTTCATAGGAGGCTCTTGGAGTGATAGCGGTGAAGAAGAAGAGAAGAAGCCCAATGACGAAACATGTCTTATGGCTCAGGCTTCAAATGAGGTACATTCTGACTCTTCTTATTATAGTAATGATAATTCGTCAGTAGATGATAACGTACTATATGATGAATATAATAAGCTATGTGAAGTGAGTTCTAAAATTTTAGGTAGAAACAAAACACTAAAATTAAAATTGCATGAACTCGAAGTGCAAGTTTTAGAACTAAAGAATCAAGTAAAAAGACTTAAGAAAAACAAAGAAATAGATGTAGGTTGTAGGTCATGCATAAGTCTTCGAGTAGAAAATGAAAAACTCAAAGAAAATGCTTTAAGGATCATTAAGTTTGAAAAGGGGACAAAGTCACTTAATGATATGCTTGAAAACGTTAGGTACCATTAAAGGTACAGACGGCACCATCACTAAAGTTAGTGGTACCGTGGTACCGTCGGGTACTGGAGACAGAACTGAGTCGAATCTGAAAAATAATTCAAGTCCTAAATCACGTCACATAGTTGTTAATAGTGTCAAAGTACCTATTACTAGTAAAAAGGAAGTCAAAAGCTTTTACAAACCCTTGTCAACCCCCGGGCTTGGCTTTGTTAAACCCGACACTAGGTCAAAGACTTCTCCACCTAGAAAAACAAATGTTCCCAAACCTCGGTCAAGAACTCCCCTACCGAGAGGTAACTCTAGAAGACAAAGTTATCCAAGTAACTTTCCCGTACTTGGAATAACCGTCAACCACGAAGTTACTTACCATGGGAAATGTGTCCTCCATTCCAATATCCTAACCAAATGCAACAAATGCATGGGATGTTTGACACTAACAACTTTGGACCCATGAGATATTGGGGACCAAATGTTTGAGCTTCTGTCTTGCTAGATAGATATGGTTGTGAAGCAACTTGAAGCCCGATGAATGGAGTATGATTAGTGATTGCACTAATCTTGTGACGCAAAGTCAAGTCTTGTCTCATCTTGCTTAGCTTTCAACAAAGGTAGTCTAATCTTCTAGTTTTAAGGGCAACACCTTAGTCTAAGGTACGCTATCTTAAAACCCCCTTTGTTAGTAGACATGTCAAGCATGTAGTGATCTTAGAATCTAACTTAGTAGGCACTAACATAATGGGCGTGAAAAGTGCATCCCCCAAAATGGTTTTGTCAACAAGGAGGTATATGTAGTACAACCTCCAGGATTTGTTGATCCATAAAAACCATATCATGTTTATAAACTCAAGAAAGCATTGTATGTTCTTAAACAAGCCTCTTAAGCTTGGTAAGACATATTAAAGGCTCTCTTACATAAACATGAATATACCATGAAAATGGTTGACAACATGCTTTTCACAAAGAAACGAAATTCACATCCCATCATGACTCAAATATTTGTCGAAGACAATTATTTCAAACTCAACTTGTCCAGAAATGTACAATGATCGCTCAAAGATCATGCGTGACAAGTTTGAAGATGAGCATGATGAGTGAATTAAGTTTCTGTCCTAGCCCTCATATAATATTATTTGAAGATGGTATCTTCTTAAGTCTAAGTATATATATATATATATATATATATATATATATATATATATATATATATATATATATATATATATATATATATATATATATGTATAAGATATTTAGCTTAGGACAATCTTAATCGATATAAACGCCCATGTCCGCGGAGATGAATCTCACAAAAGACAATGAAGGTGAGTGCGCGGACAGTACTAGGTTAGGGGCATGATAGGTCTATTATTTTACCTAACGGCAAGTAGGCCCGATATCATGTCTAGTTTCTACCCTTGTGCTCGATTGTAAGAAGGATCCCAAAACTTCTTACCTTAAAGCGGTTAAGCATATATTCTGATGCATTAAGGGCACTATACACTTAGGATTGTAATATCTCAAGGGGATTGGTGTAGAAACTATTGTCTATACCAACTCTGATAATGCGGGAGATAATGTGGATTGAAAAAGTAAGAGTAATGTTTGTACCTTCATGGGTTGTTTTCTAACTTCTCGGTTCTCCAAAAAACAAACGGCTCTTGCTATCTCCACGACCGAAGCCGAGTACGTAAGCGTCGGAAAGGCATGTCAACAAGCACTATGGATGAAACAAGCTCTTATTGACTATGACATCCATCTAGAAGACGTTCTCATTATGTGCGATAATAAAGGTGCTATTGACTTGAGCAAAAACCCCGTTCAACACTCTCGTACTAAACACATCGAAATTCGTCACCACTTCCTTCGCGATAATGTTCAGAAAGGAAACATTTCTATTGAGAAAGTTCCCTCTCAAGACAATATCGCAGACATCCTAACTAAACCTCTCAAACAAGAATCTTTCAACTATCTTTGTCTAGGTCTAGGAATGATGGAACATATTCCATAAATCTCATGATTATTTGAATATTTCACTGGAAATATTGAAGTCATCTTGTGTGTCTTGTCTCATGACTCTTTAAATATTTCACTAGAAATATTGAGTCATTCTTCACATCCTCCTTATGACTACTTAAATATTTCACTGGAAATATTAAAGTCATCCCTTACGTCTTATCTCATGACTTGCTAAATATTTCACTAGAAATATTAAGTCATCCCTCACATCCTTCTTATGACCACTCAAATATTTCACTGGAAATATTGAAGTCATTTCTTACGTCTCACCTCATGACTTTTCGAGTCATCATTTTCATTCCTCTCATGACTACTTAAATATTTCATTGGAAATATTGAAGTCATTCTTTACGTCTCGTCTCATGACTTTAAGATATTTCACTGGAAATATTAAGTCATCCCTTATGTCTTGTCTCATGACTTTTAAATATTTCACTGGAAATATTTAGTCATCATTCACGTTCCTCGTATGATAAATTGAATATTTCACTGGAAATATTGAAGTCATCTTTCCTGTCTCGTCTCATGACTTTCTAAATATTTCACTGGAAATATTAAAGTCATCCCTCGTACTCCTCCAATGACTACTTATGCATTTCCTTGGAAATACTAAAGTCATTTCTTGTCATCCCGCCTAGTCGTTTCCGTTAAAAGAGTTTATTAGGTATAAACTCTTCCCTCGCGTCAAAAAGTCTTACTAATTAAGTAAGATTAATTCGTCAAATGTCAAAAAGGAACAAAAACGAGTCTCAGACATGCACGGCACCACTAAACATTAGTGGTACCGTGGTACCGTGTGTCTGATGAACCCGTTTTCTCTCCTCCTTCCCTCTGCATACTCATTCAAAACATAATACCAACTTCTGCAATTGCTGTCAAGACAAAACCTCACAACCCAAAATTCAATTATACCCTTTCAAGATCATACTCAAGGCATTAATTTTCAAGATTATCAACCACTTCCACTGTTTCAACATAAATTGTAAGTCATTTGACTCCACTTTTCTTTAAGCTTGAGTCTAGGGTTTGCTCACACATGAAAATTGAAGTGGGGTTTTTCAATTTTGATTGAGTCTCTATGAAATTAGGACTAGGATTAGGCAATGTATAACCTTCATGATTCCCTTAACATAGGACTTGCATAAACCCACTTAAATTACATATTTTAGTTCAAACCTTGTTTTTAGTAGATTAAGTTGGTTTAAGAGGAATCATGTCTAGAATGCTTGCAATTTGGATTAAGAGTAATTAACACTCTAAGTTTTCAAAATTTGGCGCCAAAACATTGAAGTCACCAAACACCCCAATTCCATTGTTTTCAAAAATTTCACGAAACTAGGATCATGAAACATTTTTCATGCATTGTTGCTGCAAACTAAAAACATTTTTCTCATGCATACATGATCTCACGAATATTGATCAAATTACATAACTAATATGTATTTATCGACATATTCGTTGAGCAAAAGTGAAGTTAGGTGTGTTTGGGTAATCTCATTATTTTTAGTTCTAGAGTCGAGATTACCGCACCTCCACATGGTTTGCATATAAGCACATACTAGGCACGTGTTTTTAAAGCAACTATTCTCAATGTTAATTTTCCCTTATATTTCCTTATAGGTAACAAAAATGTCTCATGAGTATGATTTTGATCATGTTCTAACCGACACCTATACTCCTGAAATCTCTCGTGAACCAACAACACCCGGTAGTCACATTCGTGCCTATGTTAATCTTGAAACCCGTCGGTTTCATGAAGGTCGAGTCGTTGATCCATCCTTAATTTATCATAGGGATATCAACATTTCATTTAGAGCTATAGGATTCGATTGTTTACTACACATCAACGAGCACATTTGTCCTCATTTTGTGTTGGAATTCTTTCGACAAATTGAACTCGTACATAACGAGGATCAATTGTTGTCACTTTTGTTTTAGATCCGTAATTTCAAATTCGTCTTAACTCTTGAGCAATTTGCTCAAATTCTCTGAATCCCCAATCATGGGCAATGTGCCTATACTGAAGATTGGTGTCTTGAGTCCCTCTTCAATTATCGTAAAGAGGATAGTCCATATTGCTCCTTTATACCCTCTCTAACCGAGCTTACCAAACTCATTCGTACTCATAAGTACTCTTCTTACCCAAATCCAACAAAAATTCGTTTGGAAGAGGTTGGTTATGAACTACTTTCTTGGGTAGTCATCCTGCGAGAAAAAGTTCTCAATCTAAACGGAAATCGTGAGCAACTTTCGGTGTGTTGTGCTCATATGATTTACTGTCTTCTTACTCAAGATGCCAGTGCGATGAAAACGGGAGAAAACTCAAGTCATAAGTAGTTAGAGAGGGATTAGTACTTCTACAAGGATTTATCTTTGGTAGATATATTAGGGATTAATACTCTTTACTATTTTGCATGATTGACACTTATTCTATCACCATGCATGATTTTTAATTACATGATTCTTGGATGATAGCTTATTTTGTCCTTTTTGTTTGCATGCTTATAGATTATCTTAGAAAATTGCATGATAATCTTTATTTGCTAGGAGTAGCTTAATATAGGACATATTAGGCAAATAAATCTTTAGTGATTTGAGGCACTAACATTTCTTGCAAATAGTTCCCCTAGAAAACTTCCCTTAGCTGCCCAGAACTAGGCTGCACAGGTAAATTCGTGACTTCCAGGTCACGGTACCGTTAAATTTAACGGTACCGTGTGGTATTTAGTGGTACCGTGTCCTTGTTTGACGAATTTTCACTGTTTTCTCTAGATCCTTGTATCCCTAACCTCAAACCTGCAGAATTTTGCAAACTCACATACAACCCAAGATTCCCTTACTACACCATAGGACACTACCACCAACTTTAATTCAAATTCCATCACTCTTGCCTATATAAGGCCTCACCATTGCAAGCTTATCTTGCATTTCATCTTCAACCTCACATCACTCAATCACCATGTCTTCCACACAAGGATCAACAAACCTCATTTCCAAGAAAGCTAGGATAACCGTAAGACCACCATCCAAACCTGTCTTTGTTGATCTTACAAAATATGATGAAGTCACAACACCACCTTCCCAAGCCACTCCTCACTCACCATCTCCACCTAAAGCTCCTTCCAAAACATCTTCCACTAGAACCACATCTTCATCATCTCCCTTTCTCAACATCATGCCATCATCCATGGACTACACACTCTCACCCATCACTCCATTGGATTATGCCATGCCAACCCCATCACCAACTAACTCACCACCACCTCCTTACCCAATCATGGGACAACCTATCCAACCTTATCCATTTGATCTACATAGTGCTAATTGCCTATGCCTCCACAACCGTAACCTCATCTTCTCCTTGAGGGATGAGATACATTTTATGTTCTCCTATTCGGAGCATCTCTTGACACCACCACCACCCCCAATCATGTCACCATCTCCACCTCCTTCTAGCCCACATAACTAAACATGTTCATGTTTATTTCCGACAATAAACCTTTAGGACCCCTTTTGGAAATGAAGCTTGCCTCTAGTCATTAAGGATTTATGCTTCTTGTTATTTGTCTTTGTGTTTGTGATGAAGTCGTACCTATGTATGACGTTTATTTTTATGAATGATTGGGCTTTTTTATGTGGTTGTTTTATCTTTATGGTGATTGGCTATTTAGTCATATTTTTTTTGGTTGGAAATTTGTCTTGCTTGCTACATGTTAGATATTGTATATGTGTCATCTAACTTTGTTTTGTAGCAAAAATCATTGCTCGATTCCTTGGTGTCCTCCAAACGAGGGGGAGTATACATCAAGGGGGAGCCTTCACAACCTTTTTGCTTCGACAAAAAGGGGGAGAAATGGGATATAAACTCATTAAAAACTTGTTAAAATTAATTTTAACTTAAAATGAGTTCAGGTTTTGTCATCATCAAAAAGGGGGAGATTGTTTATGCAAATAATGTTCTAAAAACTTTATTTATATCTTTCGATAACTTCACGTTTTGAGGATGACAAAATGTGAAAACACTTTACGTTAAAATTAACGTAAACAAGTTTTTAGTCGAAAGATCTCATTTCTACGCAAATCACTCTAGGTATGCACAAACAAATTTACAACTTGACAAATGATCAAAGAAGTGAATTTGTGTTTAAAACTTCACATTTTTAATGTGACAAAATATTTTTTCAAAAATATACTTTACAAGTTATTTTTGAATAATTAAGAAATGTTTTATTGGAAAAATAAGTTCAAATAACATAACAGCTATTTTTCCCCCCAAAATCAGCTCCAAACTTCCCCAAATAAATTTTCACCACTAAAGACAAAAAGAGGAGCGTTTTTGTCTGGCACGGTACCACTAAATTTAGTGGTACCGTGGGTGATTTAGTGGTACCGTGTACCTTTAACGGTCATATTTTTTCTGCCTATAATACCAGCCCTCTTCACAGTTTTTGGGCATCCTTTTTCACACAAAACTTTCTGAGTTCAATACCCTCAACACATCTTTTCTTCTTGATCATTTAGTTTAGTTTTCTTTTGTTTAAAGAGTGATCCAATCATCCAACCAAGTTATCACCTTCATTCCTCTTCTAGTGCAAGAGAAGAACACAAGATATCAAAGAAGATACAAAGTGTTGTAGTTGTAGTTAGAGCACTCGTAACACTTGTTACATACTTGTTGTATCTTTGAATACATCAAGTTCATTTTTCTTTTGAGAGTTTGTGAGAGAAGATCATTGTGATCTTATAGAGATATTGAATATCTCTTGTAGCTTGTGAGCTAGTGTGTTGATCAAGATGATCAAGAGTAGATAGGGTAGATTGAGTCAAGTGAGGGTTGATCATTGTGATCTTATAGAGATATTGAATATCTCTTGTAGCTTGTGAGCTAGTGTGTTGATCAAGTTGATCTAGAGTAGATAGGGTAGATTGAGTCAAGTGAGGGTTGATCATTGTGATCTTATAGAGATATTGAATATCTCTTGTAGCTTGTGAGCTAGTGTGTTGATCAAGTTGATCAAGGGTAGATAGGGTAGATTGAGTCAAGTGAGGGTTGATCATTGTGATCTTGTCAAGATCTTGGATATCTCTTGCAGCTTGTGGGCTAGTGTATTGATCAAGAGGATCAAGGGTAGATCGGGTAAATCGATCCAAGGGTGTTGATTGTGTAAAGTAGAAAGGATTGAGTGGATCGTGGTAGATTGGTGCTAGCTAAGATTAGCACTTGTCATTTAGCTTAGTGTCGGAAAATAGGATAAGCGACGTTGTACGGTTTTCTCCGCCTGAAGGGAGGTTTGTTGACATAGTGCTTGAAACTCTCGAGTGTGGTACTCGGGGAGTGGAGTAGGGCGAAGAAGAGCTTCGTGACCGAACCACTATAAACCTCTTTGTCCCAGTTTGATCTTTCCATCTCTTTTCTTTACATTCATTATTTATATTAGATAGTATAGTGTAGTGTTCATATTGGTGTTGATTGATTACACATAAGATTCGAATCAAGGTTTTTCAAAAGTAAAGTTTTAAGTAGATTTAAAAACCGGTAAAACTATTCAACCCCCCTTCTAGTTTTTCACACCAAGCAAATGAGCTTTTATTCTAATCAATTTACAAATTAGGGGTCATTTAACATTAATGTAAACGTAATTACAACATACAATCATTACACGTTAGTCAAAATAAGCACGGAAATTATATATTAGCACCTCACATAAAGTGTTTGGATTCTCACATCTCGCGGGTGTATAAAGTTATATAACATGAGTGGAAACGGGAAAATAAAACACTCTCTACCTGTCATAGCACATAGATTACCATAGGCTTGAGAACGGATCAAACCTCCACCACTTTGGCGTAAGCACCTAGGATAAACTATCAAAGAGGGCTTTTAAAGGGTTGTAATGTTAGGTGTAAGGGTATGGAAAAACACGGTTTTGTTGGATAAAGAGAATTTTACTTGTGGCAAGTCAATTATATTGGTCAATTACATGTATAATGAGGCGTTGCTAAGCCAAGACTCGACTCGACTCGCTAATTACTAACTCTTTTTGTATTTTTCTTGACACTTTCTTGACATAAACATAAATAAAAGAAACGGGATGGTAGTCCGTGTGTTTTTTTCTCCTGTCTTTTTCTCTTTTTTTCTTTATATATATATATATATATATATATATATATATATATATATATATATATATATATATATATATATATATATATATTCATACATTTTTGCCCTACCATCCAAAATAATACATCAAAAGGATCTTGCAACCTCCCTACACTTGAACTTTTACACACTTTACACATAACTAACTAATGACCCGAATTAAGAAAATCAAAACACTTGGAATACTTTAAAAATTAACACACATATGGGGGTAATAATTATTGACGTTATTCCCCATTACTCCATAACAACTAGTACTTTACGCATGAGTCCCAATCATCCCAAAACTGTATTTACAAGATATGACTCGACTTAGCAACCATGTAACCGATTAGACAATTAACAAAGGGTTTAACAAATATGACGTAACAATAATGCACTAAAAATGAGTGCATACAAGGTGAGCTAAGGCGATTTGGGTGTACATTTGGGGGTGGATTGTAAACAATGTTCTTCATTAATTTTTCAGAATCCACCGAAATATCACGAGAACCGCGAAAAAGATAGGCTCTAAGGGGTGTACTAGGGGTATCGTGTACTAAAGATGAGTACATCGCAAAGGTGTGGGAAAATTACTTGCCAATGAAGCCAACGTAATTATAATACAGGTTTAAAACAAGGGTTATCCTAATGTCTCTTATCATTTAGTAAATCCTAACTACACAAATGTAGTCTCACTAGCGGTCTTGGGATGCATCACAAACGCAAGTTCTAGAATCTATATACTACCGGTACACTCATAAGCATTAAAGGTGAATGCTTTTTCCTATAAATCTAAAGGCGAACCTCACATTTTTTGGGTGGAAATTTTTTAGTGGAAGGGTTTTTGTGCTAGCTATATAATTTCTATCCAAGAGACGCTTATTAAAACTAAAGTTTCACTCCTATATGTTGTAAAAAAAAAGTTAAATTTGATGCTAAAATTGCCCTAATTAGTATCTTTCTTAGTTTTATTACACATTTACTCTAAAACAAAACAAATATCAAGCGAAGTTATAGTTTCTAAGGTATCCCATTTTACCCTCCCTACACTTAAATTGAACATTGTCCCCAATGTTCTTGAAAAGTATCAAAGTTATGATAACGGAAAAATAAAATAGAGAAAGAAACTAATACTCCCCTGATTTTCTCGGCATGGAAAATGTGAAAACATGGTTAGATCTTCCTCCAAGAAAACAAACATGATAATTTTCACTTCCAATGTATACTTTCGTCTTCTTGTCCAATATAACCTGTAATTCACTAAGAAAATGAAACACAAAACCTTGCATAAAATCAGCGGTAAACACTATATATAATAAAACTAAACTAGAAAGCAAAGTAAGATATAATGCTTGCAAAATAAATGTCCACAGATTCCTAAAAATTTAAAACTCTTAAAATTTTTCAAAAACTTAAATTCCAGCAGAAAAACAAAAATCTGGAAAACTGTGTTGCTATAGTGCATGACGCCGTCGGGTATTAGGCCTGACGCCATCAGGTATGACCTGACAGTCTTTTTACGTTTTGTTTCTGGAAAATTTTTGGAAAAATCTGAGTATTAAAACCTGGAAAAACTGCAGAACATTCATTGTGACTCGATACAAGCATTTGACTCTAAACAAACACATAAATATATGCTAATCATTACTTGTTATCTTTCATGTTTGAATTCGATCTTTTAAACAAATATGATCTTCCCTACACTTATCTTTTTGTAAAATACCTTTATATGTAGTTAAGACGAGGTTTAAAACAAAATAAAGCATTTTCACAAATATATTCGAAACATGAAATATAAACAAATAAAGATGAAGCATATATATGAAATCAAACAAAATAAAAACAAACAAACAAACAATTAAAAAGCTTGGGTTGCCTCCCAAAAAGCGCTTTTCTTTATTAACGAGTCTTGTAGCTAGACTCAAAGTCATGCCCTATTACGTGGCTCCATCCTCCATCATGTTCTCAACCTCATCTTCTATCTTGGTTTTGTATTCCGGTAATTGTAAGCATTCTTTATAAAAACCAAATATCTTTCTCATCACATGGTCTACTCCTCTTCTCTTATCCTCATCATTCCTATAGTAGACCTATTGCTTAAGTTCCTTTTGTAGGTTTGGCAAAAGACAGAATTGCTCAATCTTATATGGCATTTGGTAGGCAATCTCGTCGGTTTCATCCGTAAATCTAACTATCCCCAAGGTTGGGTCATAAGTCATTTTAGAAACTTCCACAAATGGTTTTCCAAACACTATGTGAGATAAACAACTATCAATCACCGGCCGAATATCTTCAACAATCATGAAATCCGTAACATATGTGAAGTTTCCTACATATACGTGCATTCCCTTAACTCTCCCTACAAAATTATTCACCCTACCTGTGTTGGGATCTTTCCTAGGCCCAAGTTGCTTTTTCATTATCCAATTATGGTGCATCCTAGTCATGATGTTTATGGGGGATCTAACGTCAATGTAAGCCTTCCACACATGTACGTGCCCGATGTTACATGGTATGTTTATGTTAGATGGGTCACCCATTTTTAGGATTGGTGGACTTATGCAATACGGTGTCTTAGGATCCTCAAATAAATACTTATGATATGCGCATTCATCCTTTGTAGGAAACTTGTTGAAGTGATCTTCATCTACTTCTTCCACTTCCTTCTTATCATCATTCTTAATTTCCTCCTTAGGATCACTTTTGTTATCAATGACATCCTTGTCTTTTTCCTCACTACTCCTATTTGGTGGCACTAGGGTAATGGCATTAACAAAGTGAACATGTTTAGATGATGAAGGATCCTTAACCTCGCTACCCCCACTTGTGTTTCTAGCAACTCTATTTGACGGGGTCATCACTTGGTTGTTGAGTGCCTTCAACAAATTGTCAATCTTATTGGACATCTCGCTTTGTTGTTGTTTGAAATCGGCTTCAAATTTAGACAAACGAGCTTCTTGAGATGCCATAAAATTGGACATTAATCCATCAAAATTATTGGAATTGTTGGAAGGAATATTGTTGAAGATACGGTTTGAAGACGAACCGTTTGATTGGAAACGATTAGGTGGATTTGAAAAATTGTTTTGAGAAGAATTTTGGTTTTGTTTCCACCTAAAGTTCGGATGATTCTTCCACGATGGGTTGTATGAATCACCATAAATGTTTTGCTCGGGTTTGAAAGTGAACCACTTGTCTCCCGCTCCGTCGGTACGCGAGGATGCATAATCCGCAAAAGCTTGTTCGGGGAGTTCCATGCAATCACGAGTGTCATGGGGACCACTACATAACTCACATGAAGAAGTGATTTTGTTCACTTGACTTGAAGGTTTAGGAGCTTCGTAGGATTTCATGAGAAACTTGACTTGGTCTTCGAGTTCCATGATCCTACGGTTGGGAATGCTTGAGTTATTCGAAGGCAAGGATATTGCCTTGACCGTTTTGCTCAACTAGCGAGGGTCATTCCAACATTCCGATTCCTCCGCATTCTTGTCACATAGCTTACCACCGGCCGCTTGGTCAATGGTTTGCCTTGTGGATTGATTGACATGATCGTAAAAAATTTGGACTTGAAGCCAAAGATCAATGCCGTGATGAGGGACTTTTTGGAGTAAGTCCTTGAAACGAGTCCAAGCCTCATAAAGAGTTTCACCTTGACGTTGTTGGAACATCAAGATGTCGTTCCTTAATTTGGTAGTTCTCCCCGGTGGGAAGAATTGAGCAAGGAAACGAGAGGTGAGATCATCCTAAGATGTGATGATCCCGCGGGTAAACGCTCAAGCCATTGACTAGCTTGGTCATGTAGAGAGAATTGGAAGAGACGCAAGCGTGTCGTCTCTTGTGTTGCAACATCAAGGTCTATGGAATCTAAGATTTTTAGGAAATCCTTAAGATGTTGATTTGGATCTTCGGAACGAAGTCCATGGAATGCACATCCGCTTTGCACCAACCGGATGGTGTCGAATTGCAAGGGAGACATATTGGCTCTTTGGGGGAGCTCAATGGTGTTTCGATAGCCTTGGTGGCTAGGTCGGGAGTACTCACCTAGAGTACGGGCTCGAGGTGGGTCTTGGTTAATTGGTGGGTCTTGGTGTGGTTGTTGTTGTTGGTTTGGTGGAGCTTGGTGTTGTTGGTTGATAGGTTCAAAGATGGCTTCACCCACCATGATGGCGAATGAAGGGATACGAACAAAGGGAACGAAGAAAAGATAGACTAAAGAAAGATAAAAAAACATAAAATAAAAATCTCACTTGATAGGAATCTAGTGAGTAGACCTAAACGAGATAGAAATTGAACCTAAACAATAACTATTCCCCGGCAGCGGCGCCAAAAACTTGATGCGAGGGTTGCGTCCACGCCAAAGGTTTTACTTCTCAAGGGATCTTAAGAAGCTTGCAATCCTCCAGGCAGTGTACATGATCGCTGTAGTGTAGTATATGTATGTCCGGGGGATTGATCGTTCTCTAGGGGAATAGTGTCGTTAGGTCAAGATGTATGACGAGATAGGTCTAGAGGTGAGAGATGATTCTTTTTGTATTTTAATATTTTTTAGAAAGCAAATAAAATCTCAGTTTTGAAGGAGTAGGCGAAATTAGTTGTTAATAAACTAACCCAAAAACTAATTATAAAACTAAAATTAAACTAAAAACAAGAAAAAGTAAATTGGTGTACTTCTTATGATAGGAAAAGCGTGTTTACTTAGATTTAATTACTCCCTAGTTATCTCCTATTGATTCGTTGAATTGTCACGTCCTTGTTTTAGTTGAAGCGTCGTATTCCTTATTATTGGTCATGGGGAGGTGCCGAAGTCCCAAACTCTATGAATATTAGTCTCCCCTAAATCCCTTAACATCCATTAAGTTTTCTAGGATCTGCAAGCTATAATTCACGCAATAAATACAACAAACAAAACCAATAGTGCACTCTACGATTTAGTTTTTAAGACGTTCAAGCTAGTTAAATATAAGAGGTCAGCCAGTTTTCTTAACCTAACGCGATAACAATCAACTAAATAAGAGACAACAAATCGATGTTCAATAACTAGGTTTCATTAGATCTAAGCAAACACAAACAAACTTAAGCTAGTATAATAGATAAAAGAAAAGATAAACAATTAATCAAACAACACATAGACATATTGAATGATTAAACGAATAACTTATCTTCAATAAAGCATAAGGTTCAAGGGTTGAAAAACCCTTACAAAGCTGCTGAAATTCGACTAGGGTTTATTCTCCAAAGATGTCACACTTAACAATGAAAATATTCAAAAATATATATAGGAATACAGTTCTGACGGCGTCAGGTTATAGCCTCTGACGCCGTCAACTCGCCGTGGTTTAGGGTTTCGTCTGTGTAATCGCCGCTCTAACGGCGTCAGAAAGGGATCTGAGGTCGTCACTTGTAAAATCCTTCTGATCCGTCTCTTGTTAGCATAAAGCGTAACGCCCATCTCCACTTTACACCTGACGGCGTCAGGTTATAAAGCCTTCAAATTCTACTGAGGCGTCACTTGTTAGCTCAACACTAGAAATTTTCCATGAGTTTACATGGGACGGCGTCACGTTGTGGCATGTGACATCGTTAGACACTGTTGTCTGGCAGGTTTTTCCCGACTTCGTCGTTTTCTTCACTTTTTCGTCCAAATATGCTCCAAAGGTGTCAATTTCCATAATTCTCGTCCCAAGTACCTAAAATACAAAAATAAATAATTTGAGGCAATTTTGATCACATTTACTCAATTTTTGGCTTAAATGACCCCTTAAAAAGATACCAAATAAATCCTTATCATGAAGGACATTACCTTTACCGATGATTTTCCTACTAAGTTTGCTTCCAAATATGACTTGATTTCCGTCATACGCCTTGTATGATGTGAACAATCTCCTATTCCCAGTCATGTGTTTAGTGCAACCACTATCCACTATCCACTCGTCCGGTTGTAGATCACATTTGAGGCAAACCTACAACCAAAGATGCAATTCAAGTTTTTGGTACCCATTGCTTCTTGGGTCCATTTTGGTTAGCATTTAAAGTGCCCAAGTTAAACATTCTTGGGTCTTGAAGCAAGACACATAATTTCTCAATACCAAATCTAGAGAAGGTAGACCAAGGGTTGTTTTGAAAATCATTTTGGTTTTGATAGCTTGGTCTATAGCTTTGATGAGTTTGAGGTCTAAAGAATCTTTGGTTTGGGTAGGAGTTGTCTCTCCTTTGGTATGAGTTATATTGATAGTGTGAGGACCTTTGATTATTGTTATAAAAATTTCTTCTTGGAAATGATTGATTATATTGGAAAGAAGATCTTTGGTTGTATGTTGATGAAGGTCTCACATTGGGTGTGGGTAAGAGTGGTCTATGATTGACTCGAGGTTGTGTGTAACCAAGACCATTACGAGAACCCGAATTAAAAGATTGTTTTGGGTTTTCTCTCCTTGTAATGGGTGCTTGATTACCTCGAGTATTTGCAAAAGGAGCCTGAGGAGTAATTGGTTTAACAAAAATATTTGTCGAAACTCCATTTTCCCTTGGAGACCTGGCACGCTGCTGGCGTGTTGGCGCATCACCCAGCGCGTCAGGCTCGGAAATTTTCAGAGTTTCATTTTTGCTTTCTTTAACAAACACTATTGGTTTGGTTAGAGTTTCAAAAGTGGTTTTCCCATGTTTTGAAAATCCAAGACCTTCCTTATCTTGGGACACTTTTTGATGACTCAACATATCGTCCAAATCATTACTACTTTTCTTAAATTTTGAAAAATTTAGAGACCCCTTTTGAAGTTTAGATACCTTATCATTCAAAGTGTTAACCTCAAGTGTGAGCATCTCACATCTTTTACATGGTTCAACCACCTCTTTGCGATGACTTAGAATCTTAACCTCTCTTTCAAGTCCATAAAATTTCTCATTAAATTTAGCACGCTCTTGTTCAAGAAGGTGTTTTTCCTTAACAATATTTTCAAAAGTTTTCATGAAATCCTCATCAAATTTAACTAGCTCCTCATTCTCCTTTTGCAACTTATTAACATTTAAATCATTATTAGAAATAGAAGGGTTTTGAGGTACCTCTAGTTTTTCTAAGGCCATGAAACAAGTAGCATCCTTGTTGGGTTGATCTTCATCTTCACTATCACTCCAAGCTCCACCAACGAATGCTTTGTTTTCTTTGGGCTTCGGACAATCACTTATGAAGTGAATTTTGTCACCACAATTATAGCACCCGTGTTCACACTTAGAGCTTTCACCAACCTTGTTGTCGAAACCCCGACCTCTTCCAAACATGTTCCTTCCATCATTTCCTCGGTTACCAAACCAATTTCCACGCCTAAAATTACCACTTCTTCTAAAGAACTTTCTAAAGTTCTTAGCCATTAGATTGAACTCTTCATCTTCTTCATCACTTTCATCACTACTTCTTTCTTGACTATCGCTATCATCACTAGCTTGGTTCTTAGTGACTTTAGGTTTAAGAACCAAAGACTTCACCTTCTCCTTCTTGTCTTTGGAAGCAGCCTTGTCATTTTCAAGGATCACTTCATACACCTTGAGGTTGCCGATTAGTTCATCAAGAGGAAGTTCCGCCAAATTCTTGGCTTCTTCAATAGCCGTCACCTTCGGCCGCCACTTCATCGGAAGAGCTCAAAGAAACTTTATAACATGGTTCTTGTTGCTAAAGTTAGGACCTAGGGCCGTTAAGCTTGTGATGATAGCATTGAACCGTGTGAAACCATTATCAATGGTTTCTTCATCCGAAATCGAGAACTTCTCATATTGTTGGATGAGTAAGTCGATCTTGCAATCTTTGACATGTGAGTTCCCTTGATGGGTAATGATTAGTGTATGCCAAATATCCTTGGCGGTCTTGCACGTGTACACCCTCTCAAACTCCCTTCAAGGTACAGCATTGTAAATAGTCATCTTGGCTTCTTCATTCTTGCCAAGCTTTTTCTTCTCATAATCTTTTAATTCCAAATATGGCTTTTCAACCATCAACTTTGTTTCGGGATCTTGCATCATGAAAACAAAGTTGCCATTTTGGATGATCTCCCACAAGTCAGTATCTTTCGACCTAACATAGGTTTCAAACCGGGTTTTCCAAAAACAAAACCCATCGGATTCTAGGTGATCTTTGCATAGAACACCCCTCAACATAGTTCTCTTGAGTCATGGATCTATACTCAACTTTTCCAAAAATTTCGTTAGGTATTTAAAAATTTTGAAAAAGAAGTTTTTGACTTAAAACGACTTCTTGGGAAGGTTTTAATGCTCAAAAACTTGAGTATACCACTCTGATAACAATTGTAGAACCATAGAGGGGGGGGGGTGAATATGATCTCTTCGGCTTTTTGAGTGTTTAGAAACTTTAAGCCTCAAAGAGTACCAAGTGGTTTATACAACAACAACCACTTAACACAAACACAATCCAAAGTATATAAAGCAAGTAAGTGACACCACGATATATACTGGTTCGGAATGGGGGGTTTATACCACCCGTACGTCCAGTTGCGAATCCACGACACTATACTATTCACTAAGTATAATCCTTTCGGTGGACTACAAACCGTTACAACTTTGCTCCACCGATATGCACTAAGATCGGTGCTCACTAAGAAGAGCTACTCCCCAACGGTATTCCACCCTCGGAAACCACCCTCAAGGACTCGTGATTCGACTTAACCACAAAGACCACTAAAACCACAAAGACTTCCCACCGGAAGTATCAAACCCCAACTAGATCCCCAATAATCTAGGCTTGGTCACCTCGACACAAGACTTCCCTTACAATCAAATTGAATAAATAAAAGTTTGATTGTTTAATCAAGCCCTAACCTAACCTAGAGACTCGATTGTAATAGAAAGGGTATAGAGAAGAAGACCCTCGACACAATCACAAGAGTGGATTAGGTTCTTGTGATTCTTCCTCTCAATGAAATGTGTTCTTTTAAAGATTTTATGTGAAAGATTAAGAACACAAGATAGAATTAGAGTATTGAGAGAAGAGAAATAAGAGAGAAAGAATAATGGCAAGGGGTGAGGAATACAAGAGGCAAGGGTGGGTATTTATAGGCCAAAATCCAAAATGAGAAAAATGTTAACGAGGCTGGCACGCTGCTGGCGTGTCGGAGCGCCAGCGACACACCAGAGTACCTAGACATTTTTCTCTTTTGGATCTTGGTCTTTTAAATACCCAACCTTGCTAAACCCCCAATTGTACTTCACACATTTAGACCTTTACATCATTCATCCTCAAGGTCTACCAACTCAATTAGCCAATTTGGGAAAATATTTTGTGAAGTGTTTAAGTGAAACCAATTATCAAAGAGAGAAGGGTAGAAGGGATAATTGGATAGGGGTGGTTTGGGTATTCCTCACATGGCATAGAAAAGAGAGAAAAAATATGCCATGGAATATTCCTTTGCTTGAAAAGTAAGTGTGGATGTAAGAGATAGAGAGAGGGAAGATTTGAATTTGAAATTCAAATGTGTGAGAGGGAAGTGAGAGAGAGAGGTTGGGTTAAGGTGAACCATGGTTGAGTTAGAAGAGAGTAACCATGGTTGGGTGAGAAGAGAATATCCAAGGGAATATCCTATCCTTGGAAAGAAAGGTGAGATGAAGGGTTGAGATGAGTTTGGGTGAGTTGGAAGTGATGTGATGGAAAGGAGCCTAAGGTTTGAAATTCAAATTTGAATTTGAATGTTGGAGGGTGAGAGAGAATTCCCCATGTGTTGAAATGGAAGTGTGAGAGAGTGAAGAGATAAGGTGGTAAGTTGGATTATGTAAGAAGGATGTGATGGGGAGCATAAGGAGTGAATTCAAATTTGAATTGGGCATATGATGAAATGAGTAGGAGTGAGTTGGCAAGTGTGTGAAAGATGAAAAGGGTTGTGAGGGGAATGTGTGTAATTTGAATTTGAAGTGAGGAAGAGAGTGTAAGAGAGTGAGTCGGAAAGATGGGATGTTGAAGTGATGGGGAGCCTATGTGTTGAGATTAAAATTTGAAATTTGAATGTTGGAGGTGAGGAAGAAGGTGGTTTGTGATGAAGGTTTATTTGTTTTGAAACGTAGGGTTGGATTAAGAAGGTGATGTGTGGAGAAATCTTAGTGGTTGGATTGGAATGTATAGAACGGAATGTTTGGAAGATATGGTGTGGGAATGTACAGGACAAGAAGTACATAGAAGTACTAAAGGTGTAAGAGAATATTAAGAGAATGTTGGGGATAAGATTTCGGAGGATTTTGAAATGGTTGGAGGATTAGTTTGGTGAGGAGATTAATCAAAGTATTGATTAAGGCTTAATCATTTTGTCATTAAGGAAGAAAAGAATTGACAAAGATGATTATGGGTTGAGAAAATCAAAGTTTACTTATAATCTCAAGTAACTCAACGTCGAGTATTCATAATCTCATAATACGTGAATTTCCACAACTCGAAGTAATCAATAATCATCTTGATGCAAACAAGGTAAGTGCTTTGCATCATTGTAAAGCATATCCCATATCGGGAAAGGATGCGGTTACGCTAAGGGACCTTTGACTTAGTTTGACCAATAAGGGAGTAAACCCGTTACGTGATTCGAGAAGACGTAAACACGGATTATGGCCATATGAATACTTTCACTTTATGTGACATGAAATATATAAGCTCCCTAGGTTTAGAAAGGCCTTGGCTAGAGGCGTTTATCAAAATACTTGAGTTGGCGTTATGCTAAAAGCGGGTGGTTGTAAATTTGGATCCCTCTAAGTCTAAAACTCGTTTCGAGTGTTCCCAATGAAGCACATGATGAAGCGAAAAGTGTACCGCTTTTAGGGGGTCATTTAAGCCCTAAATCGTATTTATTTGATCAAATATTGCCCTAAATCGTTCCTTTTGTCATTTTAGGTACTTTGGAGAAGAAATCTGGAAAAGGAAGCATTTTGGACGTTTTTGGAGCATAAAAGTGAAGAAAACGGCAAAGTCTCAAAATTGGCTGGAAAAGTACCTTTGACGGCGTCAAGGATTGCTCCTGATGGCGTCATGGCTTGGCAAAAGAGGTGGACATGAAAAATACACATGATAAGCCAGGGAATTTTACAATGGGAAGTGTGACGGCGTCACCTTTAAGGTGATCAAGGCCATCACGGTTTAAGCTAAAGAGAGACGGCGTCAAGCTCTTTTCTGATGGCGTCAAGCCTTGATAAGCCAGAGCGGATTTTGGAGCACTAAAGAGGGACGGCGTCAGGAAGACCATCCGGGAACCCTAGACACGGCGAGGTGACGGCGTCAAGATCTACAACGTGACGCCCTCAGCCATTAAACTCTATATTTAGTTTTGCAATTTTTAGTCATTAGTGTGCAACTTTGTGAGGAGAAACCCTAAGACGAATTTCTGCCATTTTTAAGGGTTTTCATACCCTTGGATCTCCCATGTTTAATTGAAGATAAGTTTTCATTTAATCAATCAATATGTCTATGTGTTGTTTGATTATATCTTGTTCTTGTCTTTTAATTAACATGCTAGGCTAGATTTATCTTGTGTTTGCTTAGATCTAATGAAACCTAGCTATTGATTAGTAGTTGTTAGTGTGTTATTAATTGTATTGGATGATTGTTTATCGATGTTAGGCTTAAGAAAACTGGCTAACTTCCTATTCGGTAACTTGCTTGAACGTCTTAAGAAACATGAACCAATGCGTACTAAGGTTTTTATGGTTGTATTTAATGCATGAGCGAATTCTAGTGATCCCATGTTAGGAGCTTCTTAGCCGGCTCAACATAGGAGTGAAGTAGGAGCTTGTAGAGTTGGGGAAGTACGTACGCCACCCCACGATTGGTATTAAGGAATACACCCGTCATCCACACAATTAATACACACTAATCAACTGGTAAAAGATAGTTAGGGAGTAAGGAAATCTAAGTAAACACATTTCTCTCCATATAAGTTTCACAACCTTTTCATTTTCAGTTATTTTATTTTATTTGCATTTGTAGTTATTTGGGTTAGTTGACTAGCAACTAATTCCGCCCACTCCTTCAAAACCGAGATTTTACTTGCTTTCATAAAAACATAAAAAAATACAAAAAGAATCTTCCCTCACCCTTAGACCTATTAGAGTAGTTTTTCAATCCTAACAACACTATTCCCTGTGGAGAACGATCAATCCCCCGTACTTACCACTACACTATACTACATCGGTCAGGTACACTGCCTGGTGGGGTTGTAAGCCTCTTGAGATCCCTCGAGAGGTAAAACCTGTTGTAAGGTCGCAAAACCACGCATCAAGTTTTTGGCGCCGCTGCCGGGGAATAGTTATTGTTTAGGTTGAATTTTTATTTTATTAGGTCTACTCACTAGATTCCTTTCTAGTGAGATTTTTATTTTATTTTTCTAGGTTTTCTTTAGTCTATCTTTTTTCTTCGTTTCTTTGTTCGTAACCATTACCATCCGACATCATGGAAGGTGGTAATATCCTTGATCCCAACAACCCACCACCACAACAACACCCACCTCCTAGAGCCCGTACCTTAGGAGACTACTCCCGTCCTAGCCACCATGGCTATCGAAACACCATTGAGCTCACTCAAGGAGCCAATGTCACTCCCTTGCGATCCGACACCATCCGGTTGGTGCAAAGCGGATGCGCATTCCATGGACTTCGTTCAGAAGATCCTAACCAACATCTCAAGGACTTTCTCAAAATCGTTGATTCTATAGACCTTGATGTTGCCACTCGAGAGACGACCCGACTGCGTCTCTTTCAATTCTCTATGCGGGACCAAGCTAGTCAATGGCTAGAGCGTCTACCCGCAGGATCCATCACCTCTTGGGATGATCTCACCACTCGTTTCCTTGCTCAGTTTTTCCCACCAGGAAGAACTACCAAGCTAAGGAATGATATCTTGATGTTCCAACAACGTCAAGGCGAAACCCTCTACGAGGCATGGACTCGATTCAAGGACTTACTCCAAAAAGTCCCTCACCATGGCATAGAACTTTGGCTCCAAGTCCAAATCTTCTATGACCATATCAATCTCTCCACGAGGCAAACCATTGACCAATCGGCCGGTGGTAAGCTACGTGATCTAAGTGCGGAACAATCATGGGCTCTCCTGGAAGATCTTGCTCTTTATGACAACGAAAGTTGGAGTGATCCCCGTGATTTGAATAAAACGGTCAAGGCAATATCTTTGCCTTCGAACAATTCAAGCACTTCCGACCGTAGGATCATAGAACTTGAAGACCAAGTCAAGTTTCTTATGAAATCCTACGAGGCTCCTAAACCTTCAAGCCAAGTGAACAAAATCACTTCTTCATGTGAATTATGTAGTGGTCCCCACGACACTCGTGATTGCGTGGAACTCCCCGAACAAGCTTTTGCGGACTACGCATCCTCGCGTACCGACGGAGCGGGAGACAAGTGGTACACTTTCAAACCCGAGCCAAACCCCTACGGTGATTCATACAACCCCTCATGGAAAAATCACCCAAACCTTAGGTGGAAACAAAACCAAAACGCACAACAAACCAATTCTTCCAACCCACCTCATCGTTTCCAATCAAGCGGTTCCAACTCGAACCGTACTTTCAACAACAATCCTTCCAGCAATGGTAGTACCAATAACTTTGAAGGATTGATGTCCCAATTTATGGCATCTCAAGAAGCTCGTTTGGCCAAGTTTGAAGCCGATTTCAAACAAAAACAAAGTGAGATGACCAATAAGATTGACACTTTGTTGAAAGCCCTCAATGACCGAGAAATGGGAGCACTCCCTAGCAACACAGTCAAGAACCTGAAACTAAACGTCAACGCCATCTCGTCAGTTACGTCTCCTAGTTCTTGTCCACAATATTATTCGGTCAATTCCATGAGCACGTGTTTCAAACAAACCCAAGTCGTTCAAAATGACCAAGAAGTTACGATATCCAAATTGGTCAACAACATAGTTGAAACACCTCCCACTCAAAACCTTGACAATGAATTCAAGGAGCTCCACCTTGAAAGTCCGGTTATTGATGTGTTGGATGAGAAGAAGCTCAAGTTAGGCGAAAAAGGGACCGCCTTTGTTCAAAACAAGCTACCTAAGAAGTTAGATGATCCGGGCTTATTTGTTCTACCTTGCAAGATCGGTAATTCGGAGGCTTATGACACATTAGCCGATCTTGGATCAAGCCTTAACCTACTTCCGTTACCTCTCTACACCTCTCTAAAACTAGGAAAACTTGAAGAAACCGAGGTGATAATAGGCTTAGCGGATGGAAGTGTTGCTTACCCGGTTGGAGTAGTCAAGGACGTGTTAGTACACATAGGAAAACTAACCATTTTAGCCGATTTCCACGTCCTTGATATGGTTAGCGACCCTACATGCCCCTTGTTGATAGGTAGAGGATTTTTGGCAACCGCTAGTGCTATGATTGATTGTAAGGAATCTAAGATAGCGGTAGGAGAAGGTGATACTTGGTCAGTCTATGATGTGAAGAAACATGCCTATGATACTAGTGAGGAACCAACACCCCATTGGTTAGAATTAAATAGGAGACCATCTAGACATGGACCTTGGATCGATAGAGACTTCATAGGACCCCAACGCCCATTTTACCTAGAAGAGGACTTTGTGAACCGAACACATGCGGTAGAACAACTCTTGGCTAGGGACACTGAATTGGATCCATTTGAAGACCCTCTAGTTTTTAGGAAGATGATTGATTTCCTAGGAGTTTTGCCAATTAACCTAGGGATGAATAAGTGGACTTGTGAGAAAGATGATCATAAGTGGGATTGGGACAAACAACCCAAAGATGGAGATGGGTCATGGCATATTAAGATAACATTGTATGACCCGGATGGAGAGAAGTTTGAAAAGATATATTGTACTAAGCGGACCAATAGGAAACTTCAATCCAAACTTAACCCTAAAGACGTCCTCGATGACGAGCTCACTTACATAGGGTAGAAGGACTTGGAGTCTAGCTACAAGACTCGTTAATAAAGAAAAGCGCTTCTTGGGAGGCAACCCAAGCTTTATTTGCTTTGTGTGTTTATTTATTTGTTTGTTTGATTTTATTTGTTTCCGTATGTATGTTTAATTTTTATTATTATTGATTCATGTTCAAAACTAAATTGTGAAAATGCTTTATCTTGTTTTTAACTTCGTATTAACTACATATAAAGGTATTTTGCAAAAGATAAGTGTAAGGGAAATCCAAATCGGTTTATTAGAACACAAATGAACATGAATCGTAATAATATTAAATTAACATACATATTAGTATTTGTTTGAGTCAAATGCTTGTATCGAGTCATAGTGATGTTTTGCAGGATTTCCAGGAAGTAAGGTATAGGTTTTTCCAGAAATTTTCTGGAAACTTAACATGAAAATTCTGTCAGATCACTTCTGATGGCGTCAGGTTTTAATTTTCTGAAATTTTTGAAAGTTTTGTTTTCATAAAAAGTTTTTTTTTTTTATTAAATCTCTAACTTATAATCTCCAGGAATCTGCAAAATAATCATTCCACAAGCATTATATCCTTATATATAGATTTATCCCGCCGATGTTATGCAGGTTTTCGTGTTTGTTTTCTCAGGTTTAACAGGTTATTTTGGACAAGGAAATGTATGTGGAATCAAGCTTTTGGCGATGCTTTAGTCTTGGAGCTTCTACATTCTCTTGGAAGAAGATCTAACCATGTTACCTCTTTATCCACCAAACGAATCAGGGGAGTATTTGATTTCATTCGTTTACCTTATTTACTTTTACATCTTGTTATTTGAACATTGGGGACAATGTTCATCTTAAGTGTAAGGGGGGGGGGTAAAAATACGATACTTTAGAGAATACAATTACGCTTGATGTTTGTTTGAATAATGGTAGATGTGTAATAAAACTGAGATAAATACCTGTTAAGGCAATTTTAGTGCCAAATTTAAATTTTTTTTATAGGAGTGAAACTTTGATCTTAATGAGCGTCTCACGGATAGGAGTTATATGACTAGCACAAAAACCGTACCACAAAAAAATTTTCCACCCCCAAATATGTGAGGTTCGCCCCTAGAATTGGTAGGAAAAGCATTTATGCTATGATGTGTGTACCGGTAGCACTTAGATTCTAGAACTTGCGTTAGGACCATTCCGAGGCCACAAGTGAGACTACATTCGTGTAGTTAGATTTACTACATGATAAGAGGCATTAGGATTAACCCATTGTTTTACACCTGTGTTTTTGTTATAATTACATTGGCTACATTGGTCAAGTAATTCTCCCACACCCTTTGCGTTGTACTCATTTTTAGTACACGATACCCCTAGTACACCCCTCAGAGCCTATCTTTTTGTTTCGACCTTTAAGCACTCATTTTTAGTGCTTTATTGTGACAACATTTGTTTAAACCCTAAGTTAATTATCTAATTGATTACATGGTTGCTAAGTCGAGTCATATCCTTGTACATATTGTTTTGGGACGATTGGGACTCATGGGTAAAGTACTAGTGTAATGGAGTAATGGGGAAGAACAACATTATTACCCCCATATGTGCTAAATATTTTAAAAGTACTCCAAGTGTTTCGATTATCTTAATTCGAGTCATTAGAATAGTTATTTGTAAAGTTATGTAAAAGTTCAAGTGTAAGGGGAATGCAACGCCCCTATGATGTATTATTTTGGATGGTAGGGCAAGAGTGTATGAAAAAAAAAAAAAAAAAATCAAGAAAAATACAAAAAAAAATGAGAAAAAGAAAAATAGAAAAAACATACGGACTACCATCCCGTTTCATTTTATGTTTATTTTATGTTTTTGTTATTTTGTTTTTAGCTTAAGTCGAGTCTAGTCTTGGCTTAGCAACGCCATATTGTACATGTAATTAATCAAGATCTTTAACTTGCCACCCGTAAAATATCCCTTATCCAACAAATCCGTGTTTATCATATCCCTACACCTCATGTTATAACCCATGTAAAAGCCCTCTTTGATAGTTTATCTTAGGTGCTTACGCCTAGTGGAAAAGGTTTTCGATCCTTTCCCAAGCCTATGGTAATCTATTTGCTATGACAGGTAGTGAGAGATATTATCCGTTTTCATTTATGAGATTTATTTTGATGACACCTGAGAGATGTGAGTATCTAAATACTACTTGTGAGGTGCTAGTTTGTAATCTCCGTGCTTATTATGATTAAAGTGGAACGACTATTTGTTGTAATTACTTTTATATTAGTGTTAAATGACCCCTAACTTGTATTTTGATTAGAATAAAAGCGCATTTGCTTGAGGACAAGCAAATCTCAAGTGTAAGGGTATTTGATGAAGCGAAAAGTGTACCGCTTTTAGGGGTCATTTAAGCCCTAAATCGTATTTATTTGATCAAATATTGCCCTAAATCGTTCCTTTTGTCATTTTAGGTACTTTGGAGAAGAAATCTGGAAAAGGAAGCATTTTGGACGTTTTTGGAGCATAAAAGTGAAGAAAACGGCAAAGTCTCAAAATTGGCTGGAAAAGTACCTTTGACGGCGTCAAGGATTGCTCCTGACGGCGTCATGGCTTGGCAAAAGAGGTGGACATGAAAAATACACATGATAAGCCAGAGAATTTTACAATGGGAAGTCTGACGGCGTCACCCTTTAAGGTGATCAAGGCCATCACGGTTTAAGCTAAAGAGAGACGGCGTCAAGCTCTTTTCTGACGGCGTCAAGCCTTGATAAGCCAGAGCGGATTTTGGAGCACTAAAGAGGGACGGCGTTAGGAAGACCATCCGGGAATCCTAGACACGGCGAGGTGACGGCGTCAAGATCTACAACGTGACGCCGTCAGCCATTAAACTCTATATATAGTTTTGCAATTTTTAGTCATTAGTGTGCAACTTTGTGAGGAGAAACCCTAAGACGAATTTCTGCCATTTTTAAGGGTTTTCATACCCTTGGATCTCCCATGTTTAATTGAAGATAAGTTTTCATTTAATCAATCAATATGTCTATGTGTTGTTTGATTATATCTTGTTCTTGTCTTTTAATTAACATGCTAGGCTAGATTTATCTTGTGTTTGCTTAGATCTAATGAAACCTAGCTATTGATTATTAGTTGTTAGTGTGTTATTAATTGTATTGGATGATTGTTTATCGATGTTAGGTTTAAGTAAACTAGCTAACTTCCTATTCGGTAACTTGCTTGAACGTCTTAAGAAACATGAACCAATGCGTACTAAGGTTTTTATGGTTGTATTTAATGCATGAGCGAATTCTAGTGATCCCATGTTAGGAGCTTCTTAGCCGGCTCGACATAGGAGTGAAGTAGGAGCTTGTAGAGTTGGGGAAGTATGTACGCCACCCCACGATTGGTATTAAGGAATACACCCGTCATCCACGCAGTTAATACACACTAATCAACCGGTAAAAGATAGTTAGGGAGTAAGGAAATCTAAGTAAACACATTTCTCTCCATATAAGTTTCACAACCTTTTCATTTTCAGTTATTTTATTTTATTTGCATTTGTAGTTATTTGGGTTAGTTGACTAGCAACTAATTCCGCCCACTCCTTCAAAACCGAGATTTTACTTGCTTTCATAAAAACATAAAAAAATACAAAAAGAATCTTCCCTCACCCTTAGACCTATTAGAGTAGTTTTTCAATCCTAACGATACTATTCCCTGTGGAGAACGATCAATCCCCCGTACTTACCACTACACTATACTACATCGGTCAGGTACACTGCCTGGTGGGGTTGTAAGCCTCTTGAGATCCCTTGAGAGGTAAAACCTGTTGTAAGGTCGCAAAACCACGCATCAGCACATAACATATTCATACATGTATTAAAAGATCCATATTTTTCGGGTAAGGGGAAAGCCGACTTTCAAAATTCATCCCGATCAATACAGTGGGCTGGCGTGTCGCTGGCACGTCGGAGTGCCGGCAACGCGCAAGGCCTGGTTATTGAGTCGGGAGAATTTTGGATAACGTTTGTGATTTTATGTGTTTCGAAGGTTTATTTGTAATCATTAAAACATAAGGAGACCTAATTAATGTTGTCCCAACAGGGAGCTTACAGGTATGCCATGTAAACATGCTGTTGCTACCAACCGGTATATGAGGTTCAATGGAATGCAATCCATGTTACTTGCTTAAGACTTGGGGGGAAACTTACAAACACACCATCCAGCCCATAAATGGTTATCAACATTGGAAAAAGTCAAATGTGCCTACAATCATTCTTCCACCTAAACATCATAAACCATTGAGTAGGCCACGAGAGAAAAGAACTAGGGCTTTGTGGAAAACTAGAATGGGGGGGGGGGGGGTTGAATAGTTTTACCGGTTTTTAAGTTGTCAAAAACTTTTAGTATTGAAAAACTTTGATTCGAGTCTTATGTGTAATCAATCAACACCAATATGAATAACACACTAAACTAACTAATTATAAGTAATGAAAATAATGAGAAGAGATGGAAAGATCAAACCAGGATAAAAGGATTTATAGTGGTTCGGCTACGAAGCTCTTCTTCGCCCTACTCCACTCCCCGAGTACCACACTCGAGAGTTTCAAGCACTATGTCAACAACCTCCCTTTAGGCGGAGAAAACTGTACACGTCGCTTATTCTATTTCCGACACTAAGCTAGATGTCGAGTGCTAATCTTAGCTAGCTCCAATCTACCACGATCTACCCGATCCTTTCTACTTCACACACTTAACACACAAGACTCAAGAGATCCCCAAGATCTCACAAGATTACAATGATCACTTCTCACTTGACTCAATCTATCCTATCAACCCTTGATCAAACTAGATCAACACACAAGCCCAATGGCTACAAGAGATATTCAATATCTCTATAAGATCACAATGATCTTCCCTCACAAACTCTCAGAAGAAAAATGATCTTGATGTATACTATGATACAATCAAGTGTGTAACAAATGTTACAAGTGCTTCTACCTACAACTATAACACTTTGTATCCTCTTGGATATCTTGTGTTCTTCTCTTGCACTTGAAGAGGAATGAAGAGGATCACTTGGAAGGATGATTGGATCACTCTTAAACAAAAGAAAACTAATCTAAATAATCAAGAAGAGAAGATGTGAAGAGAGTATTAAACTCAGAAAGTTTTGTGTGAAAAAGGATGCCCAAAATCTGTGAAGTGGGCTGGTATTTATAGGCAGAAAAAATTTGGCCGTTACAGGGACACGGTACCACTAAAGTTCACACGGCACCACTAAATTTAGTGGTACCGTGCCAGAAAAAAACGCACCTCTTTTTGTCTTTTCTGGTGAAAACTTATTTGGGGAAGTTTGGAGCTGATTTTTTTGGGGGGGGGGGGGGGGGGGAATAGCTGTTATGTATTTTAAACTTATTTTTCTATTAAAGCATTTCTTAATTATTCAAAAATAATTTGTAAAGTGTATTTTTGAAAAAATGTTTTGTCACATAAAAATGTGATGTCTAAAACACAAATTCACTTCTTTGATCATTTGTCAAGTTGTAAATTTGTTCTAGAGTGATTTGTGTAGAAATGGGAACTTTCGATCAAAAACTTATTTACGTTAATTTTAACGTAACGTGTTTTCACATTTTGTCATCCTCAAAACGTGAAGTTATCGAAAGATAAAAATAACGTTTTTAGAACATTATTTGCATCAATAATTTCCCCCTTTTTGATGATGACAAAACATAAACTCATTTTAGGTTAAAATTAGTTTTAACAAGTTTTTAATGAGTTTACTCCCATTTCTCCCCCTTTTTGTCGAAGCAAAATGGTTGCTAAGGCTCCCCATTGATGTATACTCCCCCTCGTTTGGAGGACACAAAGGAATCGAGCAATGATTCGTGCTACAAAACAAGATTAGAGAGCAAATATACAACTTCTAACATGTAGCACATATGACAAATATTCAACCACAAAAAAATGGCAAAGTAGCCAAAAATAAACAACCACATAAAAGCCCATTCATTAAAGAAAATAAATGTCATACATAGGTATGACTACATGACACACATAAAAAGAAACAACAAGAAGCATAAATGCTTAGTGACTAGAGGCAAGCTTCATTTCCAAGAGGGGTCTTAAAAGTTTATTGTTGAAAACTAAACAAGAACATGTTTAGTTTTGTGGGCTAGGAGGTGGTGGTGATGGTGACAAGATTGGGGGTGGTGGTGGTGTCAAGAGATGCTCCACATAGGAGAACATGAAATGAATCTCATCTCTCAAGGAGAAGATGAGGTTGAGGTTGTGGAGGTAACATAGGCAATTAGCACTATGTAAATCATAAGGATGAGGTTGGATAGGTTGACCCATGATTGGGGAAATAGGTGGTGGTGAGTTTGTTGGTGATGGGGTTGACATGGCATAATCCAATGGAGTGATGGGTGATAGGGTGTAGTCCATAGATGATGGCATGGTGTTGAGAGAGGGAGATGATGAAGATGTTGTGTAAGTAGAGGATGTTTTGGAGGGTGCATTAGGTGGTGATGGTGAGTTGGGAGTGGCTTGGGAAGGTGGTGTCATGACTTCATTATCTTTTGTAAGATCCAAAAAGAGAGGTTCGGTGGGTGGTCTTACGGTTATCCTAGGTTTCTTTGAGATGTGAGTTGTGGATCCTTGAGTGGAAGACATGGTGTATGTGTAATGTGAGGTTGAAGATGAGATGCAAGATGAGCTTGCAATGGTGAGGCCTTATATAGGCAAGAGTTGGGAAATTTGAATTAAAGGTGATGGGAGTGTCCTATGGTGTAGGAAGGGAATCTTGGGGTGTATGTGAGATTGCAAAATTTGCAGGTTTGAGGTTTGAGGTTCAGGGATCTAGTGGAAACAGTGAAAATCGGTCAACCAAGGGCACGGTACCTCTAAATACCGCACGGTACCGTTAAATTTAACGGTACCGTGGCCTATTTAACGGTACCGTGACACTGTAGTCACGAATTTTCCTGTGCAGGCAAGTTCTGGGCAGCTAGAGGGATGTTTTCTAGGGGAACTAGTTCCTGGAAATGATAGTGCCTCAAATCACTAAAGATTTATTTGCCTAATATATCCCATATTAATCTACCTCTAGCATATAAAGATCATCATGTAATTTGCCAAGATAATCATAAGCATGCAAGCATAATGGACAAAATAAGCTATCATCCAAATATCACATAAAATATTCATGCAAGGTGATAGATTAAGTGTCAAGCATGCAAGATAGTATTAATCCCTAATATAATTATCATAGAAGGATCCTAATAAAAGATATAAATCCCTCCTTAACTACTTATGACTTGAGCATTCTCCCGTTCTTGTCACATTCTCGTCTTGAGCATGCATCTCATTATCATGATTTGGATCATCAAAGGGTGCATAGTGGGTGGAGGATTCGGAAATGAGAATGGATGAGACGGATCAAAGAGTGAGTATTGAGGACCACAAAGGTATGGGTGATAGTTTATGAGGTGGTGATAAAGACGAGTTAGGAACATCCCATAGGGTATCAATTTATTTTTGTTACCCTTGAGATGTACAATTCGCTTAGCGAAGAAGTAGGCGAGATTGTATGGTTGTTGGGTTAGGAGACAGTAAATCATATGAGCACAACACGCCAAAAGTTGCTCACGATTTCCTGTTAGACTTAGAACATTTTCTCGCAGGATGACTGCCCAAGAAAGTAGTTCATAACGAACCTCTTCCAAATGAATTTTCGTTGGATTTGAGTAAGAGGAGTACGAATGAGTTTGGTGAGTTCGGTTGGAGAGGGTATGTAGGAACAATATGGACTATCCTCTTCACGATAGTTGAAGAGGGACTCAAGACACCAATCTTCAGTATAGGCACATTGCCCATGATTGGGAATTCGGAGAATTTGAGCAAATTGCTCAAGAGTTAGGATGAATTTGAAATTTCGGACCCAAAACCAAAGTGACAAAGTTTGATCCTCGTTACGTACGAGTTTAACTTGTCGAAAGAACTCCAACACAAAGCGAGGACAAATGTGCTCGTTTATGTGAAGCAAACAATCGAATCCTATAGCTCTAAATGAAGTGTTGATATCCCTATGATAAACTAAGGATGGATCAACGACTCGACCCTCATGAAACCGACGGGTTTCAAGATTGACATAGGCACGAATGTGGTTACCGGGTGTTGTGGGTTCACGAGAGATTTCAGGTGTATAGGTATCGGTTAGAAGATGATCAAAATCATACTCATGAGACATTTTTTGTTTCCTATAAGAAAATTTTTAGGAAAAATTACAATTGAGATTAGTTGCATGAAAGACACGTGCCTAGTGTGTGCCTATATGCAAACTATGTAGAGGTGCGGTAATCTCGACTCTAGAATTAAAAATAATGAGATTACCCAAACACTCCTAATTTTACTTTTGCTCAAGCAAATAAGTCGAAAGGTACATATTGATTATGTAATTCGATCAATATTCGTGAGATCATGTCTGCATGAGAAAATGTTTTTAGTTTGTCTCAACAATGCACGAAAAATGTTTCATGATCCTAGTTTCGTGAAAGTTTTTGAAAACAATGGAATTGGGGTGTTTGGCGACTTCCATGTTTTGGCGCCAAAAGTTTTAAGTTTAAAAAAAAAGTTAATGTTAAAGATTCTTAATAGCCATTATCCTAAACATGATTCCTCTTAAATCTAATCGCTTAAAAGCAAAATTTGGACTTAAAGTGTATGGGTTTATGCAAATCCTAGGTTAAGGGAATCATGAGGGTTATACATTGCCTAATCTTAGTCCTAATTTCATATGGAATCTATTTAAATTGAAAAACCCCAATTCAATTTTTATGCATGAACAAACCCTAGACACAAGATTAAGAAAAATTAGAGTAAAATAACTTACAATTTATGTAGAACAAGTGGAAGTGATTGATAATCTTGAAAATCAATGTCTTGAGTATGATCTTGAAGGGGTGTAATTGAGTTTTGGGTAGAGAGGTTTGGTTCTGACAGCAATGGAGGAAGTTGGGAAAGTTTAGAATGTATAATGTGGGAAATGAGGACTGAAATACGGGATGTATCAGATACACGGTTCAGTGGAGCCGTGATCTGATGGGATGAAATTTCGTCCCATTTTGATTTTTGACGAATAAGTCTCGCTGTTTTAGTGAGACTTTTTGACACGAGGAAAGAATTTATACCTAATAAATTCTTTTTACGAGGAGAACCTAGATCAGACGAAAGAGGATGACTTCAAAGAGTCATGAGACAAGACGCAAGAGATGACCTTAATATTTCCAGTGAAATATTTAAATAGTCATGAGATTTATGGAATATGTTCCATCATTCCTAGACCTAGACGAAGGTAGTTGAAGGATTCTCGTTTGAGAGGTTTGGTTAGGATGTCGGCGATATTGTCTTGAGAGGGAACTTTCTCAATAGAAATGTTTTCTTTCTGAACATTATCACGAAGGAAGTGGTGACGAATTTTGATGTGTTTAGTACGGGAGTGTTGAACGGGGTTTTTGCCTAAGTCGATAGCACCTTTATTATCGGACATAATGGGAACGTCATCTAGATGGATGTCATAGTCATTGAGGGCTTGTTTAATCCATAGTGCTTGTTGACATGCCTTTCCGGCGCTTACATATTCGGCTTCGGTCGTGGAGATTACAAGAGCCATTTGTTTCTTGGAGAACCAAGAAGTTAGACAACAACCCATGAAGGTACAAACGCCACTTGTGCTTTTTCGATCCACATAATCTCCCGCATGATCAGAGTCGGTATAGACAACAGTTTCTACACCAGTCCCCTTGGGATAGAATAATCCCAAGTGCATAGTGCCCTTAATGTATCAGAAGATACGCTTAACCGCTTCAAGGTGAGAGGTTTTGGGATCCTCTTGGAAGCGAGCACAAAGGTAGACACTAAACAAGATGTCGGGCCTACTTGCCGTGAGGTATAATAAACTTCCTATCATACCTCTATACTTAGTACTATCCACGGACTCACCTTCTTCATCTTTCGTGAGTTTAATTTCCGTAGACATGGGAGTTTTCATGGGCTTAGACTCTGCTAAACTAAATTTCTTAAGCATCTCCTTACTATACTTAGATTGATTAAAGAAGATACCATCTTCCATTTGTTTAATTTGTAAACCAAAGAAGAAATTTAATTCGCCCATCATGCTCATCTCAAACTCGTCATGCGTGATTTTAGAGAAATCATCGCACAATTCTGGACAAGTTGAGCCAAATATAATGTCGTCGACATATATTTGAACAATGATGAGATGTAAATCACGTTTCTTCTTGAAAAGTGTGTTGTCAACCACTCCCATGGTATATTCATGTTCAATCAAGAATGCCTTTAGTCTATCGTACCAAGCTTTAGGAGCTTGTTTGAGACCATAAAGAGCTTTCTTGAGTTTATAAACATGATTCGGTTTCTCAAAATCAACGAATCCCGGAGGTTGTGCAACGTATACCTCCTCGTTGATATAACCATTTAGGAATGCACTTTTCACATCCATTTGGTACAACTTAAAGTCTAAGGCGCAAGCATAGGCAAGGAGTATTCTAATAGACTCTAATCTAGCTACGGGTGCATAAGTTTCATCGTAGTCTATTCCTTCCTGTTGGTTATAGCCTTGTGCTACTAACCTTGCCTTATTCCTAGTTACAACGCCATTTTCGTCGAGTTTATTCCTAAACACCCACTTAGTTCCTATGATGGTTTGATTCATAGGCGGAGGTACTAAATCCCAAACTTGGTTTGCGGTGAATTGATTAAGCTCCTCTTGCATGGCAACTACCCAGCTTTCATCCTTAATCGCTTCACCCACATTCTTAGGTTCTACGGTTGATATAAAACAAAATAAATTACTTTTGTTTTGAGCTTGTGAACTAAGGGTTCTTTGGTTTAGGTTTCCTATGACATTTTCAATAGGATGGTTCTTGGATTCCTTAATGTTGACAACTTCGTCAACTTCAACCATTTCATCCTCAATGTCATCTTCTAAGAGTTTCTTGCCATTAACCTTAATGGCTTCATCCTCATCTAAGTCATCATCCACCAAGGGTGATGTCTTAGTTGGTGAAGACTTTCATCGAATGTCACGTTGAGTGACTCTTCGACTTTCATTGTTTCCTTATTTAGGACAACATAGGCTTTACTATTTTGGGAGTAACCTAGGAAAACACCTTCGTAAGACTTTGGTTCAAACTTGGTGAGGTAGTCTTTAGTGTTTAGTATGAAGCACTTGCTTCCAAACACTCTAAAGTAATCAAGAGTAGGTTTTCTACCTTTCATGATTTCATAAGGTGTTTTTCCTAAGATAGGTCTAATTAGAATCCTATTAAGTATGTAAGTTGAGGTGTCCACCGCATTACACCAAAACCTTTGCAGAATTGATTGTTCATTCAACATCGTTCTACTCATCTCTTGTAGAGTACGATTTTTCCGCTCAACTACCCCATTTGATTGTGGAGTGCGTGGAGCCGAGAAATTGTATGTAATACCATTAGCATCACAATATACTCCAAATTGCACTTCATTATCATATTCCCGACCATGATTCGTCCTAATAGAAACTATTGTACACCCTAGTTGATTTTGGACTTTCTTACTAAAGATTTCGAATTCCTCAAAAGCTTGTGTCTTATTCTTAAGAAATCTAATCCAAGTATACCTAGAGTAGTCATCAACTATTACTAAGGTGTAGTAGTTTCCTCCGTAGCTCCGTACGGCGGATGGAACAAATAAGTCCATATGAAGGACTTCTAGGCATCTAGAGGTCGAGACCATATTCTTAGCTTTGTGACTAGAATGAGCTTGTTTTCCAAGTTTACAAGCGTCACAAAAGAGTTTATCAAACTTAATCTTAGGTAGATTTCTAACTAGTTCCTTAGACGCCAATGATTGTATCAAGCACATATTGGCGTGACCTAATCTCCTATGCCATAGAGTGGAATTATCATCTATGGTTGCTAAGCAAATCTTATCCTGAGGCTTATTTCCTATTTTCATAACAAATAAGCCATTCCTCCTAACTTCTTTGCCTATGGTTTTACCATTCTTAATTATCTCACTACCCTGTTCGGAGAATATAACTCTATACTTATTGTCTACCATTTGACTAATGCTAAGCAAGTTAAATCCTAAGTTATCTACGTGCTCAACATTTCTAATAGTGAGGGAGTTTTGAGTAATCGTACCTTTGCCTATGATGTTGCCCTTAAGTTTGCTACCGAAAGTGACATTACCTCCGTTGTATGCCTTGTATGATGAGAATAGACTCCGATTACCCATCATATGGTTAGTGCATCCACTATCCTTGACCCATTCGTCAGGCTCCAAGTCGATTCCCAAGCATATCTATTGAATAAGACCAACATTCAAACATTTGGTCCCCAATATCTCATGGGTCCAAAGTTGTTAGCATTAAACATCCCATGCATTAGTTGCATTTGGTTAGGATGTTGGAACGGAGGACAAATTTCCCATGGTAAGTAACTCTATAGTTGACGGTTATTCCAAGTTATGGGATAGTTACTTGGATAACTTTGTCTTCTGGAGTTACCTCTCGGTAGAGGAGTTCTTGACCGAGGTTTATGAACATTTGTTTTTCTAGGTGGAGGAGTCTTTGACCTAGTGTCGGGTTTTACAAAGCCTACCCTAGGGTTTGATAAAGGTTTGTAAAACCTTTTGACTTCCTTTATACACGCAATAGGTACTTTGGTACCATTTACAACTATGTGACTTGGTTTAGGACTTGAATTATTTTTCAAATTCGACTCAGTTCTGTCTCCAGCACGAGATGGTACCACGGTACCATTAAATTTAATGGTGCCGTCTGTACCTTTAGTGGTACCGTCCATGGTTTCGACAGAACATGTAGGTTTGACAAATTTTGCTTGTTTAGTTTTACTTGTCGAAGCATTATTTGTTTCCTTTTCAAACCTAATGATCCTAAATGCATTTTCTTTAAGTTTTTCATTTTCTACTCTAAGACTTATGCATGACTTACATCCTAAGTCTACCTCTTTATTTTTCTCAAGTCTTTTGACTTGATCCTTCAATTCTAAGACTTGCACTTCGAGTTCTTTCAATTTTGATTTTAGTGTTTTGTTTCTACCTAAAATCTTAGAACTTACTTCGCATACTTTATTATATTCGTCATGTAATCTATTGTCATCAATTGACGAATTATCATTACTATAATAAAAAGAGTCGGAATGTACCTCGTTTGAAGCCTGAGCCATTAGGCATGCCTCATCGTTGGGCTTCTTCTCTTCTTCTTCACCACTATCACTCCAAGAGCCTCCTATGAACGCTCTTTGGTTGTTGGATTTTGGTGGTTTAGGACATTCTCCTATGAGGTGATTAGGATCTCCGCATCTAAAACATTTCCTATCACTCGTCCATTTCTTTTCATCTCGGTTCTTTTGGAATGACCTCTTTTCATTGCGAGGTTGTCTAGGAAATCTGCCTTTTCTCCTAAGGAACTTTTTAAAGTTTCTAACAGCTAGTGCATACTCTTCATCTTCACTATTGGAACTCGAACATTCCTCATCACTAGACTCCTTCTTGGCTTTCAATGCTAGAGATCTAACTCTCTCGCTTTTTCCTTTAACTATATCGGAGTCTTTCTTGATAATCATCTCGTGAACTTTCAAGTTTCCTATTAGTTCATCGAGTGGTAAGGTCGCCAAGTCCTTTGACTCTTCAATGGTGGTGACCTTTGCTCTCCATTTAGGATGTAGAGCCCTAAGGAATTTCCTAACACAATTCTTGCTAAAGTAACCTTCATCAAGAGCTTTAAGACTAGTGATAATAGTATTAAATCTAGCAAAAGCATTATCTATTGATTCATCTTCCGAAATGGAAAATTGTTCATATTGTTGAACAAGAAGATCTATCTTGTTCTCTTTGACTTGATTATTTCCTTGGTGAGTGACTAACAAAGTTTTCCAAATATCTTTTGCCGTATTACACATGAAAATTCATTCAAATTCCTTTTTAGGCAAAGCATTGTAAATCATCATTTTAGCCTCATTATTTTTGGCTAGTTTTCTTTTAAGTTCATCACTTTGTTTATCATAAGGAACTATTTCATCCTTTCAAGTTTCCGGATTCTTTTGAATCGGTTGAAAGTCACCCTCGGTAATAACATGCCAAAGATCAATGTCTTTTGATTTCACATACGTTTCGAATCTTGTTTTCCAATAAATAAAACAATCGGTTTCGAAAAGTGGTGGTCTTTGCATGGATTGCCCTTCTAGATATTTGTCGGAATCCATTGATCAATTCAAGTTTTAAAATACAATTTAATTTATAATCTTGACTAACCTGGCTCTGATACCAATTGTGGAAAACTAGAAGGGGTGTTGAATAGTTTTACCGGTTTTTAAGTTGTCAAAAACTTTTAGTATTGAAAAACTTTGATTCGAGTCTTATGTGTAATCAATCAACACCAATATGAATAACAAACTAAACTAATTAATTATAAGTAATGAAAATAAAGAGAAGAGATGGAAAGATCAAACTGGGACAAAAGGATTTATAATGGTTCGGCTACGAAGCTCTTCTTCGCCCTACTCCACTCCCCGAGTACCACACTTGTAAGAACCCGTAATTTTGCAAGTTATTAATTTTCTGTAAACTCGAAACAACCAATTATGAATTTTTATTCAAGCCATTTTATTCACCTTTGCATCCAAAAATATTGCTATGTTTAAACTGAGAAACAACTAATGACATTACCAAACGAACAATGTGACAAAACTCACGTTCCATTTTTCTTTCTGAAATCACACGCGTTCCGACACCGTGGTAGTATGGCATAGTTCTAATAATTTAATACCGAGAGTTATTAAAATACGAGGCTCGTTAAATTCACCCGAGAGTTACGTAATCGAAAATGTTCCCACGTCTCACCTTTTAACACTCACCTTTTTATTTCTACTTAACATTTACCTTTTAATCATTATACTCTAAATACAAAAAGAAAAGAAAGAATAATAAAACCCCTCTCCTTATCACAAACCCACGCCTCACCCTCTCTCTCCATCCCCACTTTCTGAAACCACTGCTCCTATCCAAAACCCAGTCGTCACCTCCATGTCCTCTTCTCCAATTCGAAAGGCAACACAAGGAGTGATGCAATGAGTGAGGTAATCAAGCTTTATCCTCTTCCTTGTGTCCAAGAGAAGGACGACTGCCCCCCCTGTCGAGCCCTAAGTCAACCGATCGAGCCAAGAAGTGACGATATAGTTTCCTTCTTTAGTCATGGAGCGTCTGTGGATGAGGAGAGAAGGAATCAAACCCTCCTTGATTACTCTTTTAAAAACCCTACCGATCTTGGTAAGTCCACACACCCACAAAATCTACAATCAATTCGAAATTAAGAAGAGTAGCAAGCGGTGCAGTGGAAAAACGCAGAAGGGTGTGTGTGGATTTGCTGGGTTCGATTCGGTTCTATCAATCTCGTTCAAGTTCCCTTCGATCTTGTCTTAACTCCCTAGTAGTCAAACTACTAGTTGTAAGAAATCCAAACTCTTCTCTTTTGATTTGTATTCGAATAAACATGTTAGTCTTCTGATTTATTGTAAAGAATAATATGGTTGTTAATTTGTTAAATTATAAGTAAACATTGTGATGTTGAACTTGGTTAATCGTTATTGTTGCCGAGACTAATGTTGGTGTGGTTGAAACATTTTGTTTTGAACTAGTAAGTTTAGTATGGCTCGATTTTGATATGCGTCTTCTCGTTGTCAAATCTCGTGTTACCGAGAACTCGTTAGAATAATTGGAAATGTTGTAGTCTTAGGCTTGTTTTGATTTCCATCTTACACTTGTTGGCTTATTAAGTTAAACCCACAGTCTCGTTTGTTTGGAGTCGAAACAATCAAATGGTTAGTTTCAAAAACATGCTAGTGAATTGTTTGAGTAAATGCCTCTAAAGCTTTTTAACGCCAAAAACGAGGTTATGTTAGAGTAGAATGGGTCCTAGATCGTGGGTTTTCACTAGTTTATATAGACCTATGTCCGCGATTGTGGTTGTGACTAGTGAGTGGTTCGAGAAATACAACCTTAAAACGTTCCGTTGTGATGTTCATAAGTCTTAGAAAGTAGTTCCTAGCCATTTGATTCTAGCCCAAGCTCGCGGTTGGAGTTTTGTTCGAGGTTGGGTCGAGTAGTACTCGACTCAAGCTCCTCCCAAATGCTCGATATAGTTGTCAAAAATCACCCTGATGGGTGTCTTGACCTTCAGCTTATAAGCCCCAAAAGGACCCCAAACTAGGCCTCGTTTGTGTGGTTTAAGATTTCCCCAAACTGTGTCTAGGTTCGAGTCTAAAAGCCTTCGTAGTTTGCAAAATTAAACTAGTTCAACATATGTTTTCTTTCCTTTTTGCCTTGCGTTGACATCAGCAGCCAAATGGAGACTTTACGTTTTTACTACCTTTTTGTTCCTGCTGCTTCACATTTGTTTTGCTGCTACTACAAAATTCGTTTCTGCTTTTGCTTTCCATTACTGCTGCTATTCAATCGCATGGGCCAGCCCATTCAAACTCTTTTGGTCAGCCCATTAATAATTATACTCTTGGACCAGTCCGTCGCTAAACCAAAAGGGGCCATACTTGGATTTTTCTTTCGCTTAACATTTCAAGGCCCACCAGCCGTGGCCTGTTTTTATTAATTACATACGGGCCGCAGCCCAAACCCCCCTCTCCTCGGCATACATAAATTTCATATATAATAACTTAACAATTTTTATAAAATGCGTACGTGACGTTTGCTCATAAAAACAAGCCGACCATGAAATTTTAACGCAACTAAAGTTTAACAAATATTACATATTTTTGGGAATAAAAATGTTGTTTCGTCACGGTCTTGTAAAGCGGGAATATTGTGGGAAAAATTTACTTCAAACAATAAGTACACGTGCGATGTGAGAACAATTAAATATGTACAAATAGCAATCGAGTTATATACTCTTATTCAATATCCTTGACAACAATTTTTACAACACAGATTCGTCAAAATATATATACGATTATCCTCCGTACTTAGTCCTTCGGTTAATACCAAAACAAAAGACTTATTCGTCTTACTACTTTCTGTAATTTTACACGTTCACTTCCAAGAGCCAATACTTAGAAAACTATTTTTAAATTTAAATGCTGCCACACCAGCAACGTCAACATAAAACTTTTGAATTAGATTCGTGGAGTCTTAAACTTAGTCGATTACTAAATTATGTCATACTAATCTAGGTCACGCGTTGGAGTTACAACACACCATTTGATACTATTACATCCCATATCACTACTACTACTGAGGTGAGTTCATAGTCCCACATTTTTACTATGTTTTCAAATCCCGTGGGGAGATACATGCTACAAATCTGAACACAAGTATTTTTCTGTATGCTATCCTGATTGATATTGCTAAGTATTATTGCCTAAGTTACCACCCTGCCAAAAAGTCCCTTATATCATGAACCATTAATCACTTGCGAGTGAACGCGAATTTTGTGAATAGATCTATTGGAAGTTGACAACCCATTTGTACTAGCCGGATAGATAGCCATTGTGTTAGCCGGATTGATAGACAAATGCACTTTATTCGAATTATGAGTATGGCAAAACTCCTACGACAAGGGCATTTATCACCCACATCATTGCTATGAGTGGGATATTTATTATTATTACCCCTACAAGTTAAGGTTTGCGTGTCATGAGGCTTAGGGCAATATTTGCTTATCTATATGTTACCCCGCAATATCATTATTTTCCTCTACTTGTTAACTTGTGTTCAAACTATTACAAATTAAACTCTATGGATTCACTCAACCTTTGTGTTGACTTTTTAAGCATGTTTATCTCAGGTAACTAAGGAAATCTTAAGCACGGAGTTGGCATGGGCATTGGGAGTCTACCCCTTTTTATTTCAAATAACTATATCATTCCTTTCAAACTCCTCATCACTTTTGTGAAAAACTATCCTTTTGGCATCTAATGTGTAATCTACGAATATTGAGTTTTCTTTGAATGATATAAATGCATCTTTTAACGAATATCTATGCTTACGACTGTGATCTAATTGGTAATACCCCGTTTAAGTCTTCCGCTGTTTCATTACGATTTTCGGGGTGTTACAACACTCGAGAGTTTCAAGCACAATGTCAACAACCTCCCTTTAGGCGGAGAAAACCGTACACGTCGCTTATCCTATTTCCGACACTAAGCTAGATGTCGAATGCTAATCTTAGCTAGCACCAATCTACCACGATCTACCCAATCCTTTCTACTTCACACACTTAACACACAAGACTCAAGAGATCCCCAAGATCTTACAAGATCACAATGATCACTTCTCACTTGACTCAATCTATCCTATCAACCATTGATCAATCTTGATCAACACACAAGCCCAATGGCTACAAGAGATATTCAATATCTCTATAAGATCACAATGATCTTCCCTCACAAAGTCTCAAAAAAAAATGATCTTGATGTATACTATGATACAATCAAGTGTGTAACAAATGTTACAAGTGCTTCTACCTACAACTATAACACTTTGTATCCTCTTGGATATCTTGTGTTCTTCTCTTGCACTTGAAGAGGAATGAAGAGGATCACTTGGAAGGATGATTGGATCACTCTTAAACAAAAAAAAACTAATCTAAATGATCAAGAAGAGAAGATGTGAAGAGAGTATTAAACTCAGAAAGTTTTGTGTGAAAAAGGATGCCCAAAATCTGTGAAGTGGGCTGGTATTTATAGGCAGAAAAAATTTGGCCGTTACAGGGACACGGTACCACTAAAGTTCACACGGCATACTAAATTTAGTTGTACCGTGCCAGACAAAAACGCTCATCTTTTTGTCTTTTCTGGTGAAAACTTATTTGGGGAAGTTTGAAGCAGATTTGGGGGGGGGGGGAATAGCTGTTACGCATTTTAAAATTATTTTTCCATTAAAACATTTCTTAATTATTCAAAAATAATTTGTAAAGTGTATTTTTGAAAAAATGTTTTGTCACATAAAAATGTGATTTCTAAAACACAAATTCACTTCTTTGATCATTTGTCAAGTTGTAAATTTGTTCTAGAGTAATTTGTGTAGAAATGGGAACTTTCGATTAAAAACTTGTTTACGTTAATTTTAACGTAACGTGTTTTCACATTTTGTCATCCTCAAAACGTGAAGTTATCGAAAGATAGAAATAACGTTTTTAGAACATTATTTACATCAACAGGCTTTTACTGAAAATGATGATAATGATAAAGATAGTAAGTTGTCACAGTCTAGCAGGAGTGTAGTTTGTGGTATTTGTAGCAATGCTGGACACAACAAGAAAACATGTCTTGGGTAAGGAGGTGTAACAGGAAGTCAAGGCAGTAGCCATCAGTCTCAAAAAACAGGTTCATCCCAGCCGAAAGTTTCATCAAAGAAGAAGACAAAGGTTAAAGTTAACAACTTTGAAGCAAATGAACAAGCTCAATGTTAAACTGATGCTCAATCTCAAAGTCATGTGCATGAAACTTGTGGTCAGTCTGAAAATCATTCTTAACCAAGTGTGGTCCAGTCTCAATCTGGAAGTCAAGTTGATGTTGCTTCTGGTGTGTCTCCAAAACAATTGTGGACTAGGAAGAAGATTATAGCAGCAAAGATGGTTTCACCACAAAAAATGTGGGTTAAGTATTGTAAAGACAATGTTTTTCATCGAATATGTAATTCCTAGACAATATTTTCTATCTTTAAACAATGTGTGTTTCTGAACTTTATAAACTATAAAATTTTATGCATTTGGAAATATATCCATTTGCATTATATAAGAAATCATCTTATGTAAGTATATGGGAATAATTGAGTTTTAAATGTATCCAGTTGCCACTTTACCCATTTCTACATATTGTTGCAAGTTCATACAGATAGTTATAAGTGTTGACTTTTACAAAGTCAATTACTGTCATTATACATGAAAATTGACTATTGAATAGTCAATTACCAGCTTGCGTTCATACTTGGATAATGTTTCTCTATTTTGACAAAGAGCAATGAAGAATCAACATTGGATGAACAACACCAGAGCAAGTTTATGTTCATGCTTGAAAGTGGTGTCTGTTCATCCATCGTTGATACTTCATCCATCTTTGATACTTGGATATGTCTTACTTGAATATGTGTTTGTGAGTTGGATAATGTTATTCTATTTTTACACATACCAATGAAGAATCATAAATGGATGAGCAACAACAGATCAATTTTATGTTGATACATCCATCTTTGATCATTTTACTTGGATGTGTTTTGAATTGGATAATGTTTGTCTGGCTACTCATGTAAGCAAATGCATTTTTTGGGCAAGGACCTACTAATAAACCAATAAAGGCAGCACAGGAATATAATATTTATACTGTTAGCCAAGGACCAAAGTAGATGAAGTCAATATTTTATAGTAGTCAACCAACATTGAAGCTTCCTAAACACACAAAACAAATTACTGTACATAACATCTACTTTCTAGAAGGGATTCGAAACACAAAAACCAGTGAATTTCTAAAGCCACTTAATAAACCATAGGCAAACTAAAATGATGACTATCCAGAAGAATACACAAAAGTTCCACAAACGGCAAAATTTCACCTTCTTAAGAAGGAGATCAACTATGGATGCTTGGTGAGTAGCCCCTAGCTCGTTTGCCCTTTCGCCCTCGTTAACAACGTCCAATGTCTCAGCAATGAGGCCGACTTGGCATTCTTGTAATGCCGCCTCATTCCGGTGAAGGTGTTTCCGCAAGTAGAGGATCACCTCCCTTGCTCTCGGTGGCATGGGTGGATCGTACCACCCACTGATGGGATATCTTGATCCCTAAAAAGCAAAAATCAAGAGTTGGGGATCACATTGAAGCTTAAACTCATAACTTGAAAATAAACTTTTAATCTAAAACAACCATTACACTTAAACCATGATTAAACTATAAACGTGACATTTTAACTGAAAAAAACACAACCATTAACGCACCTCAACTGGACATGAATAGTAACGCCTTCCGGTGTTTACGTTGTTACAGCAAGTCCTTACCACCGCCCTCCTACCACAACCACAACGTACCATTATTAAGATTTGATCAAAAATATTTAGGATAAGGTTTTATGAGAGAGAGATGAGAGTTTAGGGATGAGTGGTGAAAACGTTTAGCTTTTATTAGCATACAGATACTCTAGCAACCACACAAGCCGCGTGGTACTTACTCACACGGTTTAATAAAATAAGCGAAATTGCGTGACGATTATGCCCTCGGACTAAAGACAAAATGGCTCGGAAAGGAACGGGGTTGACCAGAGCATTACGGGTCAAAGGACGCAATCGGCCTCAAAAACTTGAAAACAGGACTCACAGCGACAAAAATCACAAGTTTCGGGCCCTGGCGATGTTTTTTGGCAAGTTTAGGGACAAACGGTGTATTTTTGTCTAAATATTATTTAATAAAAGTATATGGATAAATATAGGACGATATATCATGATACTTTCTAAATGAAATAATATTGTTACACAAAACATATCATATACTATCTATAAAACAAAAATGGTCACAGTGAAAAGTGAAAAGTCAAAAAAGCAAAATGTGAAAAAAATAAAAAATGAAATGTTGAAACAATTAATTATGAGCAATTTCAACTATTTATAAACATATGTTCCAAAATGAAACTATTCATACACATAGAAAACCGGGTTGACCCGGGACACTTCAAACCCGGGGGTTGACGAGGTTTAATTTGACCAATTTTTTCGACCCAACCCATCGGGTTGACCCGGTTTATATTGACCGGAACGGTTGAACCACCCGGGTTCCAAAATATTATGTTTAATCCCTAAAGAGTTAATTTCATAAATGGTCCCTGTGGTATGTCGGGTTTAACGGGTTTAGTCCCTAAACTTTTTTTCTAACGGATCCAGTCCTGTGGTTGCGACCCATAACGGGTTTGGTCCCTCAGACTAACTTTCGTTAGTTTTTTTCATTAGCTAACGACCGTTTGCAACAAAAATTTGCACCGTTAGTCCTTTATACTAACGACCGTTTATACTTAACTCAATTTTTTTTCCATCATCTAAAAAAATTTAAAAAAAAAAAAAAAAAAAAAAAAAAAAGGTTTTCCTATATTTTTTTTTTTTCTAAATATTTTTAAAATTTATACACGTTTTTATACATATTTTTAGACACGTTTTCATGCACACATTTTTATACACACCTTTTTTATACACACGTTTTTGTATACATGTTTTTATACATGCTTTTATACACACGCTTTTACACATGTTTTTATACACATTTTTATACACACATTTATACACATATTTTTATACACGTTTTTATACACATGTTTTTATACACATACTTTTATACACACGTTTTTATACACACATTTATAAGCACATTTTATACACACATTTATACACACATTTTTATACACGTTTTTATACACACGTGTGTGTTTAAACGTGTGTATAAAAACGTGTATAAAAATATGTGTATAAATGTGTGTATAAATGTGTGTATAAATGTGCGTATAAATGTACGTATAAATGTGTGTATAAAAACGTGTGTATAAAAGCATGTGTATAAAAGCATGTGTATAAAAACATGTGTATAAAAACATGTGTATAAAAATGTGTATAAAAATATGTGTATAAAAACGTGTGTATAAAAACATGTGTATAAAAAACATGGGCTAAATCACTCTATTAGTTTTCTCTCTCCTCTCACTCCCCTTCACCTCATTCACCATTTACTAGTCAAGGCAAACACATCTTCACCTTTCATTAAAATACTTATTTTATACAAATATACCCCACTAAATACCCCACACACACTCACACACAAAAAAAAAATAATAAAACTCAAGTATACTTAGTGGTGATCAGTTCACCTTTATCATGCTTTGGTTTCCGTGTTCATGCGTGAGAAATGGTGATTGGCAAGGCATGTACGCGTGAGATTTGGTAAAGGTGAAGGATTCACCTATCCTTGCCATGTAGTCTAAACGGAATAATACTTCGTATGGTTGATAATGGTCATTTGGTGACCACGTGGCATGCAACATATGCCACAACATCCTTTAAATATGTTGCAAAATCAAATAGTTGATAATTTTAGCAATGATACATAAGTTTAGTAAAGCTTTTAGGAGAGGACATAAAGTATAGTGATTAGATAATAGTAAAAATTAGTAGAGTACTTAAAGTGAGAAAACAATGAAAGTAGAGAACTAATAGAGTCACTTTACCCAAAAACATGTGCATAAAAACGTGTATAAAAATATGTGTATAAAAACGTGTATATAAAAACGTGTGTATAAAACATGTATATAAAAACGTGTGTATAAAAAATGTGTGTATAAAAATGTGTATATAAAAATGTGTATAAAAATAGTGTACAAATTTTAAAGATATTTAGAAAAAAAAAAAAAAAAGAAAATATATATATATATATATATATATATATATATATATATATATATATATATATATATATATATATATATATAAGAAAACCATTGTTTTTTTTAATTTTTAATTTTTTTAGGAAAAAAAAATTGAGTTAAGTATAAACGGTCGTTAGTATAAAGGACTAACGATGCAAATGTTTGTTGAAAACTGTTGGGAATTAAACTTAAGCAGTTAGTACGGTTGAAGAACAGTTAGGACTGCTGATGGAAGAGCAGTTAGGACTGCTGAAGGAAGAACTGTTAGGACTGCTTAAGAGATCAAGGTGAAACCGTGTGAAGATAAATATAGAAAAGATATAGTATATATCTTATTGATATAGAATGATTCGGTTAGATGTTTAACTTGTACAGGACTCGTTACATTATAAAAGGAGATCCTTAGATTAGGGTTTGATATACAATATACGTATATCATTCAGATCGAATACATCTAAGATCTAATATCCTTCACGTTTATATTGTAATCGTTCGATATATTGAAGTGATAGTTTGGTTGATATCGTTTTGTGTTCTTATTGTTTTACTTAATCAATCACCAAACACAAACTCATATTCTTCTAAGTACTTGGTAGTAAATTCCGCGTGCTATCAAGTATACACTCAAAGTATCCCCAACACAACGTGTGTGTTTAGATCCGGTCAAGTGGTATCAGACACAGGTTTCTGATACTTTGAGTCTAGAAGAACCAGAAGTATTTACTCACTAGCAATCCAAGAAGATGGACATGGAGACACCTCAAACCTCAATCCTTGCTAAACTCCCCATGCTGAAACAGAATGAATAAGATTTATGGCGGCTCAGAATAGAACAATATTTCATGGTGCAAGACTATGCATTATGGGATATTATTATCAATGGTGATTCCTTCAAACCAGTTGCTGTTGAAGAAACACGTGCTGATGGTTCCAAGGTCACAAAGCTTAACACTGAGCCAGTTACAAACGAGGAGAGAATCAAGAAGAAGAATGATCAGAAGGCTAGGAATTTGTTACTAATGGCAATTCCTAATGATCAAGTGCTGAACTTTAGTCATTACGAGTCGGCTAAAACTCTTTTTGAAGCAGTGGTGGAAAGATTTGGTGGCAATGAAGCTACCAAGAAGGCACATAAAACCCTACTCAAGCAAAGTTATGAGAACTTCACTGCATCAAGCAATGAAACTTTGGATCATATCTTTAATAGGCTTCAAAAGATCATCAGTCAACTTACTATGTTGAAGATTGTGATACCTCAAGAAGACCTCAACATGAAGTTTCTAAATAGTTTACCTGCTGAATGGAACACTTATGTTGTGGTTTGGAGCAATAAACCAGAGCTGGAGAAAATGACAATGAATGAGCTTTACAATAATCTTAAGATTGTTGAGCAAAAGGTCAAGAAGAGTGGTAGCACCAGTTCCAGTTCAGGGAATATGGCTTTTGTATCTTCTTCAAACAGTTCTAATCATGAAGATGAAGAAGCAGTTGGTACTGCTATACCAACAGTTAGCACTGCTGGTTTGACTGAAGAGACCATATATGCATTTGTGTCAGAACAGTCTGGTGGGTCAAAGATCTTTAATGAAGATCTTCTTCAAATTGCTGAAGATGATTTGGAAGCTATGGATTTAAAGTGGCAGTTGGCTTTGATAAGCATCAGGGCTAAGAAGTATTACCAAAGGACTGGGAATAAGATTACCTTCAATGGAAGAGATGTTGCTGGGTATGATAAGTCTAAGGTGGAATGCTTTAATTGTCACAAGATGGGGCACTTTGCCAGGGAATGTAGAGGTCCAAGACAACAAAGCAACCAGGGTCAAGGGTTTAAGAATCAGCAAGGGTCAAGGAGAACAGTTAATGTTGAAGAGCCTTCTTCCAAGGCTATGGTAGCTGTAGATGGAGCTGGATTTGATTGGAGCTTCATGGAGGAAGAAGAGGAACTAGCTAACTTGGGTTTGATGGCTTTCTCAGACACTGAGGTATTTAAACCTGAAAAATGTTCAAACTCTTGTCATGCTTTAAAAGATTATGAAAATGTTAAGAAACAGTATGATGATCTTAGAGTTGAATTTAATCAAATAAGTTTTAGTCTGTCAAATCATAAAAGAGGATTAGCTGTTTTGGAAGAACAAATTGTGTTTTATAAACAGAATGAGTCAAACTTTACTGATGAGATAGGTCTTTTAAAGAGGGAATTGCAAATAAAAGATAATAAAATGAGTGGACTTGTATATGAACTAGAGAAGCTTAAAAAGGAGAAAGAAAACATCCAGTTAAGTGTAGACACTCTTGAATATACTTCAGATGGAGTTAAGAAGATTGTAGAGAGTCAAATACTTAACAAAGCTAAATCTGGTTTAGGTTATAAGTCAGTTGCACCCCCCTTTAGAGGAATGTTTGCTCTACCAGGAATTAATTTAGCTCATACAGGTTTAGAAGAGTTTAAGGATATGGAATTTCCTGGATATGGTGTTAAGGTTAGTGAGAATCCTGTTAAATTTGTTAAGGCAGAAGATTCTTTTGTGAGTGCCAGTGATAAATCTCTTTCTGAGGAAAAGATGTCCTCTGATAGAAACTCAGATGCACCAACTATTGAGGAATGGACATCTGATGATGAGAATGTAGAGGTTAAGGAAAAACCTAATGTTGTTAAGGTAGAAGTCAAACATGCTCCTAAAGTGGTAAAGACTGAAAACATAAAACCAGTTAGAAAAAATGTTAGATATGCTGAGATGTATAGGGATAAGAACAGATCATCAAGTTCTGAGAGTAGTCATAGGAACTGGAATCACTCAAAATCTAAGAAAATGGATGATAGGTTTGCTATGATTAGAAAAGTATGTTTTGTCTGTGGAAGTTTTGAGCATATGGCTGCTTATTGTGATTCTAACCCATGGAAAAAAAAGGGTTACTGGGAATGCAAGGGTGAACAAGAATAACAATGCTAGGGTAACTCAAAATGGTCCAACTAGATTGACAAACCCTAATGCAAATCATAAGATGTCACCTAAAGCTGTTATGTTAAAGACTGGCTTCAAAACAGTTTCAACTGCTAGTCAAAATAAGTGGTTTAATAACAAGCAAACTGTTGCAAGTGCAAAACAATTTTCAAATCATGCACAAACAGTTAAAAGGCATTTTTATCAGAAAACAGCAATGACTAATCAGAAGTGGGTGCCTAAGATTAAACAAGCAGTTCCAACTGCTAGGTCAGCAGTTCCAACTGCTAGACCAGCAAATCCAACTGCTAGGCACTCAAATGAAAAGGGAAACAGGGGCAATGCTGTCAAGGCCTCAGCACATTGGGATAAACATTTTAATAAACCCAATGGTGCATCAAAGACCTCAAATAAGTTTTCTCATCTTGATGCACAAGGCAGATCCAAACCAGTGATGGTTTGGATCCCCAAAAGAAACTAACACCTTTATTTTGTGTGCAGGAACATCCCTCAAATGGCAAAGAAGATAGAGGATATTCAGACAGTGCATATTCAAGGCACATGACAGGAAACATGTCATATCTTTCAGACTTTATTGCTCTGGATGGAGGACCAGTTGTCTTTGGTGGTGGTGTTGGAGGAAGAATTACTGGTAAAGGGGTAATTAAAACTGGTAACCTTGATTTTGAAAATGTGTATTATGTACCAGAACTTAAGTACAATCTTTTTAGTATATCACAAATTTGTGATAAACAGAACAAAGTTTTATTTACTGATACTGATTGTCTTATACTTTCTCCTGATTTCAAGCTACCTGATGAAAGTCAAGTATTGCTTAAAATCCCCAGAAAGGATAATACATACAGTGTTGAGATAAATAAACTAGTTCCTAAGGTTGGACTTACTTGTCTTGTTGCAAAAGCCACATTGGAAGAATCAATGTTGTGGCACAGGAGGCTTGGTCATGTTAATTTTAAAACCATTAACAATATTGCTAAACATGGATTGGTCAGATGTTTACCAAACAAAACTTTTCTCAATGACCAAACTTGTGTTTCTTGCCTCAAGGGAAAGCAACACAGAGCCTCATGTAAGCCAAAGACCCAAAACTCTATTTCTCAAGCTTTATATATGTTGCATATGGACTTGTTTGGTCCTACCTCTGTGAATAGCTTGAATTTTAAGAGATACTGCCTTGTTGTCACTGATGATTATAGTAGGTTTTCTTGGGTATTCTTTATGAAAACTAAGGATGAGACAAGTGAAATACTTAAGACCCTTATTGTTGAAGTAGAAAACCTAGTTGATAAGAAGGTTAAAATAATCAGATGTGACAATGGGACTGAATTTAAGAATAGAGTGATGGATGACTTTGGTAGAGAAAAAGGTATTAAGAGGGAGTTTAGTGTAGCTAGAACCCCACAACAAAATGGTGTAGCTGAGAGGAAAAATAGGACTCTTATAGAGGCTGCTGGGACAATGTTAGCTGACTCTAAGCTACCAGTTTCATTTTGGGCTGAAGCAGTTAGCACTGCTTGCTATGTATTGAATAGGGTTTTAGTTGTACAACCTCACAATAAGACTGCTTATGAGCTTCTTAGAGGTAGAACCCCTACTTTAAGCTTCATGAGACCTTTTGGTTGTCATGTTACTATCCTTAATACCAAAGACCAACTAGCAAAGTTTGATGGGAAATCTGAGAAAGTTTTCTTTGTTGGTTATTCTCTGCACAGTAAGGCTTTTAGGGTGTACAATATAAGCACCAAGCAAGTAGAAGAAAATCTGCACATAGAATTTTTGGAGAATAAACCAAATGTTGCAGGTGTAGGTCCAGATTGGATATTTGATATTGACAGTCTTTCAGATTCCATGAATTATGTGCCTGTTGCAGGTACAAATACTAACAATGATGCAGGTTCAGAAGAGGAAGATGATGATTGCATTTTCATACCTGTCATGGAAGAAAGTCCTGTGAATGAGTCTTCTACAAAGAAAGATGATATTCCTTCATCAAGTGGTGTAGACAAAGAAAAAGATGCTGCTGAAACAAGTGGTCAGAATGGTAAAGAAGCTGAAATTCCAACGAGCAGTTCCAATGGAGTTAGTACTGCTCAACCTCAAGTTCCAACTGCTGAGCAAAATATTGATACTGCTGGACCAAGTCAACCTCATCTTGATTCACCAGTTGATACTGCTTCTCAAGCTGATGAGTTTAATTTCTTTGGAGATGGTCTGCAAAACATGCCTGCCAGCTATGCAGTTCCTTCTACTCCCCATACTATTGTACATAGGAATCATCCACTTACCAATATCATAGGAGATGTACAATCTGGAGTCAAGACCAGAAGGCAAATTCAAGACCCAGATCATCATGGATTTCTCAGTGTGGTTTATGAAGAGAAACATTATGAAGATGAGAATGAGTGTATGTTTGTATGCTTTATATCTCAGGTTGAACCCAAGAATGTGTTAAAGGCTTTAGAATCATCAAGTTGGGTTGAAGCTATGCAAGAAGAGCTACTTCAATTCAAAATTCAAAATGTTTGGGTTCTGGTTGATCTACCAAAGGGAATGAGAGTGATAGGTACAAAGTGGGTATTCAGGAACAAGAATGATGAGAGGGGCATTGTGATAAAGAACAAAGCAAGATTGGTTGCTCAAGGCTATACTCAGGAGGAGGGTATAGATTATGAGGAAGTTTTTGCTCCATTTGCCAGGATTGAAGCAATAAGATTATTTCTTGCTTATGCTTCATTTATGGGGTTTATGGTCTATCAAATGGATGTGAAAAGTGCATTTCTGTATGGTACTATTGATGAAGAGGTTTATGTTTCACAACCTCCAGGTTTTATAGACCAAGAGCATCCTGACAAGGTTTATAAGGTAGTGAAAGCTCTATATGGATTGCATCAGGCTCCAAGAGCTTGGTATGAAACTCTTGCTAAATATCTTCTGAAGAATGGGTTTCATAGAGGGAAAATTGATCAAACTCTTTTTATTAAAAAGGACAAGGGTGATATTCTACTGGTTCAAGTTTATGTAGATGACATCATTTTTGGTTCTACAAAGAAACAAATGTGTAAGGAGTTTGAAAAGCTGATGAAAGACCAATTTCAGATGAGTTCTATGGGAGAGCTTACCTTCTTTCTAGGTCTTCAAGTACAGCAAAAGTCAGATGGTATATTTATCTCTCAGGATAAATATGTTGGTGAAATTTTAAGGAAATTTCAATTCACAGATGCCAAGGTTGCTAGCACACCAATTAACAAGGAGACACATTTGTTATTAAAGGATCACAGTGGTGAAGATGTGGATGTGTACATGTATAGATCTATGATTGGGTCTCTGATGTATCTTACCTCATCTAGGCCTGATATTATGTTTGTTGTGTGTGCCTGTGCAAGATTCCAAGTGAATCCTAAGGTGTCTCATCTCACAGTAGTAAAAAGGATCTTTAGGTACCTTAAAGGACAGCCTAACTTGGGGCTGTGGTATCCTAAAGAGTCTGCATTTGATCTTGTTGCATTCTCTGATTCTGATTATGCTGGTGCTAGCATGGATTGAAAGTCTACAACAGGTGGTTGTCAATTCTTAGGTCGAAGATTAATCTCTTGGCAGTGTAAGAAGCAGACTATGGTGGCTATATCTACTACTGAAGCAGAATATGTGGTAGCTGCAAGTTGTTGTGCTCAAGTTCTATGGATTCAAAGCCAAATGCTTGATTATGGGTACAATTTCTTAAACACAATTATACATATAGACAATAACAGTACAATGTGTATCATTAAGAATCCAGTTCAACATTCAAAAACTAAACATATTGAAATTAGTCATCATTTTATAAGAGACTGTGCTGAAAAGAAGTTAATACAAGTTGTTAAAATACACGCTGATAACAACTTTGCTGATCTCTTAACAAAAGGTTTTGATGTAAGCAGATTTCAGTACTTGGTAACAGGTATTGGAATGCTTAATCCTTCAAAAGATTAAATGTCTAAATGTTTTTGAAATTTGTACCGTTAGTTGTGCTATTTGTATAGTTGAGACTGCTTGAATATTTTTAGTACTGCTTGTGATTTTGTTAGTCAATTATGATAACTGTTAAAAGAGAATATTGTGTATTGTGTTTTCTTTGGTTTTGGACTAACATTTCAGGTTAAGAAAAGCTTTTTGCTTTGGATTGTGCTTTGATAAGTATGGTGGTTTGGATTGTCAAGTGTGAATGCTTGTCACACAACAAATGGTAATTGATTCACCATGTCTAATCAACATAAGAATCAACTAGTCCAGATCAAACGGTTTCTGGTAAAGACTACTCAAATCCGTTTATGGTTGACAGTTTACCAAAAACTGGTTGGTTATCAACTCACCAAATCTAAGTGTGAAGAGTTGGCTAGTCTATAGCAAACGGCTATTGGTAAAGACAAGTCAAATCCGTTCATAGCTGATAGTTTGCTAAAAACTATAAGTGGACAAAAATGTTTTCGAATCCACAATTAAAATTAACATTTGATTTTATCTCTGAAAACCTTTTGCTAATAGTTAGTACTGCTGGAGTAAACAGTCTGAACTGCTGGCTTCACCAGTTTGTACTGATTGTTAAAAACTTAGTTCCTACTGAGTTTATGCTCTGTGATACACCTCTCTCAGAAGGTAATACATCTGGAAGTGTTGAGAGTAGTTTGAAACTAAAACAACTGGTCTTATTGGATGCTGAGCTTGGATAACTTATGTTCTAGTTCATTTGATGGTGAGGATTCTTCCAAACAGGGGAGGATTAAAGTTTGTTCTAGTTGCTGTTAAAGATGATTGATGATTATGAAATTCAGGGGAGGAATTAAGAAGTCAGAGATGAATTATAAAGAAGTGCTTAAAGTCTATTCATTATAAAGGTGGATTCATTACAAAGCTTCACACAGGAAAAACCAACAAGAACTACCAACTACCAACAAAACAACCTACACAACACAAACACAACACAACTACTCAAGTTTTCCTTTTCCTTTTCCAATGATATCCGGCATGGTTTTGCTGCGGGCTCCTCTGCTACCCATGATATCAGACACCTTCTTGCAGGGAAGAGCCAGTATTACTGTTCTTGGAGATGGAAATTGCTTCTTCTCAGGCTTCTTCTTTGGAACAGGGATCTTCACTGATGATGCTGCTTTTTCAAATTCTTTGGTTAGTAAGTCTGATAGTTTTCGAAGTTCATCATCGTCAGACGATTCAGATGAGGAGGATGAATCATCCACATAAGGAGGAAGTTCATCGGAGGAAGGTTCATCGGACGAGGATATTTCAGTCTTTCTCTTTGAAAGATTAACTCTTGAAGTTGAAGAATAGTTTGGTGGAAAATAGTTGTTCCAACCTGAATCTTCAGAATCTGAAGAAGAGTCAGATGAAATTCTATGATGTTTGGTGGAGAAGAATTCATTGTGTTGAAGAAGATTTTGTGTGGATATGTGAGTCTTTATAGAGTTAATGAAGGTTTAATGACATTCAATGCGTGGTTGATATGAAGAATTAACTCTTGGGTTGGTATAAGGAATTAATTCCTTGATGGAATTAAATTAATTTTGGTAATTTTTGAGGAGTTGACCAAAAGAGTATGATAAGTGAAGATAATTCCCAAAGTGTTTCGTGATTAAAGATAAGTGTTTGAAAGAATCCACCCCATCAACGAAATCAGATGTTTAATTCAAGAAACTTATTGATTTGCATCGAAATCATAAGTTTAGGGGAGGATTGTTGGGAATTAAACTTAAGCAGTTAGTACGGTTGAAGAACAGTTAGGACTGCTGATGGAAGAGCAGTTAGGACTACTGAAGGAAGAACAATTAGGACTGCTTAAGAGATCAAGGTGAAACCGTGTGAAGATAAATATAGAAAAGATATAGTATATATCTTATTGATATAGAATGATTCGGTTAGATGTTTAACTTGTACATGACTCTTTACATTATAAAAGGAGATCCTTAGATTAGGGTTTGATATACAATATACGTATATCATTCAGATCGAATACATCTAAGATCTAATATCCTTCACGTTCATATTGTAATCGTTCGATATATTGAAGTGATAGTTTGGTTGATATCGTTTTGTGTTCTTATTGTTTTACTTAATCAATCACCAAACACAAACTCATATTCTTCTAAGTACTTTGTAGTAAATTCCGCGTGCTATCAAGTATACACTCAAAGTATCCCCAACACAACGTGTGTGTTTAGATCCGGTCAAAAACGGTCGTTAGCTAATGGAAAAAACTAACGAAAGTTAGTCTCAGGGACCAAACCCGTTATGGGTCGCAACCACAGGGACTGGATCAATTAAAAAAAATTTTAGGGACTAAACTCGTTAAACCCGACAGACCACAGAGACCATTTATGAAATTCACTCATCCCTAAATCTTCAAATTATTATTATTTTTCGTTTATAACCCATAAACTTTTATTTATTACTAAAATTATTTGCCGCTATAAAATCTCGTTGCTATGCACGGTACTCGTCAATATGGATAAATAGACTTTACACCGCATATCTAAAAAATAGTTTCAACAACCTATTGATTTATGAGACGCTCCTTCAAAACTATGGAGTTTAATTCTCATAATTATAAAGTTCATTTTTCTTATTTGTATATCACGGATCATTTAAGCAACCGTTTGTGTGCAAGACTTAGAGTTATATATATTATGCCACAAGGAGTGGCTGCGGGTAAACATGCGGGTTCAACAATCAGGCTTGCGGGTTCAAGCGGGTATGATTGCCAGTTTCACGGGTTGCTCTTGCGGGCTTGCTTAGCGAGTTAAAAGCTCGCTGCGGGATTGAGGAAGAAACGGTGAGGTACAAGTTTTAATGTGTGATGTACAAGATACTATGGAATAATTGATTTGGGAGGGTTGAAAGTGATGGGCGCCAGTAAAAAGGTTGGATTGAGGGTTGGAGGGTTGAAATGAGGTGGAGGGAGATGATTGGTTAAAATTTGGGAGGGTTGGAGGGTTAAAAGTCATGACTCCCTCCACCCTTAGGGCATGTTTGGTACAAAGAAATGGGCCAAGAGAAAAGGAATTCAACAAATATCTCTTGTTTGGTACAAAGAAATGGGCCAAGAGAAATGGGCCAAGATTTCTCAGATTTCTCAAGAATTCTCTTGTTTGGTATGTTAGAGAAATAAAAAGGTGGAGAATTGTGGGGAATTGGTGGAGAATTGGTAGTGTAAATTTTTGAGTTTGATTTCCACTAGTTTTAGTATGGAAATGGGAGAATTGGTGGAGAATTGGTATGTTAGAGAAAGTTTTTTTTTTTTTTTTTTCTTTTCATTTTTTTTTAGTTGCAAACCGATTTACGTAAATGTATTTTTTATAAAAAAAATTAATAATTTTTTTAAAATAAATTTTTTATAAAATAAGTTTTTAAAAAAAAATTAAAATAAATTTTTTATAAAAAATAATTTAAAAAAATATATTTTTTTAAAATATATTTTTTATAGAATTGTTATTTAGAAAAAATAATTTTTTTTAAATAATTTTTTTAATTAATTTTATAAAAAATAAATTTTAAAATAAATTTAAAAAAAATAATTTTTTTTTTAAAATAAGTTTTTTTTAAAAATAAAAAAAAATAATTAATTTTATAAAAAAAAATTTATAATAATTTAAAAAAATAATTTTTTTTTAATAATTTTTTTTTAAAAAAAATAATTAATTTTATAAAAAAATAATTTTAAAATAAATTAAAAAAATAATTTTTTTTAAATAATTTTTTTAATTAATTTTATAAAAAATAAATTTTAAAATAAATTAAAAATTTTTTTTTAAATAAGTTTTTTTTTAAAAAAAATAAAAAAAATAATTAATTTTATAAAAAAAATTAAAAAAAATTAAAAAAAATAATTTTTTTTAAATAAGTTTTTTTTTTTTTAAAAAATAAAAAAATAATCATTAATTTTATAAAAAAAAATTTAAAATAAATTAAAAAAAATAAAATTTTTTTTTTAAATAAGTTTTTTTAAAAAATAAAATAAAAAAAATAAAAAAAATAATAATTTAAAAAAAAAATATTTTTTTAAATATATATTTTTTAGAATTGTTATTTAGAAAAAATTTTTTTTTTTTAAATCAACAAACAAAAGTTCTAATTCTTTCAATAAAAAGTTTTTTTTTTTTTTTTTTTTTTGCCAATTCTCGAGTTTATTTCTCATGTTACCAAACACTAGAATTGACTTTAATTTCTCTACCCATTTCTATTCTCTGAATTCTATTCTCTACTTCATTTCTATTCTCTGAAATTCTCTGTACCAAACGTGCCCTTAGAGTTATATATATTATGTTAACTTGAAGATAATATTTGTTTCCAACATACCTTTTGGTACATAAATATTACTTTTACGATTATTCATGTATAATGCATGTTTTGGATCTAGGCCTTCTAGATTTGAGCTCGATCTTCATGATGAACTACGATGACGAACAAACTATGCAAATGCAGGTCAATCATAATGTTAGTTGCCCACTAACCTAAAGGTTGTGAGTTCAAGCCTCGCCGAAAGCATTTATAAGATAGATGGTATAGGGTGTGAAAAAAATTGACATTCGGAAAATAAATAAATAAACAAAAATCATAGTGTGACTTTTTTTTTTTTTTTTTAACAACACGTATAAAAAGCTTTTGACGAGTTTAACCCAAGCTTATTATTTGGTGGTCAGGCCCAATCTTATTATCTGGCCCTGAATTTTTATTTCACTTCTTAGCTTGTGTTCATTTTCGTCACTTTGAGACTTTGAGTTCTAACCAAAACTTTCTTTAATAATGATTTGGTGAACATATTCATCATGTACACCTCACATAGTCACATATATCTACACACAACGGCACAAGGGTATATCTACAAAACAGCTTCACATATAAAACGTAGATATAACATGTTTCATATGTTGGTTAATTGTTATCACACGTATCACAGGTTTCATCACATATTTTTCATGATATAAAAACACTTCAATGTATTTGAAAACATGAAGAGTACACGTAAATATGCTAAAAGTGCACATAAACAAGAGGAGTATACAACAATTCCAATTCCGCTTGAGCAGGATATAAGGAGGTAAGATGCACGCAGTGAGAGACGGAACTTAGTAGGGACCGGGCAGAGTGGGGGTGGGGGGTTGTGGCCCTCCAAAATTTTAGCCACAAGTATATTTTTAACCCTTACGTTTTGTAGTTTTAGACATTATTAGTACAAATGTTAAATAAAAATGTAAATCCACACCTCTAAAATAAATATGTTACAGTTTGGCCCTTCCAATTAAATTTGTCAAGTTCCGTTTATGCACGTAGTCAAATCCTATCTCATGTTACTTTAATGATGGTGTACTCTAAGAACTTTAAATATCATGTATTCATGTTTGACAATTTGTTTAAACAATTAAGTAAAAAGTTAGAGATGTGGTGTTTTTCCATGCTTTCTTCTTGTCTTTCGTCCATTTGTAATTACCATGTAATGGAAGCGTTTTTCTTTTTTGTTGCTTCCCTTATTTCATGAAAGTTTAGTACAACACTACTACATACCGATTTTGTTTATTACTGGTTAAGGGTGCTAGACTGTATGACCAACGTTTTGTGATTGTAAATTTGTAATAACTAAAGTTATTGAGAAATATCGTTGTGTTATCTTTTTAGAAACGACTTGATAACTTTAGACAAAAACTTGCTATATGTAGTTTGCTTAGATACACGAGTAACTTGCTATAGGTAGTTTACTAGTTTGCTTAGATACACGAGTAACATTTTTTACGAGACCGTCTTGATACATACAGGAAGGCGTTGCACATATACATACATTTCCTTTAGGACTAATATTTTCGACAAGATCATCTTTAGTAAGGAATATCTTACGTCCACAATCATAGAAAAAAACTCATATGTTTTTATCGTCTAAAAGGGCCCATTGTTTATCTAGCTGTGTTTAGCATGCGATTGGGATATCAGAATTTAGGCAATATATAAAGTTGACTCGTTTCTCCCTTAGCGAAAATGATGTGATATATATCAAACCGATCAATATTGTGGGCCAAAATAATGTATTGGCGACAGCTTATCATGCCAGTTTTTTTAATAAAAAACAAAAATTGCGCCTTAACAATTACGCTTTAATAATTATTGATATCACTTTGAAGATAACATGTCACTTTTCAAATTTGAGCTTTTGGAGTATGAAGCTAGTATCATTCTCTTCTCCACGTCCCGTATGTAAGACATTTTAGTACGCAAAGCAATCGAATTTTCGACCTTTTATCTTGATGTGGTCCTAGCCTCCTATACTCTTTTTTTTCATGCTTTGATGGATGTATGATGTTAACCACATATTTGTTTGGCTTTTTTTCTTCTATTTCTCTTGAAATGGACATTTTATCGGTTTTTGTATGGCATTCTTCTACAAGGGCCATCGAATCATCGATTAACTTGGTTTATTATCGATTCTTAAAAACATATCTATCTTGAATTGTGACATGAGATATGGCATCATAGGCTCTTACAATTGTATCTTAGCACAAACCTAAGTATTGTTTTATCGAATCTTTTAATGTAGAAGACAAGTAAAACATAATTAAGGCATAGACATGGAATATGTTTTATGTTGAGAACATATACCCTTTTGTTAATTGTGTGATATATATTACTGGTACTACATACCACAACCACAAAAATATAGGATGGGCCAAAGGGCCCGGTCCACAAAAAACAAAAAAGCGAACCGGCCAGCGAATGTGTTGAAAACTTGAAATATTTAAACACACGTGTTAACTTTACCACCACGTTAAAAAAAATTATTTTGTCAAAAAAATTGTTATGCAAAATCTAATAAAATATTTAAGCTTTGTCTTCATTGGCAATCATTTTTGTTTTCTCAATAAGAAAAATTTTGTCCAAAACGTTGATATCATTACATTACTGGTTTTTGTATCGTTTTGTGACTTCTAAGATCGATTAATATACATTTTCACGTATTAGACTTACTAAAAAAGAGTAATAAATATTGGCTAGAAGTACAACATGTAGCATTTTGGGTTCCTCAAAAGCAAAGGTTTTCTTTATAGATGATTCATCTATTCCAAATTACGTATTTGTGGACAACAATCATTATAATGGATGTATAAAATATTGTAACATTCATAAAGGGTATTTTAGTAATTGATTATTATTGAATATAAAGTTACGTTGTCGTTTCTAACCGAAAGAAGCATTAAATTTTATTTCGTTATGTTTTTATTAGTTAAATACTTTACTTTTGTTTTATATTGAACAACTTATACAGCATAGAATTGAATATATTTGTTAATTACGGAGTATAAGATTAGCACGAATATATCAGTAACAAGTACTTTGTTTACTAAAAATATTCCATATGTCCAAGAAAAGGGAGTGCTTATAAAAGCAAAACAAAATTAATTAGTATTTTTAATAAACCAAGATCGAATATACACAGTGTATCTATTTGTTTATTTAGATCACCAAAAATGATCTAAAAGTTGACTTCTATTTTAGAAAAAGAAAACAAACACTTTTTCTTAAGAAACTAAAATAATGTAACTAGTTAACTACCACCGCCTCTTGAAACTAGCATTTCATTTAACCAGAACATTGCCCCAGTGCTATCTAATCATAAACGTCTAGCTAAGCAGATGAATAAGTGTTTTGAATAAATATGTCATGAGTTTAATCTCAAAAAATTGATTAAAACAATATTCATTTCCTTAAGTTATGTTTTTCACCAAAAAAGGATGCACGAAGTCAAAATTTCCCCGTTAAGATGTGAGAAAACAGTTTTTGAGTATGAAGAAAGTTACATACATCTTCAAAAGTTGTCCATTTATTTGCTATGATACTGAATGATATACTTCACTCTTAAATTCCATATAAATGTGAGACCATCTTTTGTAACCTTTATGATTATCGTTATCATCATTGGTATGCAACCGTCCAAAATAAATATTCAAAATGAAATATATTTCAAGGAACCGAAAGAATACAACTATTAAAAGAAAAGCATACCTTTTGAAACCTTCATCGGCCACTATGAGTTTAATGAAAATGACATTATTTTTGTGGTATAGCCTTGCCTGTCATACTCACCTAGGTTTTCTTAAATTTAAATCCACAAATGAGTTTTAACCAAAATTTATATTTCATTTTTTAAAAGGTAAATACTATTTTAGTCCACCGTCCTCCTTGTCTTTTTTCTTATTTAGAAACTCTTTGATTGTTTGGTTAAACTAATGAGTAGTATTATAAAACTATTTGTTAGAAAAAATAGTATGTTTATTGTTTTGTTATGAGTGTCACTATTACTTATTTTGGCATGGCATGTTATGTTAAACGTTAAAAGTGATCAAGTATACAAACTAGTTTCCAACAACATTATTTGCTATGAGTAGTTATATTGTGCACGGACAATCCTTCCAAAAAAAAGTTAAATTGAAAGTCGCCTTCCAAAAAAAAAAGTTATATTGTTCACGGACAATCCTTATTAATATGTTTGAACGTGTATAGCATGGTGTAGTGGGTGCATGAAGAGGGTGAGTGACGCGTGAGTGCATACCCCTTCCCCTACACATGACGGGCAGTGATTTTGGTGTTAATTCGACCGTTGTAGTAGCTGGAAAGCAAGTGAGAGCGCATATGCGTTTATTTATTTTCGAACATGATTGAAAATTAGTTATAAGAAATGTTGAATGTGGTTTCGGATGTTTAGGGATGTGAGTGATAAGTAAGCAGGAGTTAAAGATATTGTGTCGTCAAGTAGCATTTGGCAAGATGTACATGAATGAAAAATGTGTCTAGTCTAATATGCAAATCAAGTTGGCCTAACCTTATCGAATATTGGTTATACACATATTGTAACAAAAGTTACAAATACATTTCATAAAATAACATTTGTTAATACTTAATATCTATATAGAAACAAGAGTAATTACATGGCTCGTCCCTGTGGTTTAGGGTAAATTTCACTCTCAATCCTTCTTTTTTTTCTTGCATCGTTGGTCCCTATTTAGTTTCAATTGCACACCGGTGGTCCTTATCGTTAACTGGCGTTATCTTTTCCGTTAGCAAGTGGCAACATTAGTCCATTTACCAAACAAGCGTTTGCAACGTTAGTCCTTTTACTAACGGCCGTTTTTTTTTTTTCCGAAATTATTTTTTTTTTCAATTTTTTTTTTGAAAAATATAAAAGAAAGAAAAATAATTTCGAAAAAAAATATATTTTCCAAAAAAATTATTTCAAGAAAAAAATTTATAAAAAAAATCTAATTTTTTTTTCGAAAAAAATTTATAAAAAAAAAATCAAATTTTTTTTTTCGAAAAAAATTTCAAAATTTTTTTTCTTAAATAATTTTTTTAGAAAAATATTTTTTTTTTCCAAAAACTCTTATTTTTTTCCATTTTATTTTTCTGAAATTTTTTTTTAGAAATTTTTTTCTTGAAATAATTTTTTTAGAAAAATATTTTTATTCCGAAAACTCTTATTTTTTTCCATTTTAATTTTCTGAAAAATTTTTTTTAGAAATTTTTTTAGTTTGACTGTTAATTCAAGGGCAATATTGTCTTTACAAGTATATTGTATTGAAAAATAAAAACAAACATATATACCTGTGTATCCACCAACACCAAAACATAAACACACATTTGACATCTCTCTATTGCAAATCTCATCTCCATCTTTCTCTCTTAAAAACCACCATCTCCGTCCAGATCCACAACAGCCCACCGCAACTTGGCCCATCAGAATCACCATCGAAAATCGTCACCACCACCACCATCGATCTGGGTTGTTGGTGCGGTGTATAAAAATTCATAACCTAATGTGGGTTTTGCATATCTTGTGATGCTAAAATGGTCAAAATGGTCTTGCTTTTGCTTATGGTGGTGGCGTGGTGCTAAAATGGTAAAAAGAAAAAGTCTCACATTTTGACCAAATCAATGTTATGGTGCTAATGGCAGAAAAAAGGTAGTGCTTTCGAAGAGGCTAGTTATGAAATGGTTAATAAAAGCCACTTAGAACCAAGGTTGAGAAGCAGTAGAGATTTATAGTTTATATGGTGTAAAAGTGAGTTTTGTGGAAGTGGGTTTTGTTTTATTGGTTCTTGTAAAAGTGAGATTTATAGTTTATATGGTGTAACAGATTTATTTGATGTATGTTAGATTCTTGAATGGTGGAAGTGGGTTTTGTTTTATGGGTTTATGAAGGTCGGTTGTAAGTGGCCGGAATTGGTAACGAGTTGCCGTTTGTTGTTTATGGAGATGCCGTTTGTGGGTTTCAAGAAAAAAAATTCTAAAAAAAAATTTTCAGAAAAATAAAATGGAAAAAAAAAAATAAGAGTTTTCGGAAAAAAAATATTTTTCTAAAAAAATTATTTCAGAAAAAAAATTAGTTTTTTTTTTTTTTTTTTTTATAAATTTTTTTCTTGAAATAATTTTTTTAGAAAATTATTTTTTTTTTCGAAATTATTTTTCTTTCTTTTTTATTTTTTCAGAAAAAAAAATTTTGGAAAATAAATAATTTCGGAAAAAAAAAAAAAAAAACGGCCGTTAGTAAAAGGACTAACGTTGCAAACGTTTGTTTGGTTAATGGACTAACGTTGCCACTTGCTAATGGAAAAGATAACGCCAGTTAACGATAAGGACCACCGGTGTGCAATTGAAACTAAATAGGGACCAAAGATGCAAGAAAAAAAATAGCGACTGAGTGTGAAATTTACCCTAAACCACAGGGACGAACCATGTAATTTACTCTAATATCTATATAGAAACAAGAGTAAAGTCCAAAATACGTCTATGTGGTTTGCTCATTTGAACATCATACATCCCTGTCAGATAAATTGGCACATGTACATCCCTCCGTTAATAAAAATCAGCCACCATACATCTCTGATGACGAACGGTGCAATTATGTTTCATGTTATCTTCTAGCGTGGATCTAATATTAAAAAAAACAATTGCATCGTTAGTCCTCAAGGATGCATAATGATAAACGCTAGACATTAAACATCTCTGAGGATTAGTGATGCAAATATTTTTCCATCGCGTTAGATCCACGTTAGAAAGTAACAGAGAAATAATTGCACCGTTCATCCTCAGCGATGAATGGTGGCTGACTTTTATTAACGGAAAAATATGCATGTGACAACTTATCTATCAAAGATGTATGATATTCAAATGAGCAAAACACTTAGATGTATTTTGTTTATTCTGAAGAAAAAAAAAATAAGGGCAAAACTGTAAAAACACAAAAATGTATTTTGGAGTATCATAAAAGAAGATCAGAATATTATATTATTTTTTCCCCTGAAATCCAGAAAGTGCTTCCTTCATAAAATAACTGATTTAATAGTAATAAAGTAGAAGAGGCCAATAATCGACAACCACAAGTTGGAGAGAGTCGTGTCAGATGTCAAGGGATAAAATAGCCATAAAATGTGATGGTGCTGACTCAAGCCACCAATATATTGGATGAGCTTGTTGCTGACTCACTTCTAAATCTGGGTCCCTAGAAATTTCCACTTTTTCCCAACGTGTTCCACTTTTTACTAGTATTTTCTAATCACCTCTTATCCAACCCATAATCGCCACATAATCTTCCCAAGGTCTTCATGGCAAAATTTAAGGGTATTTTGTTGATTTGTGTAGTTGATCAAGTCTATAGAAGACCGAAATGAATAAATGTTGAGGTATATATGATGTTACTACGTGTGACAAGATAATGGTAAAAGATATAAATTAACCAAAAGGTTAGCTAGTTATCTTAGACTAGATTTTGTACCTTACTTGTTTAGGTTAAAAACGCCAAATAGTCAATGGGAAAAGTTAAAAGAATACTCATATATGTTAGTAGTATGTTACCAAATACCAAGCATGTTTGTTCGCTATGGGCTAATGTGCACATTCACTTTTTTATGTGTGTGGGTATAATCTTTTACCTTTGTGCATGTAATTTCTGTTTGTACACATTCAGACTTGAGTACTTTTTTCTACTAACACATGATCTTTTACCTTTGTGCATGGAATTTGCACCTTGAATAAGATCATGAACATGACCTTTTGAACTTTAACTTTGTGACCTTTGATGTGTTGAATAAATGGTGTGCATGTTTTGTAACTTTGTTTGTCTAGAATAAAGTAGATTTACCATGTACACTTTAACAAAAGTATATCATATTATCAATAATCTATATACAATGTACTGACAACAAACAAGAAACCTTATGTATCATAATTAAATATGTTTGCTTATGAAAAGTAATTTCCTAATAAATAAAGAAACCAATATTAAATATCCTATGTAAAATACAATGTATATTAGTCATTTATTTCCAGTTTATTACTACTATTTTGTTTCCAAGACAAACAATTTCTGGTGTTTGTGTGACGTAAATTTTTTAGTTTGACATATATAATAAATGTGTTCACATTATTTAATCAGCTTTGTTTGTGCTAAGTAATCACTATATATTTAAGTTGGATTTTATATGAGAATTAGCAACGCATATCTATATCTAAATCATCAAAAATCATAGTCAAGTCGAGAACCTGAGATCTCTAATCTATAACTGTGGGGCAAATTCTTGTAAACTCGCTCCCGGAACACTTTTTTAGATATGTCACATAAACGAATGAGGTTCCTCTGTTCAGTTATATGAGAAAAATGAGTCTAAGAATAAGATGTAGGCAACTTATTCGATTTTTTTTTTTAAACAATCAAGCTTTTAGATTCAAATTAGCCTTACAAAAGAGGAAGAAAACCGCTAAACAACATATATACAAGAAGGAAATATGCAAAAATATAGATTACAATCTAAATCTTAAACAACCCTAAAAAGCCGGTACGACTTCCAATTAATCCAATCAATGAAACCTTTTATTCGTCTATTGGAAATCCAAAGCAGCGAAACAAATAGTGCTTGGTATCAAAGTTTTTAAGATCTGGATCTTACTCAGGATTGTTTTCGTTTTCTCAAGATCGAAATCGTAAGATCTAACTATAATGTCATTTTCTTAATAATCTTTGTAATATTATTCAAATCTACAAATTATTATATCATAAACACAAAATTATATTAATGTTTCATAGAAATGTTATAAATAATAAATAAGAAATATTTAAGAATATTAACATGCTATTTTTTTAATTCTATAAAACACAATCCATAACTTTGTAGTTTTTTAGTTTGCGGTCCGTAAAAAGTAAGATCAGATCGAATTATATCTTAAGATCATATAGTCAAGATTGAGATCTTAAAATATATTAAGCTTGCTAAATTCTACGTAAGATTCGGATCATTTTTTCATTGTAATATCATAAAATCATATGATCCTAAAATCAGGATCGAAATTTTAACAAATATACTTTGTATGTAATCATACAAGAAAACCAGTCTCGTCAAGTAAATTAATTATCTTATTTTAAAGGCATAAAGAAAATTAAACGGAAGTAAACCCATTTAATTTCCAAACGCATATTCCAAGAACCAATATATTTACCTTGACTTTAAAAAGTAAACACAAGCAACAACAACCGTGTCACATTTTTTAACCAATCTTAAGCATTCTCACCTAACAACCACCATTATAAATCCCCGAACACAACTTAATTTCATTCCAATTCCTAACACTTTTCTCTCAAACAAACTTTTATAAAAAACCGATTTCCAATAAACCGTTCATCCAACATCCAAACACATGGAAATAACCGAACTTAACCTTATTGGCGACTTCGAGGCAGGAATCAAATGCCTACAACAAAACCCTTCTTATTTCACTAAACTTTCCTTAAATAGTTTTTGGACCTGGGGTGCATTGATTTTCGCGATTTTCGCAACTTTTAGTAACCTTTTTAATAAAATCAAAATTTTTATACATAAACTACGTTTTAATTTTGTCACGTCTTATCAAAAGACGTGTCAAAGCCAAATCTTCGATGATGAAGATTTTGACTTCGACTTTTCTTCAGACGACGGCGTGGACGATGACACGCCGTCGTCAGTTGATGACTCTGATTACGAGTCAGATAGAGATCTCCCAAACGAAGTTTTTAGAGCTGAAGGAGAATCAAGTTATTATGATCAAGGCCAAAATGGTGGTTACACACTTCGCCGGAGAAATGGGTTTTCATGGTCGGATTTTTCTGCCGGAAAAAGTGTTGTCCAGTTATGGGATAGTTTCGGGTTAGGACTAGACTTTGAAGATGATGAGTATGATGATCAAGGGAGTGAAATTGCGATATGGGATTTGGATAGAGATGTGAAAATTAGCTCCGGCCGGCGGTGTGCGGTGGTGGGGGCGGCGGAGAGTGTGGTGTTGACGGCGGAGATGAGTGGGAGTGGTGGTGGAGTCGGGTTTGGGGGTTATGATTGTAGGGTGGGGGGAAAGTCGCCCGCGGTTTATGCTGCGTGGCAGCCACAACCACGGACGACCTGGGCGGATGAGAAAGAGGAATAATCGCGTGAGTATCGCGACTAGTGTTATTATTATTTGTTTACTACGACGTCGTTATTTGAATAAGACGACGTCGCTTGCACATATTGTTTAATTCTTATTTTTACTTATTTCTAATAGAAATAATTGCCTTTTCCATATATCATTTGGTGTCTTGTTGTTGGATTACTGTTGTTTATAGATTTAAATGTGTACATATAATAAAATAAAAACCAACAATTTAAAACTGAAAAAAAGGGTATAAAAAATCTCAAAATCTCATTTATTTGATGAGTATTGTAGAAGTTGGTGGCTTGAAAGCTGGAATTAGGCAATTACAATTAGTAGTTTGGTGCGAACTTAATGGTGTAGGTCAAGTTTCCTAAAATGTTGGTTGATCTATTTGTTATATTTTCTTTTTTATTAAGCTAGTAATTTATTTGGATTTATGTATTAAGCATGTACCAATTCATTTTCATTATGTGTTATGCCAATATCTTATCCAGCTTCTTTTACAAAATAGACAATCATTATTTCAAAAGTGCACAAATAATGTCAGCAGTGACGCCCAATGACACATACTAAACATCGTCACCCAAAACAAAATTGTTACCAAGTTGTGGATGTTGCTACTTGCACAAAAATTTAGCTGTATATAATTGAATTAAAAGTCATTGGCGGCCTTCTTATCAACTAGTGTCATAGGTCATCTATAAGGTTAGCAATAAAATGCAACTTGTTAATCAGGTGAGCTCATAAATAAAATAGATAACGTTGATTTAAATACTACCCTTTGGGTACAATACTAGGAGTTGATAAGAAAAAAGAATGTAAAATAAAAATATGCATTAAAGGTGTGAAAGTGGACAAGTGTACAACAATAAGAATCTGCAGATATAAAATGGTTGGAATTTATACACATTCGGTGCAATTATTGCTTTTAATCATGCACCGTTACAAGATGTTGAAGTTTGCAAGCCTAGTGGTAAGTGGTAACCGTGACAAGCAGCATCACCGTTAATTTAGCATGACACCAGAGTTTAAACACCTTCAACACAGTGTAATATAACAATTAACTTCACAACACAAACATAAACTAAAAAAATGCTCAGTAAACAGCCATTAGCAAATTTCATATAAAAAAAAGTGGCTGTGATTGAATTTTTATAATGCATGAAACTTTTGGTATCTCTCTTCTATAATTATTGTTTTATTTATTTATTTACAAACACTAGCGATGACCCTTCGCGTTGCCCTTTTTCTTTCCGTTACCATTTTTATATTTTTTTGTTATTGACTTGATTGGACAGCTGGAATATGCATTAGAAGAATTGAAAAGTGCAAAATTTCGCAAACTATTTTGTTGTTACTTATTTATTTTAATAAAATATAATAATATATATACCTTATTAGATAAACTTTAATCCCAATGCAATGTTGGTCATCATACTCAATGCGTTTAATAAGGCTGGACACAGTCGATGACCCGAGCGACCTGGGTCACCGGTTGTCACGTCAGCTTTCTCTCTTCGGCGACCAGACATGACCAAAGTGCCACTGTCGATGACCATTTTTTTTTTTTTTTTTTTTTTTTTTTTTTTTTTTTTTTAAATGAAACCGAAATATATGTTTTGGTTTTGAAACTCGGTCGAATAATAAACCGATACTGGCATTTGCATGTGACCGACCGATATGTGTCCAAGGCTCCGCATCCGTCCCGACCGAAGTGAAAGTCGGTCGCTTCATGTGACCGACCGATAAATCCCGATCGATTGCGTTCAGCCTAACTTAAACTTGACTTGCGCTATTGTCATTGTTTTTGGTACATTAAAATTATAACCAACACCAACATTAAACTCGTAGTTAGTATGTTTTTACAGGTCGTTCTAAGCCAAATCTCGATAGATGCATATTTTTTTGGGTGATTAAAGAAAGTGTTGGAAATGGTTAAAAAATTCTGTGATCAAGCCATTAACCTATCAGTTTAAAACTCGTATTCCTTAAAAAAAAAAAAAAAGTACCTCATGCCTTTATTTAAATAAGAGTAACATAATATAGTTAAATCAAATCATACGACTAGTTACATGCATTTTTTAAAGATCAAAAGAACATAAAAGATCTTATTAATCAAAACCAATCAGGCAAAAATGCTTGAGCTTCATCAAAGTGTTCGGGCATACAGAAATAGATCAAAAATAATTTGACCAAATGATATTTTTTTGCCATTATTTTCTATTTTAAAGCAATTCGACTATTCTTTTAATATATTTTCTAGCTGGCTTCTGGGAAACACGAAATTGGCATGACCAAATCTAGCTAGAAGTTAATCTCAGTTAGCCACCTTGACAAATCAAAAAAATCAGTTCCTTCTAAAGTGGACAAATACATAAATATTGACTTTTTATAATGTTATTTCTATGAATACATTAATTTGGTATTTTGTTCTTATAACTATACTGACCAAGATAACGTGAGATAGTTTAAATCAGCTTTTGTATCTACCCGTTTTCACCGGACATACATATCGTCGAAGAACCAGTTACTTGATCAGGCAACTACGTTCTCAACAAATATAATGTCGGAATCATGTATATCTCATGTGGTGTGACGCCTTCTTAAGTGTCATCATTTCAATAGGTTAGATTATATTATACATAATGTAATGAATTCGTAATTGAGGAAAAAGTTTTTTCATATGAACTAGGTTGTGTATACACCATTGGATTAAAATATGTAATTAAAGCGAATGCAACATCTTGGTATAAACCATTACTTGTCATTTATTTCAAAACGTTAGCTTATACTCCAAGAAAATTACTGTAGAGTGAACAATGCAAAGTATGTTCATTGTCATTCTGTTACCGGTGCCGAAACGCAATGGAACCAAGCTGACGTTTTGATAAAACTAAAGAAAATAAATTCTTTGAGAATAAAATAGATCCTAGTCAAAATTAAAAAAATAGAAGTATAAACTAGAAATTAGACTCATTTAATGAGAGTTATTTTGAAGCTTTAATCATTAGTTAATACATTTTAGGTAGTTAAATATGTTGAAGAGTAGTAAAACTTTCAAAGATGAGAGGTAAAATGATAGTACGTAAATGTCTTGGCAAGTAAATGAAAAACGCACCCTTATGGACTTATGGTTAAATACAAGTTGGACTTTACGCCTAGAGAAGCATGTTTCACAACATTTTAGATACTATTTTTCTAAGTATTGAAGCATTTTATGTCTCGGCAAGTAAAGCATTTATGTGTTAAAATGGCGTGGCGTAAAGTTCCTTGGGGTCGATTAAGCAGTGATCACCATTGGTGTGTTGCAGCGGTGGCATCGTGTCGCTCTCCTCGTGGTCATGACGCCAAGGGAAACAAAGTCTTGAGTCCTTTATTTATGTTTTTGTTATAAAAAGTAGTGATAACTTATGCTGAAATATCACTGAGATGAAAACGGTAGTATTAGTAGGCAATTGTCACAGTTGCTACGTACTGTGAATGGTTTTAGAGTATTGTGATAATTATTTTTATTAGAAGAGGGCGTAATATGCAGTGTAAATAGAGATTTGTTTATGATAATTAGGTAAGGAAACATATATTGTAGGCCAAAACTCTCTTTCACAACATCAATCATCATAGGCCCATAGCCAGAACGACTTCAAAAAGTACCTATCAATTGGCTATTTTGTAAATATTTATACCAGACATAGACATAAGTATTAATGTATTATATAGAAAACTCTTATTGTTCTAATAGTAACTTAATAAGCAACGAGTATAGGACTTTTGACATGGATAAAAAATAACGTATGAAGTTCAATCTGTATTGATGTGGTCATAGTACATATTTCATGAAAGGGAGATAATTTAAACATTATAAGCTTTTATTTGCAAACTCTAATATACAAATAGTTAAAACATGATATTAATATTATACAGATATCTAATGCATTCCCTTCATGTAAACATAGGATTACATCTTAGGGCTCGTTTGTTATCCAACTTTTGCCTTTAAGGAATGGAATGAAACTTTGAATCGTTAGTTTGGTTTTATATTTGTTGAATAAAGTAATGGATTTGATCAAAATATTCATTCCACTGCATTTTTAGAGGTTTCGAAGGAATGGTAGTGCTATAACTTTTGGGATATGATTTATTCTCTGTCACAAATAGGCACTAACCTTCTATTAATTTATGCATATCTCTCTTTTATTTTTTTCAAATAACACTTTTAAATTCAATATCAATTTTTAAATTATTCATTTTCTCTCTCGTCAATTTCTATCAAACAATTCTCAAATTCAAATTCGATTCTAACCCCACCTACAAATCAAACGCACCCTATATCTCTTGAATGAATAACAATTTAAAAAACGTGAAGAGTTCTATAAAGAACTTTTTTTCTGTATAGTTATAAATGCGATGAGAAAAGACATGATGAACTACCATCTCTGATTTGATTTCTATCACGTTTTCAAACAAAAAAGGGCCTCGTCAATAAAGTTGATGCGACACTTTTGAATAGCATAAATGTTATTATGTGAAAACTCATTCATGTGAATATTTGTTTTCACACTTTCATTTCCACTTAACATAACTACTTTTTCAGTATAGATTTAATTGTCCATATTTCTTTTTATGGATGTCTCAAATTAATTGTCCACTTTCCTTATCTAGTAAAAACTAGAGAATCTAGTGGAGGAATATTCCATTTTAGTGGTTAAAAATTAAAGTGACCCCACTTTTATTAAACTTTGTGTTTTCTCTCTCCTAACAAATAAATTGAGACGGAGGGAGTACTTTTTCTAATATAGATGGTTTTCAACTAGCATACGTCCAACAGTTATTGTTAGAAAATGTATATTTTAATAAGGAAAATTTAATTAGAGCCTTGGGAGTCGCTGTCGGGTTGTTTGGAGGGCTGCCCATGCCGCCGGTTACATCACTCCTTTGGCTAGAGGGTACCTTGAACGGCTTGGTGAACGGCTTATATGCCCGCTTGTGAATCCGTTTGTTTTTTGCTTGAAGGGTGTTTAATGTACATTTATTTGTTTATGAATTTGTCAAATGGAGCGTTGGCATGCATTAAATTTAGACAAAAAAAATATATATATATATATATATATATATATATATATATATATATATATATATATATATATATATATATAGTGAGACTTTCTTGCGAGAACCATTTTATCTGCGAGAACTGAGAGAACCACCAAAAACATACATGCACGCCTTCAATAATTGTATTTTTGCACATATGTTCTAAAAACAACATATATGTTTTTAAAAAAATATAGTTGTTCTAAGGAATTTGATAAGAAATTGGAAATACAACATTTTTCTTTGAATGTGTGCATGTATGTTCTTACTCCCTCCGTCCCATATTAAGTGTCCATAATAGAATCTTGGGATGTCCCAAATTAAGTGTCCAGGGAATATTTTCAACCAATGAGAAGAGACTTTAGTGGGTAATAGTGATATTTGATTGGTGGAGAGTGTAGTTGGCCCCACTTTCCTAAAACTTTGTGCATTTAGAAAGTGGACACTTAATATGGGACGGAGGGAGTATAAGGCGTGCAACGACAATATTGCGGCCTTGTGTAAGGTTTTTGTGAAAAAAGATGATGAGTTCATGATGATATTGAAGAACATAGGTGGATACTTACGATTATTGATGATTTGCATGCATTTTTATTTTATTTTAAAAGGCGTGCATGTATGTTTTTTGTGGTTCTCTCAGTTCTCGCAGATAAAATGGTTCTCGTAAGAAAGTCCCCCTATATATTATATATATATATATATATATATATATATATATATATATATATATATATATATATATATATATATATATATATATATATATATATATATACATTTGGTCATCAGCTTCAATTCGAAGCTATTTTTTTTTTACTCTCTTCTTCAGCTTCAACAATTCATCACCATGGATTCAAGAAAAGGAAAAGGGATTGCTAAACCCAGACGTGGAAAGGGCTCTCGACAACAAATGTTTCGGCCCCCAACTCAAACGCAGCAGCCGGTTGTTGATCCGTACTATCATCCCGCACCACCGGTTGTCGATCCTTACTATCCTCAACCTTATGTATACAATCACCCTCCACCTCCTCGTCCAATGCATCCAAATAACTACTTAGTACGACAAACGGCGGAGGTCGAGTTCGAGCCATTGGAGCCGTACGCCTACCGTGATACTCTTCCCGGTACCGACGATGATGATAATGATGACGTCGTCCCAGAAACTCAACAATATCCGTTTGGTACGAATTTAAATTTTTTATTAGTTGTTTTATTAGTTTTGGTGTGTAGTTTTATTAGTTTTAGTGTCAATTATTTTTTACAATATATAGATGAAGACGACGATGAAGAAGTTGAAGTGCAAGAAGTGACACCAAAGAAATTCCCAAAACGAGCGGAGAAAAAAAATTGGACGGCGATAGAAGAGGAGGCTTTGGCCAAATCGTGGGTTCATATCTCGACATGTAAGGTTGTCGGGAACGAACAGGGTCGAGATAAGTTTTGGGAACGAGTTTTAAGTCATTTTTCATCTTTAATAAAAAAACACCACTAGAACTCATCATAGTTTGAACACGAAGTGGACAACAATGAACCAGGCCATGAATTCGTTTAACGGCCTATACATCCAATCGGTAATACTTCTTATTTAACATTTTATACACGTATTATTTTTAATTAGTTCTATTATAATTTATTAATATGTTTTATTTAACATTTTATACGCGTATAATTTATTAAAATATACTTGTAGCATCGTCTTTGGGAAAGCGGTTGTAAAGATATTGATGTGCTTAACAATATCTTGGCCGATTATAGCACCAAGAACAAAGGGAAGCCTTTCACTCATCTAGCGGCTTGGGAGGTTGTGATGGATGAAGCCAAATGGTTGGCACAAAAAACTGTTGGTCAAACATCTTCGTGTCATTCTGACAAGCGAAGAAAGTCATCGGAGGGGGGAAACTATGAGTCGGCTAGCAACGACGCCGATACTATATTGCCGGATCTGAATGAGAACACAACTCCAAGTCGGGCAAGAAAAGGGAAAAAGAGTGTTGGTGGTGAAGCTTCGTCAAAGATTAGTATTGCTGAGACCGTCGACGCATCCGCGGCAAGGAAAACAAAATACATTGACGATGTTAATGCTAAACAACAAGCACTTTTGGACTTACAACTTGAACAAGCGACTAGAAAGGCTGTGAAGAGTGACTTCAAGTTCTTCAACAAGCCGCACGATCACATAACCAACCCAGTAATGTTATCGTGGATGATTGAGAAAAAAAATAAATTGCGGCGAAGTACGGATGGCATTGTGATCTTTAGATATCTATTGTCGTAGTTTTATTTCTATTATTATGTTATGGACTTTATCGTACTTTTATTTTAATTGTTATGTAATGAACTTTTATTTTTATTATTTTGAAATGTTATGTGCTTTAGTTATAAATTGTGTAGTTTAATAGTTTGGGGGGAAAAATAAAAAATTTGGGAGGGCTGAAAAATCATTGGCGCCAGTGAAATTGGTTGGGAGAGCTGGTTGGGAGGGCTGGAGTGTTGAGCTGAGTTGGCAGAATTTGATTGGTCAAATTTGAGAGGGTCGGATTTTTTTTTTTTTACCACTCCCTATCCCCTTAGTGTTGAGAAAGTGTTACACACGTACATCAAAAATATAATTTGCATAACATGCTGTCATCTCATGATTCACACTTGCATTAAAAAATTTACATGCTCTCATCTCATGATTCACGCTTGCATTAAAAATATAATTTACATTAGAACACCAAGACCTTAACTTTAAAGGTTTACTATTAGAAAGAAGTTATAGTGTATGAAGTAATTAAACTATAAATATGTGGTTCAATTCACACTATAGTAGTTAATCAGTTAAGAATTCGGAAACTGTAAGATGTAAATAAGATACATGGATGTATCTGGATCAGATAATAATGACAGAAAGATGTTATGGCTATGTTTGGCAAAAGTAGCCGTGAGCTATGAGCAGAGGCGGAGCCACTGTACAAAGAGGGAGGGGGGGGGGGGGGTCAACAAATTGGCTGAAAAAAATTTATATAGTGCAAAATTTTGGGTTTTACCGGACAAAACTTAAATTGCCCCCATCCCAAAACTTAAATTGCTCTCATCCCAAAACTTAAATTGCCCTCAACAAAATTGAGCCAAGCATGTAATTTTTTTTTTTTGTAAAATTAGGGTGTTTGTATGCTGAAATTAGGCTGTTTGGCTGTAATTAGGGTGTTTGGATGCTGAAATTAGGCTGTTTGGATGCTGCTGTAATGCTGTTTTTTGTGGCTGATTTTGCTGTTTTTACGACAATATTATTTTGCCCCCCATATGCCAAAATCCTGGCTCCGCCACTGGCTGTGAGCAGTAGCTGTGAGCTGTAGCCACAGCTCACTGCACACCGCTCACAGCTTCTTAAAGAAGCATTGGGAAAATGAGATTTCCTAAAAAATAGCAAAGCTCACCGCTCTTTTGCCAAACGAACACTAAAAATCAAAAAGCTCATTGCTCACCGCTCATCGCCTCAAAAAGCTCCAAAAAGACTTATTAGTATTTCCACCGTTTGCCTACATTTTCTTGCTAACACAAATACACAATTAAAACAAAATGCGCTAGAAAAACTCTTTTGTTTTTCTGTAAGAAAAACGTCTAAAAGACAAAATTTTATTTATGTTGGTCTTTTTTCTAGTGATATGTGAGTTGTCAACCCACCTATAGGTTGTGAGTTCAAGCCTCGCTTGAGGCATTTGCGAGATAGGTGGTATAGGTGTGAAAAAATTTACTGTCTTAAAAAAGAAAATAAAATAAAAAATGTTGTGGTTAAATATCAACCGTATTTGAGTGAAAGAACAAAAACACGGTTAAACCGCGGGTTGGAAACCAGCTCGGGGTTGCCAGACCTCGAGCTCGGCTGGTTTAAGTTTTATAAAGCTCGAGCTCGGCTCGGTTGGAGCCTTACATTTTAAACTCGAGCTCGACTCGTGGTATGTTATATAGGCTCGGGCTCGGCTCGTTTATACGATTTGGCATGAAAAATTAAAGCTTGGCTCAAGCTCGGCTTGTAATATCTCTCTTTTGTGATTGTTAATAAGCTTGCTATTAAGCTCGCTAATAAACTCTCTTATAATACAAATGCATAACACGTGGCCTGGCTCACTTCCACCCCCGGTGCTTAAACCATTTTTATGTATCACACAAATTTAAAAGTCAAGTTTACAGGTACAGATTGTAACCAAGATCTACTAGATATTGTGCAATGTGCACTCCCTTTGGGCTTACTATACATTGAAAACAGAAATGTACTCTACAGTCTACACCTTTACTCATAAGAGGTCTTGTATTATCTATATTCCATGTAACATGAAGCCCACTAATTTAAGTTTGAAATTTGAAAAAATGTGTCTAAAAATCTTCATGAAAGTAACTAGAACTTTTAAGTCTTCAATTTCAAACACAAAGGCCCATATTGAAAAACTGGATGGTTACATTTGTTTCAATACAAAGCCCAAAAATATGGCATTGCTAATGGTCCTTTATTTAAGAACTGATCTGCCAATTGGTAAGGCTTATAAATAACTAGATGGGTTAAATTAAGCTTCAACACATACTGTTTAAGTTTTCGTTCATGGCTAGTAATCAAATCATGGCTGGCTCAACCCAAAAACTTAAATCCCCCCAAAAAAATGCTATATTTGCTATTGTTTATAGTAAACTCTAAAAGCTATAAACGATTTCCTTGTACTACTATTTTGCACATTCTATATGATACGCTTAAACAGTTTGTGTTTCTGTCAAATGTGTCCATCTCACTTTTATTTAAGTCTTGTTAAAGTGGTAAGCGCATTCGTAGTACAAATTATATATATATATATATCTACATGTTTCATACATGTTAACATGTATTAGAACACACAATAATACATCCACCATGTTCGTATATATGTTAATAACTAATTATTAGAGGGCACATTTTGAGACTTGTATTTAAGTAATACTAACATAAAACTCAAATTTGGGACTAAGTGCATCACCCCTTAACAACTCAAGTTCCCAAAGTTGTCTATATCCTTTGAGTTGGAAGGATCAAGGATGAAGTAAGGAGACAAAAACTTGATTAATAAAATTAAATGGTTGTTGATATAAGTGACAAGAGTACAAGTTGGGAAAGCAAATGATTAGCTTGTGGTTGAGCTGACAAACACAAGAGAGTGGGGGGTGAAAGTGAATAAAATAAAATTGGCATGCAAATATGCAGTTGACCACCTCTAACCCCAATAGCAATGGCTACCATCTTTTCTAAGTTACGATTTAATAAACAAAAAACAAAGTACAATCCTTCATTATCCAATTGACTTAAAACTATGCAACTTGAAAAGAATCAAGGACAGCAAACTTATGAAATTGGAGTTAAGTGAGGCAAGTCACTTAAATTACTGTCTTTGTACTTTTAAATTGGGGTGCTCTTTCGGTTAGGTCACGAGTGAACTGCATTTGTCGGGGCAATCTGAGAATGCCAAACCGAATCACTTGAAATATAATCAAGTTAACTCGATCGGATGATCGAGTCTCACAAGACCAACAAATGAAAATGAGTTCAGATAACATATGTGAGATCTAGAACTACCCCGAAATATGCAACAAGTAAGCGGGTTTTTCGCGGGCTCGTGTGGTTGTGTTGAGACTCAAACCCAGGATTTCTTTAAGGGATATAAACTTATTTTTTGTGCTTATTAGCTAACGTGTTTTTTACTTATGTTTCATTAACACTTTTTTGGTCTATTCTAAAAATTTTGAGCTTATATAAGTTGATTATGTAATATTACAAGCTTGTATATGCCTTGAACTTTCGAAATAAGTTGTAAAAACTACGTGTCATAATCTGAAACTAAATAAGTGTTGGAAATTTTAGTGTCATCAATTATTTTAGGTAATTGCGATTTACTAGGGGCCAATGAATTTAATATAAAGTTCGGATATGAGTTAGAGAAGTGTGGAGTACATACTCGTTGAGCTAATATGTTTTCGCCCGGACAAAGATGTGGGGGTCAAAATGTTAGACCCGTTTCCCGTATTCAACTAGACCCCACTCTAGATGGGTTGAATAAGGCTAAACGTGAATGGTTAGTCAATAAAATTACGTGGAAGTCAAACCCGATAGTCAACCTTATGGTCAAAGAATGTGTTAGTAGGTTATGGAAAATATTAGGTGGCATAATAGAAGGAAATAGACTTCAAGGACTTAAGTTGAAATTGTGGTAACTGTGTTATAACTTGGTTGTGACTAATGTAGAAGGAAAGAGACTAGAGGGATCATTCTTGCCATAAGCCCAAACTTGTGACTAGCTAATATTATCTAGGAAATTCTAGAGATTTTCATATTATTTAGATAAGGGTGATGAAGTCCGGTTATTGGAGAGGAGAAAAAGGGAGGGAAAAGTTATTTGGTGATTTAGGAACAAGAAGATGAAGATCAAATGCCCATAATCTTTCCTAGCAATGATCCACTCCAAGTAAGTAACTCTAGTCTTGAATTTATGATGATTATTGAGGTAAAGGATTATAAGTTAAGTGGGTTTTCATCATATGATCATGAAGTGATCATATGATGATGTAGAAAGGATGATGGGTAAGTTTAGATGGGTTATGTAAACCCTTAATTTATGATGTGATGCTTTAATATGTTTTGATTTAATGATAAAGAATGATGGAAGATGATGATGGAAGACAAGACGATGATGGAAGACGTCTGGCAGGTTTTTGGCAATCTTCGAAAATTCGTATCTTTTGAACCGTAAGTCGTTACGGGTCGCACCACCCGTTCTTTTGAAGGTAATTGAGTCTAGTTTCAAATAAAAATAGTCTCAAAGTCTGAAAGTTTATGGATTTTTATGAATGGTCAAAAGAGTAACAGAATGTCCGTAAAAGTTCAAGCGTTTCCACGTAAAAGTTTTAAAATTTTTGGTCTAAACGGGCACGGGGTGTAACAACTTGGTATCAGAGCTTCGGTGTAAGTGAATTAGGTTTCTTTAGGATTGCCAAGACTTAAACCACTCGTAGACGCGTTGAGCTTAAGTTTAAGTGATGCGGGGAATTAGATGCCTTAGTGGTATAATATGAAAGTGCTTATAGTAATAATGAGGTTAGACTATGGCTTAGATGTAAAGTGATCATTGCGGTGAGAATTTAGAGACTATAGAAGTAATGAGTTAGATGCGGATTATGGATTGATTAAATTATGAGATGGAATACATGATATGTATATGTATGCTACGCAAGCGAATGATAGTCCTTGTATCGTATAAACTAAAGTTTTATTTATGTGGATTGAGTAAGACTCGTTTTTATGTGAACGTTAAGGATATATGAAGATGTGCGTAAGACAAGGATTTAGAAGTGTAGGCAAGGCATATTGTTGTAATGTGTAATTGCAAGATATTAAAGGAATGTATGAGTAATGAACGATATATGAAGTAGCTATTGCATAGATTGGTAAAGTAAAGAAGTAAGTACCTCAATGATAATAGATAAATGGTATAACATGGACATGTTCAAAAGTTTTTAATCATAATTTGATAATAGACTAATGAAGTATAAGTGTTTAGTGACATTTATCTTTATGGAAAGAATGATCGAATGTGGACTTTAAGTATGAATGAGATTAAGCATGTACTAATGTGTTTGTCGTTTATGTGTAAGGTGTTATTTTGTCATAGGCAAGGTGATTATGAATGCATGTTATAATGTGAGGTATAGAATAAGTTGAAAAAGGTAATCTTTAAGGGGAACCTGAATTAGATGAGTCATGACTAGAATTCTTGTCGTGACATGAAGTGTTAGAAACTGGATAGATGAACGAGTTTTAGATTACAACGTAAGACCAATATATGGTCTAAAAAATAGTGTATGTTTAATGTTGGTTTAAGCCATGCCAAGATTAAGGCGAGTCAATCGAGATTGAAATAGATAACATTAAAAGAATGAACATTTGTAAGTTGGAGTAAGAGGATAACGTGAAGTTGACAAGAAAACGATAAGTGTAAGGTGACAACTCATATGAAATATAATGTGTATATTCATATGTACGAAAGTATGAAAAAGATGAGTATTACTAAGATGGTGTCAACGTAATGAAAAGCGATAAGTGAGTAATTAAAATGTGCAAGGCAAAAAAAAAAAAAAAAAAAAGGGACAAGTGTTAGTCTAAGAAATGCTTGAATAATGAATAATTAGTAAATTAGAATCGATTGATTTGGTGATGACACGTAGTGAGTTGTTGACGAATGGAAGAATAAGTTCATGATTGGATTATAGATGTGTAAGTAAATGGATCAACGTAATGGTAAATGATACGAGATTGTGAATTATAAAAGAATAACAATAGCAAGATGTGAATAGAGATGCTAAATGGTATTAGAGATGGGTTAATAAGTAACTTAAGGTATTGACGTTTAAATAATGGATCGTGGTGATGAAAAGTGTGCTAAAATATAATGTGTAATGATAAGATGGAATTAATATGCTAATTGTTAAGGGTTTGTTGACATCAAGAAAATGAATGAGATTAAGTAATGACGCTTTAAGCATGAAACGTAATGATATTAAGCGTACTAAGGTATAGCATGAAAAGGCAGGATTAAACTAGCGAATTAATGATTAAGTGTTTAATGACTTGAAGATTAAAGAATGAGGTTAGGGAATGATGGCATGAAATGTGACCAACATATGGTCTCATTATATTTAGTGACTAAAGACTAATGTTAAAGTGGTATAGAGGCGGGATAACGGTAGGGTAAAGTATTTGAGGTTTAAGTGTGAATGTGGAGTTGCGATAAAGTGTGTTGGTATGTAAAGGATGGAAGTTAAATGAAAAAGTTTGAGTGCTAAAAGTTAAATGCGATAAGTTAAAAATGTAAATGAGAATGAGATGAGTATGTATGAGGATTGAGTATGTACATGAATGTATAATAACAACAATGATGTTATAGTAGGTTATGATGAAAGTAAGATTAAAGGAGTACCTTGATTGTTTAGTATGATGTAAAATTTATAGGATTAAAGTAAGGTGCGTTAGTAAGGTAATGACAAGATAAAGGGGTATGATTAAACGCTAACTGTCGAATGAGACGAGTTAAGGATTAGTGAGCAAGAATATAACGAGACATTGTGCAGTAAATGTAACGAGCTTATGTAAATGGGATGTGTGTGAAGAAAAGGTAACGCTAATGAAGGTGTTATAGTTAATGATCTATGAAAGGTATATATGTAAAAGGCGAGATAGAATGATATTGCTTAAATACATAAATGATTAAAGAAATGGGATAAAGTACGAGAAAGAGAATGTGATGAGTTAAGGGTGCGAGTAAGAACGCAATGATGCGTTGTGAAAACTGAGACATGATAAGAATGTGAAAGTGACTTAAAACGTGCAAGAAGAATAAATGATGCTAATGAATGAATGAAAATTAACCTATGCAAGGTTTAAAAGTGAGAAGAGTCGGGTAGACTAAAGGGTAAAGTGAGAAGGTGAAAATGATTAATGCGGATTTGGAATGTAAGATGATAAACACATAGAAGTGTGTAATTATAATAAGCAGGTTCATATGCTCTATGTGCTTGCTCTCACTAAAATAAATGGATGCAATAATGTGTGTAAGGTGCTTATGACTCGGATCCGTTGTTAAAGAGACAAAGTGTGAATGTTAAAGATCATTCGGGATGAACGTTAATGATCCTTCGGGATGAATGTTAGTGATCCTTCGGGATGAATGTTAAAGGTGGTATCCTTCGGGATGACCAAGTAAGTGAATGTTAAGAAATCCTTCGGGATGAATGATAAAGATCCTTCGGGATGAAAAGTATTGCCTTCACCGGCAAGGGGTTGCCCACATCCATGGCACATAAAAATGTCCCCATAATGAATGTGATAATGTTATGGATCCAAGTCTAAGAAGGGTAAAGGTAATGTAATAAAAATAATGAGAGAATAAAAGTTAAATTGGGGAATAGGAGTACTTGTGTTGTGTTGGAAATATATAACCATGAGTTTATGTTTCTTGATTTACATCGATTGGGACGCCCTTCCATTTAAATGAGGAAGCATGAATGAGTAGGCTTATGTGTTGCTGACATAGCATGAGTAGGGTTAGAGAAGTAGGAAGCGGAAGTTTAGAGTTAGTTAGAAATTCTAAGGACTAAGATAGAAGGGTAAAATTAGAGTACGTCTTTTAGTGAGACTTATGAGAAGCTTATGTTTTGAGTGTTAAGTATAAGTTGATGGAATTAAAGAATTGTAATAATGCTTAAAAAGGTTATTTGTGGCGTGGTACAAAATGTGAGTAATGGAAATAATTGATGATAAGTGTCATGTGAAATGTGACGGCAAATGTTAAAGTATGATGTTATAAAGTCAATTCATGTAATATTTCTATAAGACTTATAAAGAAAAACGAAAATGACATGAAGAAAGAAGTAGAAGAAATGAGGTAATTGTAGGAACGTAAAAGAAATGGGTAAAAAGTGTCGATAGAATGTGAAAGTATTAGCCAAGTGTATTTATGAAAAGTCGAATAGTACGATTTTCTCAAGTAACTTGTAGTTAAAGGATGAGAATATAGGATAAAGCAAGTGAGAAGGTGATGTAACGGTAATAGAACGGATTAGAATGGTAACTAGTTATAGTGAGGATGTCTCGTATTGCGTAATATGCTAAGTAAGAGTTGTATGGTTATAGAAGTAAGTGAGAAGTAACGTGGAGTAAGGACATGTGATTCGTTATAGTATGCACAGAGTTGCAAGATCACTTAGATCATTGCAACTAAATAAACTAAGAATCGAAAGTGTTAGGAATGAGGTGCGTTATGTGATTAAGTTTTGTTAGTAATAGACGATAGATTTCGAGGACGAATCTAAATAAAGGGGTAGAATTGTTAGACCCGTTTCCCGTATTCAACTAGACCCCACTCTAGATGGGTTGAATAAGGCTAAATGTGAATGGTTAGTCAACAAAGTTACGTGGAAGTCAAACCCGATAGTCAACCTTATGGTCAAAGAATGTGTTAGTAGGTTATGGAAAATATTAGGTGGCATAATAGAAGGAAATAGACTTCAAGGACCTAAGTTGAAATTGTGGTAAATGTGTTATAAGTTGGTTGTGACTAATGTAGAAGGAAAGAGACTAGAGAGACCATTCTTGCCATCAGCCCAAACTTGTGACTAGCTAGTATTATCTAGGAAATTCTAGAGATTTCCATATTATTTAGATAAGGGTGATGAAGTCCGGTTATTGGAGAGGAGAAAAAGGGAGGGAAAAGTTAGTTGGTAATTTAGGAAGAAGAAGATGAAGATTAAATGCCCATAATCTTTTCTAGCAATGATCCACTCAAAGTAAGTAACTCTAATCTTGAGTTTATGATGATTATTGAGGTAAAGGATTATAAGTAAGTGGGTTTTCATCATATGGTCATGAAGTGATCATATGATGATGTAGAAAGAATGATGGGTACGTTTAGATGGGTTATGTAAACCCTTAATTTATGATGTGATGCTTTAATAGGTTTTGATTTAATGATAAAGAATGATGGAAGATGATGATGGAAGGCGTCTGGAAGGTTTTGGCAATCTTCGAAAATTCTTATCTTTTGAACTGTAAGTCGTTACGGGTCGCGCCACCCATCGTTTTGAAGGTAATTGAGCCTAGTTTCAATTAAAAATAGCCTCAAATTCTGAATGTTTATGGATTTTTATGAATGATCAAAAGAGTAACAGAATGTCCGTAAAAGTTCAAGCGTTTCCGCGTAAAAGTTTTTAAATTTTTGGTCTAAGCGGGCACGGGGTGTAACACAAAACCCAACCAACAGGTCTGTTGGTGAAGAATTGTGATCCTTCGGCTTTAACCGAAATTAACCGCTATAATAACTGTCATATTTGTCTGTGATTTAACAGACATAACTGGTCTCTTCAAAACATACGAAAACTCTCAATTCTCTCTGTTTTGCTTTGTTCTCTTGTGCCTAGAAACAAAGCGTTCTTTTCGAATTATCTCGATAAGGATTTTTTGATACCCATGCACCAATAGGGTCGAAATACTTTATACGAAAAATGAACTTACACGATTCGTAAAGATATCCAAGATTATCATCATTTTAACCTTAATTTATAACAAAAAGCTTGTAAGACCAAAGAATCAGCTTAAATAAACACCTTTAGTGTGGTACGTACAATCGTGAACAAGTTAAATGTTAAATATAGAATTTAAACTATGTTGAAGCAATTTCTTGCAACCGCTTCAAACAAATAAAGATAGCCTTCCGGTTGAACTTAGCTAGGGTTCTTCCGGCAAGCTTGGGTGTTGGTCCTTCCGACTATCAGAGGTCTTCCGGATATCTGCACAAGACAGCACACGTTAGGCTCGCCCCGGGTGTTATCCCAGGACCCACCTCCGGTGTGAGAGTAAGTATTTGGTATTCCGGAAGGGCTATAGAGTATGGTAAGAAGTAAATGCAGGTTGTATATTAGTTGAGAGTAGTAAATGAGCTGAGTATTTATAGTACTCAGCCTCGATACCTGGAATGGCGGCGCCGCATTTTCAGGGAACATGTCCCCGACATAATCCCGTAAATCCTGGGGGGGTGGCGGCGGTGTCTACAGCTGCCATCTGTCAATAGGTAAATGCCACCTGTCTTATTGCTTACAATGATACTGGCCGGAAGGGTCATGTGTCTTCCGGTAGGTCCGGGTGGCTACGCGTCGTCCGGATGACCGGTCGACGTAGGCCGTTCGGACACATACGTCAACATGTCCCCCCTAGTATTGCATTATCGGTTGAAGATCGATGATGTAATACTTAAGGAATACTTTTATATCTTTTGTCAAATGCCTTCCGACACACATACGTGATGCCGGTATTGGTATTAGCGAAGTATTAACGTAATACTTCGAAGGGTGTCTTATGACCTTCTGGCCCAGATCATTCGGACTAATGCTGTAGTTTCTTTTTGGTTTGGCCGATGGTTTAATACTTTAAGAGTTGTCCTTGACGTGACATGGTTTTGATGTGCAGAAGCTATCATTGTACTTCTCCCGATCCCCCTATTGGTTTACAACGTTTTCTTACTGTTCAGATTAGTAACTGTCTCTTGCTTGTGTCAGCTTGGCCTTATCTCCCGGGGGTTCCGGTTGGCCGAAGGCCGTTGGTTTCCTCTTTGGAGATCAATCGTTTCTTTTTCTCGATGGGCCAGGGTGTGTCGATAGTATGATATCTCAAACAATATTGTGGGTTCCTGTTAGATCCTCCCGAAGGATATGCCGCTAGGTCATAATATGTATGCACTGGTTTGACCGGGAGATGTCCTTTATTTACAATTCCTCATTATTTTATGGTTATCTAATAGAGATCTTAACTGAGAACTGTTGACACGTGCGCGCGTGTCCAACACATGCGTTGAGGCGTTGCCACGTCAGCGTCTTGCTAAATGTGACACCCCACCTTCTGCGTTCTTCCTATAAATAGGGCTACAGGTGTGTGTTTTTGACTACCGCAATTCCATATTTTCAACTGAGACGCCTTCCGGTATTGCTTTTCGACCGATTGTTGCAAGCCAGCTCGTGTTATTTTGCCCGTTCGATTTCCACACTTGTCCTCCGTCTTAAAAAGGTGCGTTTCGGTTCGTGCACGTTTTTTTTTTTTTTTTTTTTTTTTTTTACTTTTGTTTGGCCACGTCCCTCTCCTCCTCGGTCAAACCACATCGGTTTTGCCCATTTCTACTTGCGAAGGTCCCCCAGGGGTCAAGGGACTCCTCTCAAAGTCTGTCAGAGGGGTTCGCCCTTTTGGCTAGGCGAAAGGGCTGTGCGCAGGCTTACATGGGCCATAGGAGTCTGTCGTGCCTGTATCCACGTCTGCCCCCGAAGGGTATGACGATGGGTTAATCGCCGAATGACGCCATTGGCTCGTACTTGGGGTGTTTTACTAGGGGTGGTTTCGTTATTTTAGTTGTACTTTGGCCAGTATGTATGTGCAAAATCTTCACCGTCCGACGTTTTTGCTTTTTGCAGCTATTACAATGTCTCAATACTTAAGGAAACCCAAGGTTAGAAAGGATGTGCCCGTGACCCAGAAGGATCAACCCTCCGAAGGGCATACGGCCGCTTCCTCTGCCTCCCAAGCTGCCATTCCGGAGGAGACGGTCGAAACGACGAGGGTCGAAGCGTCTGACCCAAAGGTTATGGAGGCCAGGAAAAGAAAACAGGACCAGAACGTTGTCCGGCCCGTTACTCAGTCCCAAACACAGGGGACAAAATTCCGTCTTCATCCTGACTCGTCAGGCGGTGGTACATTCCGAGAGATTAAACGAAGTAAGCCAAATGAGGGAGCCGGTATGGCGGGTTCAAAAGAAAGCGTCAGTGCTTCGGGCGCAAGAAAATAGCCGGAGGGGCCTAATGCTTCGGCCGAAAGAAAACAGCCGGAGGGGCCCAATGCTTCGGCCGGAAGAAAACAGCCGGATATCCCCGGAGGTATCGGCGGGGGCTCTGCGTCGGAGACCACTGGTGCCGGTAAGTTCTCCCCTTTTTTTTATATTATTTAAGAAGTGTTGATCCCTGGCCCTTATCTTCGCTCCGACAATGGTTATTACTCATCTTTATTATCCTTTTGTGTGGGAAATGCAGGGGGTTCGTCCGCTGCTGCTCCCGGTCGTGGGAAAGACAAAGTGACTGATGAAGATGATTCGGCGTCCTTGCATGTGCCGATGTGGAAAGTGCGCAAGGATGACCGTCTGGACAGCTGGGAGGTCTGTCGGGATTTGATGCTGAACCTACCGACTCCGAAAGAAGAGTCGTTTTTGGAAGGTTTGGGGGACGCCGAGGCCGCTCAACGGGCCTGGAAACTTTTGGGTATGGGGGCCGCTGCCCAGTCGAATTTGTTGCTTCGGTTCGAGGGCCTTCTTCATGACCACAACGAGTTGTATCGTGTTCACCAACATTGCGGAAACCTCGGAAAGAACGGGGGTGAGCTCAAACAGCTGAGGGCTGAGCATTCTACTTGTATGGTGAGAGAGTCGGAGCTGATGGGACAGGTGAAGGATTTGGAGAAGTTGGTGGAGGATGAAAGGTTGGCCGCGGCGGAACGAATCAGTGCCTTGGAAGCTGATTTGGAAAAAGCTAAGGTTAACCTGGGTGAGGAGGTGAAGGACAATCTGGCCCTTCGGGAGCAAAAGAAGGACCTTATTGCCCGGGTGGGCCGCACTGAAGGGGATAGGTTTAGGGTTGTTAAAGAGGTCCTCCCTGAGGTCGTTCGTCGACTATTGGGTAGTTATGAATATAAGGAGCATTTGGCAGGACCTTTCAGCTTGTCCTCGCAATCCGGTTTCATGGAGGGCGTGGTTGTAGGCCGCACGCCGGAGGAGGTGGCCGCTGTCCTAGCCAAGACGGAAGATCTGGACGCAGATGCGGCCAAGAAGCTCGACCCATTGTATGATGGGTTGTTCACCGCAGAGTATCCGTACATCAAGAAGGTCAGCAGTTCCTATCTTAAGTCTCTTGATGAAATCCTGCAAATCTTCCCCGATCCTGAACCAGCTCCTTCTCCAAAGAGTCTAACTGCCGATGTTGCTGCGGGGTCGTCTTCCGGGGCTCTTAAAGCCGGGGTTGCTAATGTCGAGGGTTCAACTGTTGGAAGGGATGAGTCGGCCCCTTGAATACCCACACAATTTGATTCAATTTGGTGTTGTAAGGCCTTCGAGCCAAGAACAATATTTTTATATCCGGATGACTGTAATAATTTATGACACCTAACTCGTATGGTCTATTCGTTTGTATATATTCATGATTATTCCATATTTCGTATGTGCTATGCTTCGTGTTTCGTGTTATCATTTGCTTGTTTCTGTAGTGCTTTTCTTTTTTGGTTTGTTGGTTTCAATGTTTACCTTGGAAGTAGGATTTTATTTTCCGGTTGACATGATGGGGTGTTCTTTCAGAAATTTGAATGAACCTGTCGGATTTATGGACTTGCGATTATCAATGGTTGCCCTATCCTACTTCCACCCCCCCTTTTTTTTTTATTATCCTTATTATGTGCGGCACTGCATATGGAATGGAATGGGACAACTTGGATCTTCAAACGTGGTGCTGTTTTAGCATGTGGATCTATCTTTATTTTCCTTTATCTTCTTTCGACCCCCGAAACATGTCGGACAATTGTTGTCGTTCGGCCTTTGCCTAATTTGTGAATCGTATCACTTGCCTGTTACTGCCTTTGCCATTTGCATAGTTTCGGAAATATATTTTTACGTTGGAGCAACACTCTTATGATCACGAACGTATAGCATTTGTTTGTTATTATCTTTACTATTTGCATGGTACCTCCTTTGAACATTGACCACAAAAATCTCCGGAGGGGGCCAGCCTCTCGGAGGGATCACTCTTCACTTATGTTCAAGGTATGACACACGATTCAGCTTTTCCGCAAGGATCATGGCAACCCCTTTTTGGGTATCAACCATCTTTGGACATTGACCACACACTCCCCGGAGGGCGCGAACCTCTCGGGGGGGGCCATTTTCTAATTATGTCCAGAAAACAATGAACATTGATCACTAATCTCCAGAGGGCACGAACCTCTCGGAGGGACCACTCTCTAGTTATGTTCGAGATATTACAGGTGGTTCAGCCTTTCCGCCAGGATTATGGCAACCCCTTTTTGGGTATCAACCATCTTTGGACATTGACCACACACTCCCCGGAGGGCGTGAACCTCTCGGGGGGGCCATTTTCTAATTATCTCCAGAAAATAATGAACATTGATCACTAATCTCCGGAGGGCACGAACCTCTCGGAGGGACCACTCTCTAGTTATGTTCGAGATATTACAGGTGGTTCAGCCTTTCCGCCAGGATTATGGCAACCCCTTTTTGGGTATCAACCATCTTTGGACCTTGACCACACACTCCCCGGAGGGCGTGAACCTCTCGGGGGGCCATTTTCTAATTATGTCCAGAATGTCACAAGTATTCTTGGGATGTTCCTCAGACATACTGCCTCCCTCCAATGGCGGGGTAACTGCATTTAATATTAAAAACAGTTAATATAAGGTCTTTTTGAGAAATCACAAGCATTTCAAGGAGGTATTGTCGGAAAACTGCCCCCCTTCAACGGTGGGGAACTGCATAACTGTATTTCATTAGAACATCAAACCCTTTCGGGCGTTACAAAAGGTACAAAGAACTCTATTTATGTGAACATTTTTTATCAGTCTCCCGTCCTGCTCTCGGCGTTTTTCTACCCCTCCCTTCTTGACTTGTGTGTTCTCATACGGTAAACTTCCGGCCTTTTGAGAGGCTCATGCTTCTGGCGGATGGCGTTCCTATAGGCTTTGCTTCCTTGATATGCGACATTACCTGTCTTAAGTTATGAAAGTATTTGTGTTTCTTTCGTTAGCTTGCACATAATCGCAGAACAGAATAAAATGGTAAAGGTATTCCAGTGGTTATTTCGTATTGACAATTACCTGAGTTGTTACTCGTACCTCGGTGAGCCCGTCAGGGACTTCTCGATCACCACCCCGGTTCGACTTCCTACCGCCCCTTCTTCCGACGGTGGGTTCTTTCTTTTGCTCAGGCGGCATGTCTCCTTGCTTTTCCGCCGGTGAACGAGCTCTTTCCCCGATTTCTCGTTGTCTTGCAACAGGCTCCTCCCTCGTACCGGGATGCTTTCGTACTTTTGTCCGAGTGGCCAATGTTGCTATGCCACCCGGTGTGGGAAATTTGATCATCGAATGGACAGTTGAAGGTACGGCCTGTAGCTTCTTCAGACCGATGCGTCCCAGTATGGCATTGTAGGGGGAAGGCGAATCGATTACGGCAAATTCCAAGTTGACTTTTCGGGACAACTCCTGGTTTCCGAAATAGACTTCCAGGTCTATTACCCCTCGTGGTCTAATGGGTTTTCCCGTGAATCCCATCAAGATTGTGCTAACTTCCTTCAATCGTGTCCTGACCGTTGGGTTTAGGCACTCGAATTGGTGCCCATACATTATTTCCATCGAGGCACCCGGGTCGACGTAGACCTCACGTATTTTCCTCCCCCCAGCTTCAATTTCGATTACCAGCGGTTCATCTGACATTTTCTCCGGGAAGATGGCTGGGAAACTTATCGGCACGTTCATCCATTCTTCTATCTTCGCTTCTTCCGTTTTCCGAGAGGTTCTAAAGCCTTGGATCATATTGATTATTTTCCCTTTATTCCCTTGGTTGTTACCCCCTTGGTTAGTTTTCCTTCCTTTCCTGAGGTCTTTTACCAGATGGTCCAGCTTCCCTGTACTCAGCGCAGTTCTTAACTCCTCCCTGAGTTGCCAGCAGTCGTCGGTGAAATGTCCTTTCTCCCCGTGATAGTCGCAATACCTGTCCTCGCAATCCTTCTGTGGCTTTCCCTTCGTTGGAGGAGGCTGCGGTAATCTCAGCTGGTGTTCTGTTGCCAATATTTCCTTCGGTGTCTTGGTAAGGGTGTCCAAATCGATTGGCCTCGTATCATTTCGGCGGATATCAGTTCGGCGAGGGTCGATCCTCCCAGCGTTCCCGTACCTTGGGGCGATATAAGGTGCATAGTAATCGTTTCTTCGCCCTTTAAATCCGACCTTAGGGCTGTTCCGGCGGTAATCTCCAGCAGGGGGTTTTGATTGGTAGTCGCCCTTGTTTTGGTACGGGTTAGGCCGAGACTCCGTTCTTTCTCCTTTTGGCAGTTCTGTCGTCCGGAAGGCTTCCTCGGACCGAACAAAATCATCGACCCTTTCCAACATCTCATCAACGGTCTTAGGAATCTTATCTGAGAATTTCTTGGCCAACTCTGGGCAGTGATGTCCATTCAAAAATGACCCGATTTGCATAATTTCCGGGGCGTCCGGGAAGTTGTTGGCCTCGCAAATCCATCTTTCCTTAAAGTCCGGAAGGCTTTCGTTCGCCTTTCGGTGAATTTTATTGATCTCCGTTAGGTCCTTGGTGCTTATCCTTAACATACTGAATCTGTTCAAAAACCTCTTCTGAAGCTCGTCCCAGCTATCAATGCTCCCCGTCGGGAGTTTATCAAACCATCCTCTGGCTTTCCCGTCCAAAGTTTGTTGGAACATTCGACACCACACGGGCATGGGCCACTCTTCATGATTTCCTGCTCCAGTGAAACGGTTGATGTGGTCATCCGGATCGGTGGTTCCTTGGTATGGTTTCAGGTTCGTCGGTATTTTGTGCTTGGGGGATGAAAATTCTATGATCCTTTTCGTGAACGGGCACTTGATCATTTCCTTGAATGGTTTGCTCAGATCGTCGTTCGCCTTTTTTCCTTTCCCGTAGCTCGAATCATCATCCGCCTTTTTTCCTTTTCCGTAACTCGAATCATCGTCTGCCTTTTTTCCTTTTCTGAAGAGCGACCCTCCGACATCTTCTTCCTCCGAATTTTCATACTCATCGTCGAGCCTCAGCATTTCGGGGCTCACCAGGTTGCGATTGCCTGGCTGCTTGAATAGTTCTTTCAAGGCCGAAAGATGGCCCGCGATCAAGGCTTGGGCATTTGGAGGATCCTGGTTCCCTCCGGATCCTCCGGGTCCTTCTGTGTTCCGAACAGGGGTGAAGAGGGGTGTAGGACCCGTCGCCTCGAACGTTTCAAATGTTGGTGTAGGACCTGTCATTCAGAACGTCAGGTAGATCGAGCGGAAGGTCCCACGGATGGCGCCAATTTGTTGAAGCAATTTCTTGCAACCGCTTCAAACAAATAAAGATAGCCTTCCGGTTGAACTTAGCTAGGGTTCTTCCGGCAAGCTTGGGTGTTGGTCCTTCCGACTATCAGAGGTCTTCCGGATATCTGCACAAGACAGCACACGTTAGGCTCGCCCCGGGTGTTATCCCAGGACCCACCTCCGGTGTGAGAGTAAGTATTTGGTATTCCGGAAGGGCTATAGAGTATGGTAAGAAGTAAATGCAGGTTGTATATTAGTTGAGAGTAGTAAATGAGCTGAGTATTTATAGTACTCAGCCTCGATACCTGGAATGGCGGCGCCGCATTTTCAGGGAACATGTCCCCGACATAATCCCGTAAATCCTGGGGGGGTGGCGGCGGTGTCTGCAGCTGCCATCTGTCAATAGGTAAATGCCACCTGTCTTATTGCTTACAATGATACTGGCCGGAAGGGTCATGTGTCTTCCGGTAGGTCCGGGTGGCTACGCGTCGTCCGGATGACCGGTCGACGTAGGCCGTTCGGACACATACGTCAACAAACTACATGTAATTTTAGTACTGTAAGATTTATATCTAAATCTAAATTTACCCTATACGGAAATGGGTTTAGGTGTTTTATAGGATCATGCGCAGGAGATGAGCACGCGAGACAGACTGCTCTTCTCGGTTAATGTTGTTCATGTTTGTGTTTGTTTTTATCAGTAATGCCATCATAATGTTTTATACAAGTAGTTAATTAATTATGTCATAAAATTTAGCTTACTCATGCAACCTTTTTTCTTACAATTTTTTGTCATTTACTCCTCGGATCTCCCTCATTAGTCATCACTCGTGCACCTCTTTTTCAATTCCAAAATATAATTCTTGTTAAAAAACATGCTAATTGCTTCGGAAAACGGGTTCTTAGTTTCTCACTCAGTCACTTGTAGTGATGGAGTCTTTAAATTAACAGTGATAAATTCGAGACTTGTTAAGATGTTACTAGTAATAAAAAACAAGATGTTAAGTGGGAAAAGGTATCATGGCATGCCATTTGGGCCCTATCTATGCTATATTAGTGTTTTTATTTTTAACACTTATATCTTAAAACACCATTTCACTCATAACATAGTCATTTGGGTCTCACCCGTCCACAATTTTATTTTATTTTTTTTATTTTTTCAAAAAAACTAAATTTCTTTCGTTCAAATATTACAACACGAAACTTATTACATAAAAAAAAAAAAATAATAATACACGAAAACTAAAAAGAATACGAGATTTTTATAGAGGATATTTATAAATAAGCCATATGAAATGAAAGATGGATCATTTCCTTCGTCATTTCATTTAATTTCTTTTAAATATCTTATATATATATATATATATATATATATAAACGTATGTTGAAATAATTATACTTATTATCGATACGATGCGAAAACACAAAGCATCATATTTGTTTTCTTTGTGCATCAAACGGATTTTGTGACTGATATTATCTTGTACTTGTGATACACATTTCCACAACGTGGACTTAATCTCGTAATCTTTCCAGCCTTCATCGTGCAAAAGTTTATCAATTACAGCACAACTTTATGGCGAAATGTCTTTGCATTCTGCGTATTCTTTCCTCAAATCTTCTTTTGCATCCCTTGCTTGCTAAAACAACTCAATTACGCATTTATGCCGATAATAGCTTCCTTACGAGCCACATCGTCTTTGTCACATTGTTTCTGAACATACGCTTGGATTTCTTCGACGGTGTGGAGGGAGAACAAGCCATTTTTGGTGGTCTTTTCAAAAGATTTACTGCATAATTAAGTCATGTCACAAACTTATAAGGCTGGACACACTCTTGACCCAAAGTGACCTGGGTCACCGGCTGCCACGTCAGCTTTCTCTCTCCGGCGATCAGAAGCGACCAAAGTGCCGCACTCCAATAAGTTTTTTTTTTAAACACACAAACACGTACAAACTATCGGTCGATTGACTGATCGATATTGGAAATGAAATGCAAGTGACCTTTCTTCTACACTCCAAGTGACCCAAGCTTGGTCGGTCGCTTTGTGATTTTGTTGGGGATCGACCGATCAAGTGACCCAAGAGTGTGTCTAGCCTAAACATTTTCGTGATATATATCTATCTCCACTCCATATAAACATCCAAAGCTTTATAGTCATCTAATATAACTTAAATGCATCAAAAATTACAAATAGACTGGAAATATTAGATATTTTCATGCCAACTAAGCATTAAAATAGATTTCTACTATGGCAACAAATGTATGAAACTATTCATTTTTGTATAAACTTTATAAACCAATATAGAGTGAATGCTATAAGTTTTAAAAATTCGCTTTCAAACAAAATATTTACTCTCATCGAGTTAACATTTTATATCAAACAATAAGAAAAATATGTATATTTTGGCAATTGGTAGAACACGTGCAATTATAAAATACGGTGTCGATGCCGAGAACACCAAAGCATGACCGTGGAGCATGCGTTCAACCTATACGAATTCCCAAATAGCCTTATCCCATACATTAAACTATTAAATTATATTTATCTTGTTTTATTATTACTACTATGTAAGATATTTCTTTTAGCTTTTCTTATTTTGCTTTTGGCCCTAAATTTTTTTCATCGGACCTCACTTTTGCCATTCGGCCAGAAGAAAATATCTAATCATAGTTTTTTTTTTTTTTTGGAAGGCGACTTTCAATTTTTGATTTAGAGAGTCGTACCCGCCACAAAAGCAGGCCCTCATCCACCACATACCCAGACTATGTTGTCTGAACCGGGCCCACGCTGGTGTAGTGGGGATTAAACGGCTTCCGCCGGGAAACCGTACTGCCTCCACACGAGATTTCTCGCTGGAGTAACAGCCGGATGAAAATCGGGGCCGGCTCGGATTCGAATCTGTGCAACTAATGGCTCACAGACTCTCCTCTTCATTGCCTAGTACCAACAAAGCATTGTGATCCACCAGTGAGGACTTCCCGGTATGGTCACCCATACCGGTACTACTCTCACCTGGAAACGCTTACCCAGTGGGCCACAAGCTTGTTGATTATCTAATCATAGTTTGATAATTAAAGGTGTTATACTTTTCAGGGTCATGCTACTTTTTCCGATTTGATGAATGTGTTAGTGAGTTCAAAAAGAAAAATAAAAATAAAAATTAAAAAAATAATAAATAAATAAATAAAAATCAAAGGAGACTATCCTAGCAACTTATTTTTCAATTAAAATTAACTCATTTTTTACATAAAAAAAACAAAATATTTTGAAAACGGTAAATCATTAAGTGACAAAAAATATACTATCATGACGAAATTTTTTCTTATCTTTCAATATAATAACACTTCGATATAATTTTTCTACGAGTTTAAATATCACAAGCTACGAAATCACATATGATTTGTGATGTATGTTTTAAAGTTTTAATCACAAATAACAAGTGATTTCACAAAATAGCATGTGATTTCAAAATTACAAATCATGCGTGATTTACAAATCCCATGTCATTTTACAGGGTGTAAATTCCGACACTCACATTAAAAAAAAAAAGAAAAAAAAATCGGAAATAAAGTTCGTAGAAAGTATATAGAAGTGCCACTAATGAATATAATTTTATTTTCGACATGTAGGTTTAATTAGTTTTACTTAACGATTAACGGTTTATAATATATTTAATTTTAAAAAAAAATTGATAAAAGTGAGTTTTTTAAAATTGATTGAAAAATGAGTAGCTATAATCATCCCATTTGATATTTGTTGAACCAAACCATGTGTCATTATATATATATATATATATATTCCATATATATATATATATATATATATATATATATATATATATATATATATATATATATATATATATATATATTTTCCAGGAGTAGGATTTGGGTTAAAATGGGTTTACCAAAGTAATTGCACCAAATATGTGGCTGTAAAGTTGAGAAGTTACTGTTCCGGCCACTGTTCATGGGATAAAAAATGCAAAAAAAGAAAAAGCCTAATGTTCCTATAATTACAAATGGTTGGTATGTTTGTGGCTGTAACATCGGGACGCTGCTGTTCCAGCCACTGTTCATGGATTAAAAAATACAATAAAAATACCTAATGACACTATAATTACAATTATGTAGTTGTAACATTGGGAGTCTACTGTTTTGACAATTGTTTATTGGTTAAAAAATTAAGGAAAAAAAACTGAATAATTACAAAGTGTGTATTTTTCACCCATTAAACTTCACAAACTCACTCCTTTAGCAGCATGTATTCAGGCCCGGATACCAATTTTTGCCACAACATCACTACTGTAGAAGCATGTATTTACCAAATTTTGCCACAACATCACAACTGTAGACGCATGTATTCTGCCACAGATAACAATTTTACATACTTTCACATTGCTACCATTGTATATCCTGCATATGTAAAAATCCCAGAAGCTTCCATCATATTGTGATCATACATATTTGGCATCAACCAAAAACAAAAAAAATACAATCTTAAGTTGCAGTTTCTAATTACATGTATGTTTATTTATAATCTGCTTGCTATTTTACTAACTTTTATACTTATGTATTATTTCCAAAAACTTTTGTCCAGGACTGTAAATTCCATACATAGTTATTACTTATACTATTATATGCATCCTGTTGTCTGTTAAATATTGTATACTCCCTTGAACAACCTACTGTGGAATCTAAAAGATGTCTAGAAATACAAGATCTTTGGGAATTGGTAGATTCAACCAGTTTGAAAATTTTATGTACAACTTAAATGGTAAGCGTGTATTGCATATGCAACCCCCATCTGAGTTAGACGCTGAAAGCCAACAAAAATGGTTGAAAAAGCAAGCTAGATATCGGCGACCAACAAACAATGGTATACCAAAAGATTATGGCAACATGTGTTGGTCTGCACGTGAAGAACCGTCCACAATAAACACCCTACAAACAGGTTTTCAAACTTTACAAGGTGCCGAAAACTTACCGCAACAGTTGTCTTTGAATCTGAGTAAATATACTGATAATGTCATTCAAGACAGTCCGCCATCTCTTATACATGATATCTGGGAATGCAAAATCAACACAACAAATATGGCTGCACTCGACAATGACACAAAAGGAAAAAGTAAGTTTTAGAATTTATTACATGTTATATACTTAACCTTAATGACACTTAAATTTTTGTTATGTTCGATGCAGGAGTAATGCATAATGATTATCATTGTAACACACATGATGATAATCATGGTTTTCAGGCTACTTCTATTAATCAAGATTGTTTACATATACAAGAATCAAGCCACGTGTCAGAAAACTCTCATAAATGTGACACTCCTTTTAGACTACCAGTATATGCTGATAGGCAAAGTTAGTATTTTTCCTACCCATTCTACAATTAACACATTGGTAAAAAAAAATTACCCAACTACTGTAAACCAATTTTGTCTACTAATTATCGTTATCCTTTTTTAATATACGATATGCTAAATGCAGGTCCTGCTCAAGGTTATGTCACCAAACAAAATGCTCAAACGTATAATACTAAGACCATGAAAAAACAAACAAGTAAGCAAAAGAAAAGAAATGCAGCGACATATAAATACCATAAAACGCCCCTGGAGTGTCAAAATCCACCTTACCATACAAGAAATCCTCAATCAAAAAGACAAGATACAATTGAGTATTTATCTATGTCTCCAACAGAGCCCTCTACTGAAGGTATGAAAATTAATTATAATAAAAACAAAACCAAATTTAATTTTACTTAATGCTTTATGTCAGCAAGAAAATATGTCTAAAATTGGTTTGGCTTTAAATGTGTAGCTGTATCACCTTTATACATAGATTTAGGTGATTCTGATTATGTCTGTCAGTATTGCAACGCAACGTTTTGGTACAGTGAAAGATTAAAAGGAAATTCTCATCAACGTTACCCAAAGTACATGTCACACCTCGCCAAGGCGGAAACGCGAGTGCAACATCATGGATATCATCACAACACATGGTGTCCAAATAGAGAATTTCTACATGCAGATAAATAGAGCAAAGTACAGACACAAAGTGTCGTAACGATACCCCAAAAGAAAATAACCAAAACAACTCTCCAAAGGTATCTTCAATAAAACATAAAGTACTAGTCGGATGACATTATAGTATCACAATCAAATCCAACTTATTCAAATCAAAACATAAAGATAAATCGTTCACAAATGCAACTAAATCTCGTCTAGTCACTTCCCTCTACCTTAGCCTTAGAATGCTCACCTGAAAATGATGCTTAAAACGTCAACATAATGTTGGTGAGGTTCATAGGTTTAAGACACACAATATATCTCAGGCAACCAGTTCACTGTGATTATAAAACATAACATGATAGTAAAGATAGTTATTAAACTACTAGCATGTAATCATAACCAACTATCCAACAAACAACGGGACGGAATGTGCCCACGATCCAAGTACACATTAATGGGTAATCATTACCCTCTGATCAGACCACACAGAATAATAGTGAGTAGAATTCCTATTCTCCAATTTGGATAATGGAAGCATAGCTACCTTCCAAATGGACCACACAGAATCATAGTGAGTAGAATTCCTACTCTCCAATTTGGATAATGGAAGCATAGCTACCCTCCAAATGGACCACACAGAATCACCACACAATAATCTCATAACATGCAATACACCTATAATAACACTTACAAGTCCATGCATTTACGACCACATAATCACAGTAACTCAAATATTTCAACACAAGCATCATTCCCATCCCAAGTTAAAAACAAAGTAAAAATGGGACTATGAAACTCACCTCAAACTTCGCAGCTTCCAAATTATCAATCACAAATCTAAAAAACAAAATATGATCACATTACACGCGACCAAGCTAAAAGCTATAGTCCATGTAACACACATATGATAGATGTATAAGGTTCATGTAACCCACCATGGATCACCTAGACTCCATACTAACCACTACCAAACACTTACCCTCACTAAATCCCTTGCATACACTTTATCAAATAACGCAGATTTTTAGGGTACTTTTACCCACATGAGATCACAACAAAATAAATTCCACAACTCACACCAAAAAATCACCATGGTCTTTCATGAGCATAAAAACTTCTCCCAGAAGGCCATGCATTAAAAACACACACAAGTATCCTTAGGAAAATCAAACATGAAAACTATCCAGATTCGGATCTGAACACACACCAAAATGTTTTGACCCAACAACAACACTTGCACAACTTATTATCGGCTAATTTTCGCGTGGAAGTTAAAGGGAATATAAAATTCAATTTATTCAGAAGGGATAACCCTAATTACACTTTTAAAGCCACCATTGACCTCAATACTTTTAACCTCAATCTGTCCCGGTTTAACAGTTTTGACACCTTTAATTAGAAAAATTGTTTGACTGACTTCCCGACCTCGAAATCACTCGTGGCCGGACTTTTTGGAAAGTAAGTTCTCTGAAATACAATTTAGACTCAAGAATCATCAATTAACCCATCTCCATCTATTAAATATCTTCGTATCTTTACAGCATTAAGAATCTCTTCACTAATCATCATAATATTACTAATTATTGATCCCAACATGTTATATATCATAAATTTACAGAATTAAACATAAACCCTAGATCCATCATAACTTGTATTACATGAATCAAATCAATAATTAAATGAATTAGGGGTTACTAGGCATACCTTAAGCTTGTTTTCTTCACAATAATGAGAACCCTAAATTTTTCTTCTTGCTCTCCCCTTGGTTCGGCCGAATACTCAAAAGAAAAGGGTTGGGGTGTTTTGGTTTTATATTTATATTATCCTATGGTACATTCTAGATAATCTTTTTAATTGGTAAGTATATTTTGACTAAAATTTGTTTCCTTTTTCCCCCTAATACCCCTATTCGGCCCCTCTCTCTCTCTATATATATATATATATATATATATATATTATATATATATATATATATATATATATATATATATATATATATATATATATATATATATATATATATATATTAATATTAATTATTACACTTAAAACCTTGTGTTTTCGTTATTTTATAAAAGCCTATACCGAAACCTAACACCTTACGCGATAATCCTTCATTTTACGACAACTTGAAAAATTATCATTTTCAAAACAAAGTTTCCAAAAATAGAATTTCACACTCATTATTAATATAACCCATAAAATCGAACACCACTTAACTTTCCAACGCTCACAAACTTGAACACAACTCATTACGCAAAAACCCCGAACATAAAACCATACAAGTCATTTCCATGTCACCAAAGTGAAGAAAATGAACTTGTTCAAAACAACACTACTCAAGACACGCCAATAGAGTCACACAAAGGGATTTAGTGCCAAAGCACACGTTTATCACACATATGCCACACAAAACACCTAAGTCACACCAAGCTAAAGTTAAAATGAGTCGAGACTATCAGTTAGACTAACCTGCTAAAATAACGGTTGTTACTTCATCCCCCACTTAGGGAAATCTCGTCCCGAGATTTAGGTACTTGTCTCACCAACCATATCAGCAAACAAATTTGGGTACTTAGACCTCATCTGATCCTCGCGCTCCTAAGTAAACTCAGGACCACGCTTCGAGTTCCAACGCACCTTTACTAAAGCTATCTTACCACGCTTCAAACTCTTGACCTCTCGGTCCATAATCTCAACAGGTTCTTCGACAAAATGAAGGGTCTTGTCAACCTTAATCTCATCTAATGGCACATGCAGACTAGCATCCGCCAAATATTTCTTTAAATTAGATACGTAAAACGTATCATGTACACCACTTAGCTCCTCAGGTAACTTCAATCGATATGCCACATGCCCAATCCTTTCCATAATCTCAAACGGTCCTACATATCTCGGTGCTAATTTGCCTTTCTTACCGAAACGCACAACACCCTTCCAAGGGGACACTTTCAGCATCACAAGGTTACCAACACTAAACTCTAAAGGCTTACGGCGATTATCTGCATAACTCTTTTGGCGATCCCTTGCTGCCTTAAGTCTTTCCTTAATCTGAAAAACTTTATCCGTAGTCTCTTGTACTAGTTCAGGACCAATTAGTTGGCTTGTCCCAACCTCTGCCCACAGAACATGCGATCTACATTTCCTCCCATACAACATTTCAAACGGTGCACACCTAATACTGGAATGATAGCTGTTATTATAGGAGAACTCAGCTAAAGGTAAATGAGTATCCCAGCTTCCTCCAAAATCGATAGCACATGCTCTAAGTAAATCTTCTAAAGTCTGAATCGTTCGTTCACTTTGCCCATCCGTCTGTGGATGATAAGCTGTACTCATATCTAAACGTGTATCCAATGCCTTCTGTAGTGACTGCCAGAACCGTGAGGTAAACCTACTGTCGCGATCAGATATAATAGACACTGGCACACCATGTCGTGCCACAATCTCATTGATATAAATTCTTGCCAGCTTCTCCATCTTATAATCCTCACGAATGGCCAGAAAATGTGCAGACTTCGTCAGCCTGTCCACTATGACCCATATCGTGTCATGTCCATTACTTGTTCGAGGCAAATTAGTAATAAAATCCATCGTTATGTTCTCTCATTTCCACTCAGGGATCGGCGGTTGTTGTAGTAATCCAGAGGGTTTCTAATGTTCAACCTTAATTTTCAAACAAGTCAGACACTTACTAACATACTCAGCTATTTCCCTCTTCATTCCTGGCCACCAATAAGCATCTCTAAGATCGTAATACATCTTGTCAGATCCTGGATGAATTGAGTATCTCATTTTATGAGCCTCGTCCATGATCAGCTTTCTTACATCTCCCACCATCGGAACCCATATCCGATCCAAGAAATATAATCCACCATCCTCTTTTTTCTCCATTTGTTGATCCAACCCACGCAGCATCTCAGCTGTTGCGTTTTCATCCTTGAGAGCTTCCTCTTGTGCTGCCAATATCTTCCTCTTAATTCCCGATTGCAAGGTCGTGCACATAGCTCGCACACGCTTAGGCTTAATCCTTTCCTTCCTACTTAACGCATCAGCCACCACATTTGCCTTTCCAGGATGATAGCGAATCTCACAATCATAATCACTAAACAACTTAATCCATCTTCTTTGTCGCATATTCAGCTCCTTCTAACTGAAGATATGCTGAAGGCTCTTATGATCCGTATAAACAACACTCTTTGTGCCATACAGATAATGTCTCCAATTCTTGAGGGCGAACACTACCGCACCAAGCTCTAAATCATGAGTGGTGTAATTCATCTCATGAATCTTGAGTTGTCGGGATGCATAGGCTATCACTTTCCCTCTCTGCATTAGTACACATCCAAAACATTGTTTCGACGCATCACAATACACCACAAAGTCATCTGGTCCATCTGGAAGCGTCAGAATAGGTTCAATGAACAATTTATCTTTTAATGTCTGAAAAGCCATCTCTTGCTCCTCTCCCCAGACATACTTCTTATTCTTCTGGGTCAACAATGTGAGGGGTTTGGCAATCTTCGAATTTTTTTTGATAAATCATCTGTAATACACTGCCAATCCTAAAAAGGAGCGTATCTCTGACGGCGTCGTAGGAGCCTTCCAATTCTTGACCGCTTCAACCTTTCCAGGGTCTACATGTATACCTTCACCGTTAACTACATGACCAAGAAAATGTACCTCTCTAAGCCAAAACTCGCATTTTGAAAACTTAGCGTACAACTTCTCCTTCTCCAGCAATTTAAGGACCAACTTCAAATGCTCTCCATTCTCCTTCTCAGTCTTAGAGTAGACTAATATATCATCGATGAACACTATCACAAATTTATCCAAATAAGGCTTACAAATGCGATTCATTAGATCCATGAATGCCGCAGGTGCATTTGTCAACCCAAATGGCATAACCGTAAACTCAAAGTGTCCATAACGGGTCCTAAAAGCAGTCTTCGGAATATCCTCGTCACACACTCTTAACTGATGATAACCAGAACGTAGATCTATCTTCGAAAAGAATCGAGAACCTTGCAGCTGGTCAAGGAGATCATCGATTCTAGGAAGAGGATACCGATTCTTAACCGTTAACTTGTTCAATTCCCGATAGTCAATACACATCCGGAACGAACCATCCTTCTTCTTAACAAATAACACAGGTGCTCCCCATGGAGAGTGACTGGGTCGGATAAACCCCTTATCCTGAAGTTCTTGCAACTGCTCGGACAACTCTTGCATCTCAGAGGGTGCTAAACGATATGGGGATTTCGCCACAGGTGCCGCTCCAGGAATCAATTCAATACAGAATTCAACTTGACGGATTGGAGGCAACCCAGACAAGTCTTCAGGAAAAATGCCATGAAATTCACACACCACAGGAATCTCTTCTATTTTAAGTTCTTTGGCTTTTGCAGTCTTAAGGGATTTCAAATCATTCCCAAAGCATTCTCCTTGTATCCGAAGTATAACACCACTCTCTAAAGGAATACGAACTACCTTTTCATGGCATACAACCTCGGCCTTATGTTTAGACAACCAACTCATCCCTATCACCACATCAAAATTTCCACGTCCAAAAGGTATCAAATCAATCATAAACGGAATGCCCTCTAACACTATAGTACACCCACGAATAACCTTGTCAACCTCTACCTCCCTACCGCTAGCTATCTCAATCACAATACTAGACCTAAGCTCACTAGGTTCAACATTCAACAATTTAGCAAATTCAGTGGACACAAAGCAGTAATCCGCACCCGTATCAAATAAAGTAGTAGCATAATGACCATTTTGAGAGAAAGTACCAGTAACGACGTGCGGGTCTTGACACGCCTCGTTTGCATTAATGGTGAACGCCTTTCCTCTTGCTGCATTCTTGTTGTACCCTTGCCATTGGCCTCCTTTAATGGCCAACATGTTTCCCGCCTGACCAGGTGTCCTGTTCAGCTTGGGACACATATTCCGGAGGTGATCCGTACTTCCACACTCATAACACGCCCTACGATTGTACCTTGCGCCAACCGAGTCGATTGGAGTCGCTTGAGTAATCACCGTACGACATTCTCTAGCAAAGTGTCCAGGTTTGTTACACTTGAAGCACGTACGACACGCAGCCTGCTCATGATGATAACCATTGCATTTAACACATTTGGGAGCAAAGCTAGTGTACCCCCTTCTGTTTGTATTCCCTGCCACAGCCGAAGTAGCTGCCATCGCAAGACTCGCTGCCACCACAGGATTCACCGCTACAAACCCTCTCCCATTCCTTGCTCTCTTATTGTCAGCACCAGAACTAACCTGCTTACCTGCTTCAGTCTCCTCCTACCTCTTCTCACTTGTCTTCGCGAGTACCCCACTCCTAACCGCTTCATCAGTTAGTGCTCCAACCTTCTGAATAGCACTCTGGAGTATCATGGGTTCTGTAGCCCTAACCATGCTACGAATCTATGGAACCAACCCACGAATGTATTTATCGATACGCTTCGCCTCAGGAGTTACCATGTGAGGGACCAACTTAGCTAACTCATGGAACTTGTCAGTATACCCCGTGTGATTAGCTCCAACCATTACATGGTTCCAAAATTCTTCCTCTAATTTCTGCATCTCATTCTTTGGGCAAAACTCCTCCATCATCAAGGCTTTGCAATCTTCCCAAGTTATTCCCGTTGCTGCAACTCTACCCCTAGCTTGGACTTGCATGTTCCACCAAGTCAAAGCCTTATTGATAAGAGAACTTGCTGCATACCTGACTTTTTGACCCTCAACACAGCCACTAATATCCATCACTGCTTTCGTCTTCTCTATCCATCGAGTGAGCACTATCGCACCACCCTTACCGTCGTACTCTTTGGGCTTACAAGCCATAAACTCTTTGTAGGAGCATCCGCTGTTGCCACCCCCACCACTACCAGCACCATTTGGTTGAGCACCATCACCCATCTGTGCGCTCACATGGTTAACAATCTCTGGCAGAAGAGCTTCCAGTTGTTGATTAATCATTTGCTGGAAGATGGGGTTACTCTCTTCAATAGTGGGCATCGGCTTTCGCCTCTTCGGCGTCCGGTAGGCTCCACTCATTGGTGACTTAGTAATAGGGCATCTCGGTATTTTTGGTGCCATTTCCTGGACACACAGATCGTTGATACCATTAGGCGCCGTTTACGACGTTCGCGAATACACATTCATACATAACACAAGTACTCCCATCAAATGGGACAATTAACTCAAATACCACGGTTAAACCTAATCCTACTACACGTAAGCATGTCATCATTGGTAATGTAGCATTGGCCATAAGTCCATATGTGTCGTGATACATTTATAATTATGTTGGCCACCCATAATTATAGATGTATCCTTTCACATGTGTACTCGCTTCCAATACCACGCCTCACAATAATAACACCTCACAATTATAATTACACGAACTCAAAAATTAATATCATATAATCACATATCACACAAGTAAAATATTCAAACTCGCTCAAGCCTTATTATTAATCAATTGGGTAAAATCCCAAAATTCAAAAGAATTCGCGATCCAACATAATACCAAACATCAAAAGTCAACAGAAGATATCCCAAAACGTAACACTAAACCAAACAGAATCGCACACGGCTCGAGCTCCACCCTAACATTTGCCCCTCTCATTCAACTCGGATTAAATCTACTACTTGCCGTAGACTCTAGATCTGAATCCACTTCGTAATCTTCTTCTTCACTTGTCCATCCATTCTGGTTTCCCTCATTCTGTGGTAGTGGACGACTGGCAAAACCACTCCTGAGGTTCCTTTCTTCCTCCTCTATATGGTCCACAAACCCATACAGGGCTCAGCCCAAACCTCTCTTCCATTTTCTAGGAATTTGGGACACTTTCTAGGGTACCTAATAATGTAGCCGTCTTTATTGGTCACCTTTGTCTCATACCTTTCTATCTCCTTTCCACCCACGTTCACTAAAGTCATCTTCTCCTCGATCTTACATGGACACATGTTAGCAGGAACTAAGATCCTCTTGTTAGTCCGTTTCAAGCTACCAATCCTCTTGCAACCAGTAGCGACAAGGGTAGTCCAACGAAACTTGCTACGCGCGAGAGGTTCCATGCTAAAAGTGACATATATAATACTAAGTATAGGGGTTCAATCGGCGTCCAAAACTCGACAAAACTTCTCATAAACTTAAGAAAAATATACATATAAAATACCGTACTTATACATAAGCCCTAAATGCAACTATATGAGGGACTCCTAGGTTATAGTCTAGGTTCAACCACCTACTTCTCTATAACCAAGGCTCTGATACCAATCTGTCACACCTCGACAAGGCGGAAACACGAGTGAAACATCATGGATATCATCACAACACATGGTGTCCAAATAGAGAATTTCTATATGCAGATAAATAGAGCAAAGTACAGATACAAAGTGTCGTAACGATACCCCAAAAGAAAATAACCAAAACTACTCTCCAAAGGTATCTTCAATAAAACACAAAGTACTAGTCGAAAGACACTATAGTATCACAATCAAATCCAACTTATTCAAATCAAAACATAAAGATAAATCGTTCTCAAATGCAACTAAGTCTCGTCTAGTCGCTTCCCTCTACCTTAGCCTTAGAATGCTCACCTGAAAATGATGCTTAAAACAACAACATAATGTTGGTGAGGTTCATAGGTATAAGACACACAATATATCTCAGGCAACCAGTTCACTGTGATTATAAAACATAGCAGGACAGTAAAGATAGTTATTATACTACTAGCATGTAATCAAAACCAACTATCCAACAAACAACGGGACGGAACGTGCCCACGATCCAAGTACACATTAATGGGTAATCATTACCCTCTGATCAGACCACACAGAATAATAGTGAGTAGAATTCCTACTCTTTAATTTGGATAATGGAAGAATAGCTACCTTCCAAATGGACCACACAGAATCATAGTGAGTAGAATTCCTTCTCTCCAATTTAGATAATGGAAGCATAGCTACCCTCCAAATGGACCACACAGAATCACTACATAATAATCTCATAACATGCAATACACGTATAATAACACTTACAAGTCCATGCATTTACGACCACATAATCACAATAACTCAAAAATATTTCAAAACAAGCATCATTCCCATCCCAAGTTAACACAAAGTAAAAATGGGACTATGAAACTCACCTCAAACTTCGCAGCTTCCAAATTATCAATCACAAATCTATACAACAAAATATGATCACATTACACGCGACTAAGCTAAAAGCTATAGTCCATGTAACACACATATGATGGATGTCTAAGGTTCATGTAACCCACCATGGATCACCTAGACTCCATACTAACCACTACCAAACACTTACCCTCACTAAATCCCTTGCATACACTTTATCAAATAACACAGATTTTTGGGGTACTTTTACCCACATGAGATCACAACAAAATAAACTCCACAACTCGCACCAAAAATTCAACATGGTCTTTCATGAGCATATAAACTTCTCTCAGAAGGCCATGCATTAAAAACACACACAAGAACCCTTAGGAAAATCAAACATTAAAACTATCCAGATTCGGATCTGAATGCACACCAAAATGTTTTGACCCAACAACTACACTTGCACAACTTATTATCGGCTAATATTCGCGTGGAAGTCAAAGGGAATATAGAACTCAATTTTTCCAGAAGGGATAACCCTAATTACACTTTTAAAGCCACCATTGACCTCAATACTTTTAACCTAAATCTGTCTCGGTTTAACTGTTTTGACACCTTTACTTAGAAAAATCGTTTGATTGACTTCCCGACCTCGAAATCACTCGTGGCCGGGCTTTTTGGAAAGTACGTTGTCTGAACTATAATTTAGACTCAAAAATAATCAATTAACTCATCTCCATCTATTAAATATCTTCGTATCTTTACAGCCTTAAGAATCTGTCCAAACCCTAACTCAATAACTAACATGTTTTATACCCTAATATCTTCACCAATCATTATAATATTACTAATTATTGATCCCAACATGTTATATATCATAAATTTACAGAATTGAACATAAACCCTAGATCCATCATAACTTGTATTACATGAATCAAATCAATAATTAAATGAATTAGGGGTTACTAGGCATACCTTAAGCTTGTTTTTCTTCACAATAATGAAAACCCTAAACTTTTCTTCTTGCTCTCCCCTTGGTTCGGCCGAATACTCAAAAGAAAAGGGTTGGGGTGTTTTGGTTTTGTATTTATATTATCCTATGGTATATTCTAGATAATCTTTTTACTTGGTAAGTATATTTAGACTAAAATTTGTTTCCTTTTTCCCCCTAATACCTCTATTCGGCCGCCCCCCCCCCCCTTTATATATATAATTCTTTTTTTTTAGTATTAATTATTACACTTAAAACCTTGTGCTTTCGTTATTTTATAAAAGCCTATACCGAAACCTAACACCTTACGCGATAATCCTTCATTTTACGACAACTTGAAAAATTATCATTTTCAAAACAAAGTTTCCAAAAATAGAATTTCACACTCATTATTAATATAACCCATAAAACCGAACACCACTTAACTTTTCAACGCTCACAAACTTGAACACAACTCATTACGCAAAAAGTGAACAAAATGAACTTGTTCAAAACAACACTACTCAAGACACACCAATAGAGTCACACAAAGGGATTTAGTGCCAAAGCACACGTTTATCACACATATGCCACACAAAACACCTAAGTCACTCCAAGCTAAAGTTAAAATGAGTCGAGACTATCAGTTAGACTAACTTGCTAAAATCACGGTTGTTACAGTACACAAAATGTTGTGGAGGAGGACAGGTTTATCTTAAAAAGGAAGTAGACCCACCTGAATACTTCAAACGCCTATTAAAAAATAAACACTTCTTAGACAACATACGGGCGTATAACCAGATGTTTAGTATGACATCTTTTGGGGCATAAATTGATGAATCGATAAAAAATGGAAGAGGACCGTATGTATTTAAAATTTCAGGTCAGATACACCATTGGATAGGTACATTGTGCCCTACCAGTGGGAAAGACCCTAGGTTTTTGCAACTTTATATCTACGATACGGAAAACAAAGTTCGTAATAGGATGGAACCTTTTGGTGGAACAGAACAGAGTGGTTTGTAGACTGAAATAGTAGAAAGTTTAATACAAGTATTGAATGAGCACAACGAATTGGTTAAGCTATTCAGAACAACAAAAGACAAACTTAATGAAGGAAATGTACCTGAATTCAAAATCCAGCTTTATAATGTAGTTGGAGCTCAGGAATATCAATTACCTTCTTCCGAAACTCTTGGAGCAATTGTCTTCGAAGCTGATGGAAACAACCAAACAGATTATGACATTACCGTAGAATATAAAGATCGACAGCCAAAAAGGATCAATAAACTTCATAGTTCGTACATGTCTCTGTAGTTCCCTTATCTTTTTGTTTATGGTCAGCCCGGTTACAATACCAAAATGACATTAAAAGGTGTTAATACAACCAGGAAAAGGAAGAAACTATCTATGAATATGTATAACAAATACCAGTTACATGAACGGTTTAACCAGTTCAGCCTTCTCTTTAGAGGTGGGAGGCTATTCCAACAGTATGTTGTCATTGCTTACTGCGCACTTGAACAAGAAAGAATCGATTTCATACGATCCAAGCAGAATAACCTCATAACTGAATGCCTTTTAGGTATTTGTGATGCAATGTCAAAAGGAGACCACGTTGGAGCTGATATAGGCCAAAAAATAATCCTTCCCTCAAGTTTCACAGGTGGTCAAAGGTACATGTATAGTCATTACCTCGATGCACTTGCCATATGCAGAGTTCTAGGTAATCCTCAATTTTTCATCACTTTTACATGCAACGTTAATTGGCCCGAAATCAAATGGCGAATGAGAAGATATCCAGAACTCACGGCATTTGACATACCTGATATACTGGATCGGGTTTTTGAGGAAAAGGTGGAAGATTTCTTAACAGTTCTCAAAGAACAAAGGATCTTTGGTCGATGTACTGGAGGTAAGTAATATTTTATACCATTATATTAATGTCCGACATAAACTTAGTGCTATAAATCTTAATGTTTTTACTCATTAAATTTTATTACTGCAGTTCTCTACACAATTGAGTTTCAAAAACGTGGTCTTCCACACTGTCACACGCTCTTATGGATAGACGCAAAAGACAAAATAAAAAATCCAGAAGAAATAGACAATTTCATTTCCACAAAGCTACCAGAAAAAAACATCTGATCCAGAAGCATACAGAGTTGTGGCTGATATGATGATGCACGGGCCATGTGGAAATGTGAAGCCAAATGCCCCCTGTATGCCGGAAGGCGTTTGCAGTAAGCATTTCTCAAAAAAATACAATGACACTACTTTCTTTGACGACAATGGCCACGTACATTATCGGAGAAGAAGAACACCAACTTATGTGCCAAAGGGTGAGCTCAAATTAGACAACACGTATGTTGTACCATACAACCGGTTGCTTTGTCTCATGTTTCATGCTCACATTAATGTCGAATATTGTGGCTGGAGCATGTTGATAAAGTACCTATTCAAATATATCTCCAAAGGCACAGACCGAATTGCTGCACGTATTATAAAACCAATCGGTGATCCAGGTCCATCGTCATCTGCTCCAAAGATAAAGGTAGATGAAATAAAAAACTTTATTGATGGTCGATTTATCTGCCCACCTGAAGCCTGTTGGAGAATACTTGATTTCCCAATACACCATAGAGAGCCAGCTGTGCAGATACTTGCAGTTCACCTCAAAGATATGCAAAAAGTCACTTTTCGTGATAAAGAGCCTCTCGGATACATTGTAGCAGATGATGGAAGAAAATTAACCACTCTCAAACAACTGTTTGCGTATAATCAAATGTTTGAAGACGGAAGACACCTAACATATTTAGACTTCCCTTCAGAATATGTTTGGTACGAAGACACAAAAACATGGAAACGTCGAAAACTTAAAAGTAAATATTTAGTTGGCAGATTGGTGTATGTACATCCAACAGCAGGAGAGCTTTTCTATTTACGTATGTTACTAAGCCATCAGAAAGGCTGCAAATTGTTTCTTGATGTCCGTAACGTAAACAACAAAGTCTTCAACACATATCGTGAAGCATGTCAGGCCATGGGTCTTCTTGATGATGACAGAGAGTGGGACACAGCACTACAAGAAGCAGCAATGTCTGCAACAGCTACAGAGTTACGTGCTTTTTTTGCTCAGATTTTGATGGACTATGAAGTTGCAGGACCTCTGCAACTTTGGGAAAGGCACTGGCATCGTATGGCAGATGACATCCCAACAAAAGTTTCGAAAAGAAGTGGCGTAAGAAATCTACACGTAAACAGTCCTGAGATCAAGGATTATATCATTTATGAAATAGAAATAATCCTCAACAGCCGTTCCAAATCAGTCAAAGAATTTGGGTTCTCTTTGCCTCCACAACATCTTCTAGACGATTTGGAAAATAGATTATTGATGGAAGAAAGGAATTACAACCGTGAACAATTGAAAGAAGATGTCGCTAGGTCAGTTGTTAAATTAAATACCGAACAACTACAAATTTATAACCTTATAATTAACGCATGTAAGGCAAAATTGTTAGGCGGTTGCATCTTCAGGTATCGCCTCTTTGCTATTACCATCTGGCCAAACGGCGCATTCAAGATTTAAAATACCCCTAGAACTAACTGATGAATCGATGTGTAACATCAAAAATAATACGTTGATGACAAAATTAATTATTGAGACTGATTTAATTGTATGGGACGAGGCCCCAATGACCGACCGAAGGTGTTTTGAAGCGCTAGATAGAACTCTAAGAGATATTTTAAGCAACGCAGAAAAATCATTTGGTCGAAAACCAATTATGTTAGGTGGAGACTTCAGGAAAACATTACCAGTTAAAAAAAAGAACAAAGTCACAGATGATCGCTTCTTCAATTGCCAGATCACATTTGTGGTGCCATTTTAAAGTTTACAAGCTTAAATATAACATGAAAGTATTGAAGCCGAACCTGACTGAAGAAGAAAAATAGACAGTAAGTGAGTTCTCTACATGGCTATTAAATGTTGGTGATGGCAGAGTTGGACAACCTGACGAACAAGATCCGCAAGAGGCTAGCTGGATTACAGTTCCTGCACAATACCTGATACCGAACAGTGACAACAACATACAACAGCTTATTAATTTCATCTATGATGAAGAAACATTAAAAGAACCAACGGTGAAGGTCTTATAAGAGAAAGCAATCGTATGCCCCAAGAATAAAACTGCCGACGCCATAAATGAATAAACGAAAGAATATTGTCCCAGTTAGAAGGCGAACCTACAATATACATAAGTTTAGATGAAGCAATCCCTGTTGGAAGAGATGGAGCTGCAACTGAAATGTTATACCCACCAGAATACCTTAACACTTTCAAATTTCCAGGCTTACCACCAAACAAGCTTCAATTAAAAATTGGAGTTCCAATCATGCTACTCAGAAACGTCAATCTTGCAGGCAGACTCTGTAATGGCACAAGAATGATAGTAAAAAATTTGATGTCAAAGCATATTGAAGCAGAGATTATTACAGGAACAAGAATTGGCGAAAAAGTATATATTCCAAGAATGCCATTGACACACAAAGATCCAAACTACCCTTTCATTTTCAAACGCAAACAATTTCCAGTAAGAGTATGCTACGCTATGACAATCAATAAAAGTCAAGGGCAATCTCTCAAAAAAATTGGAGTATATCTTCCGCAGCCGGTTTTCAGTCATGGTCAACTATATGTTGCATTATCCCGTGCAACATCACCCTACGGTTAAAAAATTCTTTTGACACCCGATTTCGAATACCCACCGAACACAGCTAAAAATATAGTATATAAACAGTTCTTAAAAAAAATTTGCTCATCACAGGTTGACATTACTTAACTTGAATACATGTCAACTATTAATTTACTGCTATGCAAATTACAATCATCCTATTATTAACTTTTTTACTATATTATAGTTCAAACATAGTGCATTAAACACGTTACCCAATAGGAAATGGATATTGTATTTTACCTAGAATTTGACACTAATGATTTCTTTTTTTGTATATGCAGGATGACAGAAACTACCATTAAAGATCTTCAGCCAACAACTAGAAACAAAATTATAGAAGCAAAAGTGTATCGATCATGGATTGCCAGAGATCCGCCAGACATCACAGAAAAAGGATACTGAGCAATTTTGTTAGACACAGAGGGTTTTTTTTTTTTTTTTTTTTTTTTTTTTTTTTTTTTTTCTCTCTCTTAAAAAAATAATTAAAAAAATAATGTTATATGTATCAGAATAACTATAAAAAAATACTTTAATATCAACAGGGTGGTGCAATACAAGCACACGTAGAAGTTAGCGACAAAAACCAGTTTATGACCTATCTTATACCAGGAAGAGCATATCGAATCTCGGGATTCACATGTATTCTGTAGGTCACGATGATATCTCAAACACACACTCGTTAGGACTAATAAGCACACAAACTACTACACTATATTATGCTACGTAAAGAGAGAAATAAGCTAATAAGCAAACTAGAGAAGAGAATAAGAATAGGAAGAGAATAAGAAGAGTGGAAGGCTTTCACTTAATCGAATGTTACACTAGCAGAGCTTTCGCACATACATGAAGAACCAACAATAAATGAGGAGCCCTTGCCTTCTATTTATAGGCAAATACTTAGGGCACCCCATGTGCTAATCTTTCTAGAAGGTATAACCGGTCCATGGGCTACTAATGGACCGGATTCTAATTACTAACAATATAGCCCAAACGTGCAACATTTTATCTATATGAACAAGACTTGTAATTAATTAAAACATGTTCCTAACAATCTCCCCCTAAGTCTTGATCATCAATGTTGCTCGACGTCTTCTTTGCTTCTTTGGCTTCCGACGTCTTTTATAATCTTTGTTCTTTTGTTCTTGTATAATGATGATATGATGTTGTTTCGATCTGCCAATTTCCAACGTCTTCACGTCTTCTCCATCATGCTCATATGTCTTTGACTTGTTTTCTGCAACTGGTTCTCACTTTTCAATCTTAAAACATGAGAAAGGTTGAAGTGCTTAAACTTTAGACTTTACTATGACATATGTTGAACTTTGATGTTACTGAGTCTTTGAGAGAACATTTCTTCAAGATATGAACATGATGGAGTCTTGATGGTCGAACTCCAGCTCCTCAGCAGCAACAGCACGAACCAACCGGTACTTACAGGTTCAGACTTGAGATCATCAACAGCATAGTGTGAAGACTTTCTCAAATCTTAACCCAGACCGTTCTGAACCGGATTCCCCCGAAAGGGATTACACGGACACACCGAAGTGCACCCATGATTCAGTGAGTCGCTGGAGATCACCCCACGACTGTAGACCGTTTGGAGCAAACACTAAGCGTAACCCACAAGGAGTTACCGAAGTGACCTGCTGACAGAGTTGTTTGATGTTGCTCTGGCAGGATTTCCATTCAATCATTGATAATCACAATTTGTGACTTCTCTCATGAATGTTCTCGGCAGATTGCTAAGATCTGCGAAGGACACTTTCTTAATTTTACATCTGCTGCCCATGATGTAGAACAACAGAGTAATACTAAGTGTATCTAAGAGATCTTTTATGAATCTCATGGCTCTAGACTCAATAAGTGCACATTTTTTTGGTCATCAGAGGCGTGGAGCAGATTGCCTCCTTTTCAATATCAACATTCTCGTAATGAGAGGTCGATAGATTATGAAGGGTTCTCTGTGTGAATGAAATAAATGTCTTTTGAGAGACACTTGAGTGGCTTAGAAGGTTTATTAGTGCGTCACTGGGTCCATGACGTCTTTAGTCTTCAATACCGGTGATGCTCATCAACCAGTAGATTATGAATTGAACCCGGTGTCTGCCCTAAGGTTGAACAAATGGAGGGCTATTTCTTTTCACCCTTTTCTTTACTTTTCCTTTTAATTCTTCAACCCCTTCTTTCTCCGTTCATTCCTTTTCTCCTTTTTTATATCATACCTAGGACTTTCTAGTTCTAAACTATTGGTATTGTCCTTGGGTAGATCCCTCCGGCTCTGGCGGATCATAGGACGGTTTTCCCTAACCTTAGTCACCTTATAACTCCATGACTATCCTAATGATGCCATAAACCAAACCATTGAAAATCTCTCAAAGTGTCGATAATTGTAAAGACATTTTGTTGACACCTTGAGAGTTTGATGATTTTCAGAAATACTCCCCCTTAACATGTGCGCATAAGTATTAAATTTTGAAATTTGCACATGCCGAAAAGAGTTGGCACTTTTGAATTGATTGACTTTCAATGAACCTGATCGTTGCGAGACACGCTTACATCACCAGTTAAACTGGCTTGAAATTATTACCCGTCCAGATCATATTCAAAGATTATCGCTCGAAATCGGTACATTCTACTCAGACACATCCTTTGCGAGACACGCTTACATCACCAGTTAATACTGGCTTGAAATTATTACCCGTCCGGGACATGTCCTTTCGACTATTGACTTTCCTATTCGTCAATTCGAGAGTCAATTCTGAGTTTGAGCACACGAGATTTCAGCAATTGAGACATCATATTTTAATCATCTTTTACTTCTCCCCCTCAAAAATAGCATACTCATGATGTTTTTGGAAAATGTTTATGATTAAAATATGCTGTTTTTGAGTTTTAGGGAAGAATGTCAAGAACATTAATAATTCTTTGAACAAAGATTATATTTTCAAATACTCCCCCTTAACAAGGGAATACTTGTCCTTATGAGCAGAATGTTTGAAAAACTTTGGAAAACATTCTGGTTTTAATTCTGCTCATAAGTAAGAAGCTTTCGCTCCTTTTTCAGGATTGAGGCACTGAAGCGTACCTCAGGGTCCTTTCTTTGGGGTCCGGGTTGTACACTGTTATGTGTGCACAAGCCGTAATGCACAGGCCAATGATGGAAAGAATAATGATATGATGAAATATGAGAATTGATTCTTACATCAACCGCCTTTGCCAAAAGTTGTGAACACTGGGTCAGTCCGCTGAAATAGTCTGATAGCGAACGGTGGACGACCCCCAACATAGCTTTCTAGCCTCCTCATCTGATCCCGATGGTATAACCGTTCTTCAATCTTCTGAATAAATTCCTTGACTTGTCGCAGCTCCTTCGAATTCCATCTTCTTGATTTACCCAACGCCGAATCTCGAACCCGATTAGCTAACCCATCACGTACACTCTTTAGGGTATCGTCACAGAACTTATGAATTTCATTGAATGCCATGAAACGGTGAAAATCTGTTGTGCTTCTGTAAACGAACCCGAAGACTGGACTATGTAGCATGGTGTACTGAG